>QEPC01009705.1:391599-412539 GCA_003113815.1 Sphenodon punctatus
CCCCCACCCTCCTGTCCACCCCTGCCCCCACTTGGGGGGGGCAAATACTCCCTGGGCCAAATTCTCCCTGGGCAACCCCAAACTCTTCAATTGGACTTCAATCCTCCCCTGCCAAGGGTCAGGAAACGTACCAGCAGCCCGGACAACCCCTCCCCCCCCTTGTGCCTTCTGCCTGGGGCACCCCCCCTGCACCACCTGGGTGGGGCTTCCCCCCCCCCGGTGCTCCTGGGTCCCCATGCTCACCCGGTCCCTTCCCGTGCGTGGAGCGGCGTTGGCTCCCTTAGTCTTGTCGTTTGCCTTCCTGGAAGCCATCGTGGGAGCCCGCACGCGTGTGCCATGGTTCTGCCCTCCTTTATGGGCTCTCACCCGCACATCCAGCGTCCCCCCCTGTGGGCATGTCTGCATGGGGGCACGTGCGTGACCCGTGACGCCAGCACAGTGTGGCTCCACCGGTCCAGTCCACATAGGTGTGGGTGTTTTCACTTTTACACAGACGCTTGGGTGTTGAACACCCATCTCCACCCACGGAGGGTGCCGGCTCCCTCCTGGCTGCTCCGTGGGTGTTGGTGCGTGGGTCGGGCACGCACACCCACCCACTCGTGGACTTTTACATGGACGCTCTCCCACCCCTCCGATGGGTGTTTCCGGGTGTTCGTGGGTGGGTGGCGTCCGTGTAAAAGTGGCCTAAGTGTTTATGTGGGTAGACATTGACATGAAATCTATGGAATAGCCAATGGAATGAATGGGGGAAACTTTATTGCTAATTCATCATCATCATCAGATTTATTGCGTAGCTGAAGGCTGTTGCACACATTAAAATCATACATTTAAACAAAATACAAAAAGATACAAATATACAAAACATGCCATAAGCAGAATACAAGAGGAGGAAAATTCCAAATAGGAGGGGAAAACAAGGTGGGAAACCTCCACCCAAACCCCCAAAACTTGGTCACCTACAATACCATTACCCCTCTCCCCAATAGGCAATCCCTCCCAGCCTCCAATTCCTAAACTAAGACAGTAAACTTAAACCTGACCAAGACCTTCCATGGATTCAAAAGATAATTTAATAATTCAAACCACATCCCCAGCCTCACTTTCTTCCATGCTTTGAGAGGCCCTAAACTCCAGAAAGAGTTTCTGGCAGTGGGCCACCTGGAGTAAAAAGCCCGCTACATTCTTAATGTCCTGGGAATCCTTGCTGTCAAGTATTCTACTGAGAAGAGCTAAATCAGACCTCCCCGGATACTTTGCCAATGAAGGTACCAAATATTTTTCCCTCGCCTTATCATAAAGATGACAATGCAGAACTATATGGGCAACGGTTTCTGTAACAAATGGGCACAGCTGCTCAGCAAAGGGAATTCCCATAATACGTCCCTCAAAGACTTGTGATGGAAAAGCATTGACCCGAGCTCTAAAAATAAGATGCTTGCCTCTAGATGAAATGTCAGATTCTAGATATTTGGCCACTTGGCCCAGATCCAGAGCCCAAGAGCAATAGTCAGTCATATGGGAGGCTGCATTAATCCTAGCAAGCTCCGACTGCCTTTCGATGTTGCTTGCTCTAAGGATTACCTCCCTATCAACCGTAGCCATAATCTTGTGGGCCAAATACTCCCTGGGCAACCCCAAACTCTTCAGTTGGGCTTCGATCCTCCCCTGCCAAGGGTCAGTAAACGTATCCTCATTGTTTCCTCCAAGGAGCTCAGAGCCTTGATCACAAAACAGTCTACACCAGAATCTCAATGCCATCTTATTTGCAGCTTGTTGCCAACTAACCTGGCCCAATTCTACCCTCATTGCTGCATTAGGAGTGCCTTTTGGGCAGCCCAAAAAGCCTTGCATGAACCTCGCTTGGATAGCATTGAGGTTCTGAGAGCAGAAATGGGCCCAAAGCTCTGCGCCATAAACAATCTGAGCCCTTACTTTACTATTAAAGACCTGGATAGCAGGCTTAATGGCACTCCTGCCCATCTTGATAAAGAAATGATAGATACTTTGGGACTGAGCCTTAGCGGTCGAAATTGCCCTCTGTATATGCTCTTTCCAGCTCCCTGACTTATGGTAGGTCAGGCCAAGATATTTAAAGGAGGAAACTTGTTGCACAGAGTGCCCCTCTTAGACCACTTATGGATTTTCTTCCTGTTAGTAAAGACCAATACCTTGGATTTCTCAAAATTTATAATAAGCTTATTGGCTTTACACCACGCAGCAAACGCATCCATCTGTCTATTCAGACCGATTCACGTTTGAGACAACAGGGCCACGTCATCTGCATAGAACAAACATCCAACAGGTCTAGCAGCAAGTCTGGGGGGAAAGAATTTAGAGTGTGTCATCAATGGAATTACCTCATTAATATAAATATTAAAGAAGGTGGGGACCAAAATGCACCCTTGCCTTACCCCAATATGAGAATCTATCGGGGCTGTGACATGACCCTGGCCATCCACTTTTACTACCAAAGTGGAGTCAGTATACAAGGCACGAATCAGGCGAAGGCGTCTCTTATCTATTGTAGAGCTGGACAGCTTTTCCCAAAGAATGGATCTATCTATCGAATTGAATGCCGCCTTAAGATCGAGAAAGGCGACAAAAAACACCCCATTCTGGGATTGATATTTACTGATTAAGTGGTACAATATAAAGCAAAGCTCGATGGTAGAAAGGCCTTTTTGAAAGCCAGCTTGTTAGACGCAGAGAAATTTAGACTCCTGGAGCCAACTCAAGAGCCTATTAAGAAGAAGCTTAACAAAAAATTTCCCTACAGTACTCAAGAGGCTAATTGGCCTATAATTGGCCGGATCATGCCGAGAGCCCTTTTTAAATATGGGGATAACTACCGCCTTCCCCCAACCCACTGGTACAATTCCAGACCTGCTTATGGCAGAGAATAGGGCAGCAAGTAGTGGAACCCACTAATCCTTATAGGGCTTTATAAAATTAATATGAATATAGTCAGGGCCCGGCCCTTTATTGTTCTTAAAGGAATCAATAAGGGACACTACCTTCAGCTCCGTAACAGGGGGCCAGGTAACCCTCCAGGTGTAGAAAGCCCTCTCTCCGGCCCTGAGACTTTATATGGGAGCGGAATAATTTGCTAAAATAGTCTGACCAGGTATGAGGGGGAATAGGGAATGTAGTCAACCCAATCTCCTGCTTCGTCGAGCTATTGACAATCTGCCCCCCAAAATTGGAATTATTTTGGGCAACATCTTCCAGAAGATTAGCCCAGCGAAACTCTGCATATTTTTTCTTCTTCCTCTTAAGTAAGTTTTTATAATCAGCTCTAAATGCTGAGTAGGCAAGGGGCAAACTCCTTTCTGTATGCAAGATACATTGATTTCAGCCTAGCTCTAGCTAGGAAACAGTCCTTGTCAAACCAAGGTTTGCTACTCCTATGCTGCCCAGATATATATACACACACACACACCAACAGACTGGCTGTATCGATGGCAAATGGAGGTAAGTTGATTAAACGCTTCCAGAATCTCTGAGTCATTCTCAGCACTAAGCACCAAATTCCTAGCCTGGGGACAAAAGGGTTCTGACATAAGAGTGACAAGTGACTGCGTCAGGGCTCCATCCCATTTTGGCAGCCTATATGTTTCCAAATTAAAGATGTCACACTCAGTAACAAGGCAGGGCCAAGGAGAGGTGACAAATAGATTTAAAGAGAGAAGTAGAGGAAGATGGTCTCCAACTAGTCTCCTTCCAATAGCAAAATCCAGAATATATGGAAGAACTATAGGAGACACTATAATATAATCTGACACACTTGACCAGCCGGTGCCCAGATATGTAAATTCCCCCTCCGGGTCACTGAAGCTTGCCCCATTAAGGATGTAAAGATTGTGCTGATAAACTATATTGGCCAATATGATCCCGGACTGGTTAATGCGCCCATCCTGGAGGCTATCGTTCGAAATGCCCATCGGGGCATAAGGTAAAGTATCACAGAATTGGTTTAAGGCAGCATTATTAGGCCCTAGGCGTGCATTAAAGTCCCCAGTTATAATCAACAAGCCATCCGGGTACCTATTGCCTAATTCCTCTATTAAATCTTCCAATCTGTTCCACATAGTTTCACTATATGATCTCGCATTACCTGGAGGAATATAAACTGTGATAATAATCAAACTGCAGGTCCCATAGGTCGCAACAAAGCCTAGGGCTAATGCTGGGGATGTTATTGCTACCATGTCCTTAAGATCTAAATTCTGAGCAATAAGACACCCCAAACCCCCACAAGGACGGCCCCTAGAGTTATAATTAATGGCCGACAATTCGTAGGCCTTATAACCATCTAAAGCCAAGGGGGACTTGGCTCATGTTTCCTGAATCAAAATAATTTGGAATTTCTTAATAAAAGGAATAAAGTCAGGATCATCCAGATGTGTATTCCAGTCCGCAGAATTCCAAGAGCATATTGATAAATGGACAGTCGGAGAATGGGCAGGTAGTCATACATTCAAAGAGGGGCTACGCCCTACCCCATTCTCAGCCAAGACCAGTTCTTGCATCTGAGCTGCTAATTGTATGAATGGAATAGCAGTTGAATCCAACACCACAGCTAAATCAGCCAGGGGAAACTCAGATGTATAAGGCAGCACACTATTTACCTTGACAATACCCTCCTGGCTTGTCCCCTGTGGTAGCCCCCAAGCCTGATGCTCTGGGTCACACTGGGTCATAGGAGCAATTGACGTGGCTGGCAATACGTCCGGATCTGGGCTACCATTACCCCCAAAAGTAAAACCACAGGTCCAGGGGGAGCAGGTGATATCCAACAGCTTCCATGCCGAAACCAATTCAGCGTCCTCATACGGCCAATCCGGGATATCAGAGGGGGCAGGAGCTGGACAGGCCCCTTCCCCCTCCTGGTATCCCCCACAAGTGGAAGGACCAAGAATGGCCCGAGCGAAAGAGTTTTCTATTCTATGTATCCAAATCCTGGTTCCCTTAAAACCTCTTCGGACCATCCATAAGGCTGGTACCACCTCCTTCTTCATGAAGGTCATCTCCCACTTACGGAACCTGCCCTTACTCAAAAGGGGAGTAACCCCCCATATAACATCCGAATGGATGACCAGCCCCGTGCAAGAGTGGATGAAGGCTAGGAGTAAGTGCAACTTTAGGGTATCCTTGGACAGAAAACTATACCTCTTGTACTTATTTAAACATAGCAGAATGGCCGGGGCCCATCGTTCCTTAGTATCCTGCGGCCATACCCTGCCAAACTGGAGAGACCCCCTTGCTGAGCCTTTCCCAGTCACAAGGGGAACAACCCTCCGTAACACAAGGGGTTCCTGTTGACTAGTCCCTACTACGAAGGGTAACTGACTCTGGAGGTATCCCACCCTGGCTATACTGCGTAGTGTCCCTCACCCTTTGCACCTGGGAGACCTCTGCTTCCCTTCCAGAAAGAATACCCTGCAGAGTTCCTGCAGAGGAAGTATCTAGAAACCCTGACCAAGGGGGCTCCCTTCCAATGCCCTCGGCGGGCTGTCTTAATGGGGGATTCCCTTGTATAAAAGCATGGGGTATAACCGCATGACCCTGAACCCCCACTCCCAATATGTTGATATTATCAATTTGAGTTGCCATATCCTACCACATCAAACTACTACTCTTTTCTGATGCATTGATGGTCTTATTAAATGAATTAAATTCAAGCCAAAGCCCACCAACTAATACTTTCATGGAGAAGAGTAAATCGGCAAAATGCCCCAACTTTTCTTCCAACTCTAAATCTGGTATCAGTATTGATCTCCTGGAGAACCACAAAGTCCTCAAATTTATGAGAGAGATTGGACACAAGCTGTAAGAGATTCCTAGTTAGATTTGGAACTCCTCTCGCAAGGGGGGACTGGGCGAGATGACCCAGCCCTGCTCCCGAGCTTGCTGCAGGCTCCCTGGCAGAACTATCTAACTTTTTATCCAAATCAGATACGGAAATCAAAAATTGGGTCATTTTTGCCTGTACTGGAATTGTGGCTTTAAGTAGCCTGTCATTATTCTCTGCTTCTTCAATTTCCTGGGCTAATGAGGATTGGGAACGCTGGACCCCGGATCGAAGTTCCATCACGGACGAGGTCCTCATCACTCCTTAGATCCCAGGGGCAAAGCCCAATATATTGACGGAGGAACAGATCACACTAGGCACTTCTATAGCTGGTCCAGCCTTCAGGGATACTTTGAGGGCACCTTTTAAGGGCAACGCCCTAGAATTCTTACCCTGAGGCTCGTGCCTGGGGTGAAGGACCACCTTTCACCCCTCAATCTATGGACACACCCCTTCTCCTTGGGACCCTCACTGTTGCACCACCAAAAGAACAAGCCGATCAGGCAGCGGCTGCAAACAACTGTCCCGTTCTCCCTACTGGCTCAAGAATACAAAGAGATTAGCCCCTCTAGTGGGTATTCAGTATCCAGTCCTGTAGTTTTTCCTATCTCCCACAACTTCCAATTGCAGCTCCAGTGGCCAATTGTACCTAAGGGGTGAGGGAAGGTAGCCCATTATCTGTTGTATTATGACTCAACACCCATCGTTCAGGGATAACCGCAGCTGGCATGACGTTCTCCCAACCCTTCAGTCCAGGTCTACGTAGCACCACCGCACACCCCTCTTCATCTATAGTACATCATTCCAGTGAGAGAAATACAGGGAAGCTGGGCTGCGCTCTTGGCTGTTCCCTTACCCAAGCGCAGTAGATTACGTCCCAAGGATCCACTGGAGGCGTTCCCGGAGAGAAAAAAGGGAAGTTGAAACAACTCTTTCACTGATAGTGGGTCGCCTCCACCTCCACAGCCCCGCAAACGGCACCGTCAACGGTACTTCGCCCTTTGGCAGCGCCCTTTCACCGCCACCCAGAGGGCACTGCCCCCAGGACAGCCCTGTCTTAAGTAGGTCACCTGCAAGTGAAGGCACAAGAGCACCCAGGTGGATCCAGTCACGCCCTCTCAGCAGCTTCTGCCTGCAGCGAAGCGTTCCCAGACACATTCCCGCCTATTGCTAATTTGAAATTAAATTGTATCTCATTAACTGTGAAATGATACAATTGAGATGCATCTTTGGGACTGGGGGAGGAAGAGGATGTGGAATAACGAAGGCAGCAGGGAGAGACAGTGGAATGACAGGGAGGAGGTCATAGGGACTGAGTACAGCAGGAAGGAACTTGGAATAATAGGAGGAATGGCATAAGAAATTGATGGAATGTAAGGGGAGGGTGATGTAAGAGATTGGGAGAAATGATAAGAGACTATGGGAAATACTACTATAATGCTAATAAGCACCATAGCTACCCCCTTGTTCTAGTCTCTATTGTCCTGTTGTGTATTAGTACACCTTCTCTCCTGGGTTTTCTTTTTTTGAGGACATGGGAATTGTCATTTCACACACTCGTAGACATATTTGCTATGAGTAATGATGGTTATTATGATGGTCAGCAGTCTTGTGATTTGTGGGGAGGTGAGTTCAGGTAGTAGTAGAGGCCAGACTATGCAGTTAGAAGCTGTGGGTTAAACTGGGGGGGAGGGGGCAGCTGAAGCCAGAACGTTTCTATCCTCTGAGAGTGAAGTGGTGGTTAGTTGGTTAGAGGGTGCGGGGGCAAAAATAAGTAGTGGGCTAGAGTAAGTGGTGATCCCAACTGGTCCATTTAGTTGTTACAAGTTGGGAGTATTTACATGCTTTTAGTCACCTGTGCAGTGAGGAGATGTGCAGTGGGTGGCGGCCAAAGGGCAAAGAGTCGTTGGCGGGCCGTTAGCGGACGAAGGTGGTGGAGGCGGCCATCATCACAACCACGAGACCCATCCCTCCCCCCCTCTGTAACTGACCCACCAAGATGCCTGTCCTTCTCTCTCACCCCCCCTCCCCTCGTCCCCTCCCTCCCCATTCCCTCTCATTTGCTTCTCCCCCTACATCTTTCTCCANCACTAAGCCTGTCAGCTCTCCCCACCATCCCCACACCCCTCCTCCCCCTCCCCCCCACTTCTTATCCCCTGTCCCTTTGCCCCAGTGCCTGTCTCCAGCCAACCCCATCGCCCCCTTTCCCCTAATCTTATCCCCATTCCGTCTCCCCCCTGATCAACTCCCATTCTCCTGTTCCCTCTGGAACTGTCGCTCCTCTGCTAATAAAGCTCCCTATATCCATGATCTTTTCTTCTCTCGCTCCCTTCACCTTCTCGCCCTTACTGAAACCTGGATCTCCCCCAATGACTCTGTCACTCATGCCACCCTCTCCTATGGAGGTCTCTCCTTCTCTCACCAGCCCTGGGCCGAAGGCCGGGGTGGTGGCATAGGCCTCCTCCTCACCTCTTCCTGCCAGCTTCAACCCCTCCCCCCTTCCTTTGAGGCTCACTCTGTCCACCTCTACTCCCCTCTCCACCTCCATGTTGCTGCTATCTACCACCCCCCTGGCTCCCTCGCCTCCTTTCTCTCAGAGTTCAAGTCCTGGCTCACCTTATTCCTCGCTGATAACATCCCCACACTCATCCTTGGTGAATTCAACATTCATGTTGATGCACCCTCTCAGTCTGGTATCACCTGCTTCGTCTTCCTAGCCTCCTCCTTTAATCTCCACCTCTGGACTAGCCCACCCACCCACACTGATGGTCACTCTCTTGATCTCGTGTTCTCTAGGAACTGTTCTGCCTCCGATCTCTCCTTCGAGCTCCATCCCATATCTATTTCCTTGCCTCCTTCAACCTCTCCCACTGCTCTCCCTCCTCTTCCCCATCTCCCTGTCCCTTCTGCGATCTGCAGGCCATTGTGCCCCAGGACTTTGCCTCCTCCCTCTCTCCTCTTCTCCCCTCAGTCCTCTCCTCCTCCCCCAATTCTGCCATCTCCACCTTCAACTCCTCTCTCACCTCCACCCTCTCCTCCCTTCCCCCCTCTCCTCCCACCTGGCTCGCTCCTGTAACCCTCGCCCTTGACTCACTCCCACCATTCGCCATCTCCGCTCCTGCACCCGGGCTGCGGAATGCCTCTGGTGCAAATCCCACTACCACGCTGACTTCCTCCACTTCAAATTCTGCCTCTCATCGCTCACCTCTGCTATCTCCCTCGCTAGACACTATACCTCCCGCATTGAGTCCTGCTCCCAGGACCCTTGCCGCCTCTTTTCCACCTTTGACTCCCTTCTCAAACCTCCCTGTCCTCCTCCCCACTCTTCTCTCTCCACTCAGGATCTTGCCCTCTTTTTCACCTCTAAGATTGACAAGATCTGCATGGAAATTGCTTTCAAGTCCACTCTCCCTTCTACTCCCCCCCCCCTTCCTCCTCCCCCAACCTCTCTCCTGTCCTCCTTCCCTCCCACCTCTCCTGGGAAAATCTCCTCTCTGCTCTCTTCATCCAACCCCTCCACCTGCCCACTTGACCCGATCCCCTCCCGCCTCCTGACCTCCATTGCCTCTACCGTCGCCCCTCCCCTCCTGCACATCATCAGCCTCTCCCACTCTACTGGCTCCTTCCCCTCTGCCTTTAAACACACCACTGTCTCCCCCATCCTCAAAATGCCCACTCGGGATCCCTCTGACCCCTCTAATTACCATCCTGTCTCGCTCCTTCCTTTTGCCTCCAAGCTCCTTGAATGGGTTGTTTACTCCCATTGTCTCGACCTCCTCTCTGCCAACTCCTCCCTTGACCCCCTCCAATCTGGCTTCCACACCCTTCACTCCACTGAAACTGCTCTTGCTAAGATCACCAATGATCTTCTTGTGACTAAATCCAACCGCCTTTACTCTATTCTTGTCCTCCTTTATCTCTCTGCTGCCTTCAACACTGTTGACCACTCCCTCCTGCTTGAATCGCTCCTCTTCCTTGGATTCCGGGACTCTGTCCTCAACTGGTTCTCCTCCTAACCTCTCTGACTGCTCCTTCAATGTATCTCTTCCTAACTCCTCCCCCTTCTCCTCCTTACCCCTCTCGGTCGGGGTTCCCCAAGGCTTTGTCCTTGGCCCTCTCCTCTTCTCTATCTACACCCAATCCCTAGGCAAACTCATTGCCTCCCATGGTTTCCAATACCACCTGTACACTGATGACACTCAACTCTCTCTCCACTCCTCCCCTCTCCCCCTCTGTTCAAGTTCGTCTCACCAACTGTCTCTCCGATATCTCTGCCTGGATGTCTCAATGCCAACTCAAACTGAACATGGTGAAAACTGAACTCCTGATCCTCCCTCCCAATCCTTCTTCCCCCTCTTCCCTGTCAATTACCATTGACGGGGTCTCCATCCTCCCTGATCCCCAAGCCCGCAGCTTGAGCTTCATCTTCAACTCGCACCTTACCCTCTTTTGACTCGGTTGCCAAATCCTGCTGCTTCTCCCTCCACAACATTGCCAAGATCTGCCCTTTTCTGTCTGTCTCTTCTGCCAAAACTCTCATCCACACCCTAGTCATCATGCCTCAACTATTGTAACTTCCTCCTTGCTGGCCTTCCCCGCTCTCACCTTTCTGCCCTTATCTTTGTTGCAAACTCTGCTGCCAGGATCATCCACCTAACCCGTTGCTTTAACCACGTGCAGCCTCTCCTCTCTCCACTGGCTCCCTCTTCCTGAGCGCATTCTGCACAAGCTCCTTGTATTCACCTACAAAGCCCTTCACAACCTCGTTCCCCCCACCTCTCTGCCCTGATCTCCCTCCGAACCCCTGCTCAAGCACTCTGCTCCTCCTCCATCCCCTCTCTCACCTTCCCACACCTCCCTTGCTCTCCCAACCACCTTCGTCCCTTCTCCCTTGCTGCCCCGCACACCTGGAACTCCCTCCCTGCCCTCATCCGCCTGGCCCCCACCCTCCATACCTTCAAGTTCCTCCTCAAAACCCACCTCTTCCGCTCCACCCTTTCTAACTCCTGCTAACCATTCCCACCCAGGATTATCCCCCACCTGCTATCTGTAAACTCCCAACTTACTGCAATCAAGCCAAGAACGTGTACCTGAGCTCTCGCATCTTCATGAATGTTGCATCCCTTGTCTCTCAATCTGTCCCCCCTTCCCTGTCTTCCCTCCCCCTGTCTTTAGATTGTAAGCTCTTGAGCAGGGACTGTGTCTATATTATTCTTTGTAAAGCGCCAGGTACATTGCTGGTGCTATATAAATGTTAATAATAATAATAATAAATAAATAAATAATAATAATTAATTAATAATACTTGATCTGGTGCCACAGAATGGAAATTTGGAATATAAGTTTAAAAAAGAGAAATTCTTTCCACGTTGGAAGTAGAGTAACAATGTATATTGGACAGGGAGGAGCGTGTCATCCTAGCTTTAGTGTTGCCCCCAACCTGCAAAGGAAGAGGATTGGAGTTGAAAGACCAAGCAAAGTGTGGGTGCATGGAGCCTAAGTTGAAAGCAAACACAGTATGTGACACCATACAACAACTTCACTGCTTACAAGATGTGCAAGTTAAGGCGGGAGCCTTAACATACAATTTCCCAGTTTGTTAAAGTTTGCTTGATGTGAAACTGCCTTAACTAGGTTTTTTAAACCGTAGGTTTTTTGTTTATCTAATTTCTTTGGAGGGTTTTACAACACAATTTAAAAAAAAAAAAATCTGGAAGGTACAGTCTTTTTCTCTCCCACTTGATGACAACAGCATTACAGGGGATTTGAACCCAGGACTTTTTGCTCTCTAAGCAAGAGTCTTACTTCTAAACCACCAAGGTCTACTACATGTGACATTGGGTTTTTTTGTCTTCAAATCAAATAGGTAAGGAAGAGTGTGTGACATAAGCATAATATTTATTTATTTATTTATTTATTTGCATTTCTTAGCTGCCCCCTCATGCCCATGGCATCCTGGGACGGCTTACAGCATAAAAGTGACCATAAATAAAATAACAATAAGATAATAAAACTTAAAAATTTAAACATCTAAAAATCCACCTAAGAACAACCCTCTCCCCCCCAAAGCTTCTATCCCAACCTACCCTCCCCACTCCCGAAGGCCTGGGAAAACAGCCAGGTTTTACAGGCCCAGCGGAAGGCCATCAAACTTGGGATCAGATGGGCTTCCTCTGGGAGGGAGTTCCATAGTCGTGGCCCGGCCACCGAGAATGCCCTCTCCATTGTGGCTTCCCGCTTTACATGAGGGACCTCCAAGAAGGCGCCCCCAGCAGACCGAAGGGGACATTCTGGGGCATGTAAGGTGAGGCGGTCCCTGAGGTATGAAGGGCCAAGACTGTGTAGGGCTTTATAGGCCAAAACCAACACCTTGAATCTGGCCCGGTATGCTATAGGCAGCCAGTGCAGTGCACGGAGCACAGGCGTGATGTGTTCCTGTCGGCTCGTCCCCATCAGGAGATGAGCCGCCACATTCTGCACCAGCTGCAGCCTCCGAACCAGCATCAAGGGAAGCCCCATGTAGAATGTGTTGCAGTAGTCCAGCCTCGAGGTGATGAAGGCATGGATGAAGGTGGCCAGGTCGGGTCTGGAAATATATGGATGCAGCCTCCATACCAGATACAGCTGGTGGTAGGCAGCCTTAGCCACCATTTCCACCTGCCAATCTAGACAGAGATCTGAATCCAATAATAATACTCCCAGACTCCTAACCTGCTGGGCTATGGGAGGGCAGACTCCCTCTATGAGGGGAGCTGACACCTCCTTCTCCCTCCCCACCGCCATCACCTCCATCTTGTCAGGATTGAGCTTCAGTCTGCTCTGCTGTAACCAATCTGCCACAGCCTACAAACATTGGGACAGCACTGAGATGGTAGGACCTGGGTCATTTGAAAAGGAGAGGTAGAGCTGGGTGTCATCAGCATATTGGTGGCAACACACACCAAACCCTCTCACGATCTTCCCCAAGGGCTGCATATAAACATTAAACAATAATGGAGACAGACTAGAACCTTGCGGAATGCCACAATCCAGGGCCTGGGGGCTGGAAGACTCAGCCCCCAGGACAACCCACTGGCTTCTCCCTGAGAGGAATGATCAGAACCATCCAAGGACAGTCCCATCCAGACCCCCCAGGGCTTGCAATCGTCTCAACAGCAGCCCATGGTCCACTGTATCAAAGACGGCTGAGAGATCTAGCAGGATCAGAAGTGTTGAACGTCCTGCATCCATCTCCCAGCGGAGGTTAAAAGACATAGCATACGGTTAAAAGCATACAGACAGCACTTTCAAATCTTAAAAAATCATAATTAAACATCTTATACCTATCCATTGCACAATCTGTGCACAGTGACATGTACTTTGAGCATTTTCCAACTCTTCTATGCAAACCACATTTTCTATTCATGGCAAAATCAATGAGAAAACCCCATCAACAGTGGGTTGCAACCCAGAGGAAATTTCCTCTGGGACTCCCATTGAATTCAGTGGGCCTCTCAATGAAGAAAGTTAGCTCCACCTTAATAACTATATTACCAAATAAAATAAAAAATAAATGAATATAAAAATAAATAAATAAATAATACAAGAATAACTATAAATAATATATAGAGCTGCTACCAGGCTCCATAATACTAATCCTAACTTCCTGAAGTTAGAATTGTACCCACTGACCTAGTGCTCATGTATTTGAGCAGGCCAGCCCAAACTATTTAGCTTTTATTACTGAAACAATGGGGCTTGCACTAGCATAGCATTTGGAGGATTGAGTTACTTGGCACGGAGACTCCAGGAGTTATGAAGGGAATATAACTTTATTGAATAACTAGAAATAGCATAACTGTGAGGAGAGGACTCTGAAAAGAACTGCACTCTTGAGTCTCTCTCTAGGTTTCTGCCCAACCCACAAGATGCGACTTCTGACACTAAGGAAGGAGGTGCTTGACATCACAGTCTTTAAGGTACAGTAACATACATTATGCAATGGCTATAATTCTTACGAGGACAGGGGACTAAAGACTCCCATTTAGCAATTCTGTAACCATATACCCCTTTCAGCCTGACATGCTAGTAGAACTATTCACACATTATTAAAGTTAGATATGTAGTTGAATGCCTTGTTCAATTATGGCCTTAGACCCTCAATGACGTATACATTTCAGGAAACACATTCTACAATTGCAGGTACTTTAAATTCCTGTGGGAGTCTGATCCCCATACGGATGAATAGTAGAGTATTGACAGTTCATACAAAGAGGCATGTGGATACTATGGCACGCTGATCTGTGAATATCATTGAATCTGTGTAATAAAACACTTTCTTTTATGGAAGCCAAACAATAACAGAAAAATTAGTGATTAATTTGCAAAATTCTCTGAAGGGAAACCTGGGAATATAGGCAAAAGAGGTCTCAAAGCTTAAAAGACCAAAGTAAACAGAGCATCTTTAGGAGACAATTGTGCAAACCACAGGAAAAATATACAGGCATAATGGGGAAATATCCTTCCTGCTGCAATGTAATAACCTACTAGAGCCAGGAACAGCTAGCTTAGAATTGTGTCTCTGGGTGTAGAGGAAGATACCTTATACTTATCAAGTAATCTGCTCCACTATGCTTAGAAGCACCAAAAATATTTGTCCGTTTCAATTGGGAATATTATATTTAGAGGGAATATTATATTTGTTTGGCAGTGGGCACTATGGTTGTGCTTTCTATTTACCAAATTAAAAAAAGGTTGAGATCATAAGGCTGAAAAGTATTTTTCCTTATTGGACCTGCTGTTAAGAGTTTAATGGAAATGTTGATATTCTGCATTTTAAGATTATTACCCACAGCAAATAAAGTCATCTGAGGATATTTGAAGATTTCATTTACATGACCTTTCCTTTAGGAACATGGATGAAAAAACTAACAAACAATCTCCCAAAAACAAGTGATTGTTGTTGGTTGTCAAATACTTTTGATACAAAATTGGCAGGACTGAGCGCGCAATCTGGTACACCACATGGTTCAGAACTACTTCGTCTTGCTTATTTCTTTTTGTTCAAAGTTAATGATTATATTTGCAAATGCAGTAGCACCCTATAGGATATTGCAATGTCATATTCCTTTAACATACCAGGACAGCGGTTCCCATGCTTTTGCTTGAATGACCCCATTTTGAGATAAAATATAATTTTGTGAACCAGACAGCAACAAACGATGTTTTTAAATGAGCAAGGTCTGAGGGGCAGTCTGTGGCCGCTGTGTGGCATGGCTGCAGAGTGCCCATGCACAGGGAGTGAGCGGGGAATGAGTCTACTGAGTGGCTCCCAGGGTGGTCAGCATGGCCACGCAGGCAGTCTCCATGCACTCCCGCCACCACGGACCAACACTGCAAACAACACATATAGGCAGCTGTTCCCTCTCCCCCCCAAACCCCCCACCCAACCACTCACCCTCTGCCATGACACACAGCCCAAAACACCTTGGAAACATGAAGCTGCAGCAGCCAGTAACCCCATCCTGCCCAGGAATCAGTGCCAGTGCAGCTACTGCAGTTCCAGGCAACAATGGAGTGTGCGTGGGTGTGTGGGCAGGGGACATGCAGTAAGCTGCTGCCTCCATGGTGTTGGTTCTTCTCTTGTGTGTCATAAGGAGGGTTCAGTGTTCTTTGCGCCACCATGGTGTATTTAATAACAATCATCTTTATATAGCGATCCCTTGCCATAGCACTCAGAATGCTTTACACAACAATTTAACACAACCTTTAACCCTCACATCAATTCTCTGAGCTAGGTCAGACTGAGAGACTATTGTGACTGCCCCAAGGTCACCCAGTGAGTTTCTGACTAAGGCAAGACTAAAAACCCCATCCCCCTTCCTCCCAGATCCAAGAGCTTTACTGTGCACTTAGCCATTACACCACACTGGCTCTCATTTCATGTGCATGTCCTTTAAGAGCTCCCCAGAGATCTCCCGGCAGGGCAGTGGACAGGACTGAGGAGGCAGCTGGTCACAGACCTGTCTGCTAGCATGGGTGAGAGCTCCAATTCATCTGTCGGGATGCGTATGCACCTGTCCCCACACACTTTTTTGGATTTGCCCTACACGGCACACTCCAGCTTTTCCGGCAGTGCCCCATGAGTAGCCATGAGTGGGTGCTACGAACCACCTTCAAACAATCAGTTGGATGCATGGTTAATGGGTAGCCATGCATGGAAGCATCTCATTTTAAAACACCAAAAGACATTCAAATCCCAGTTGAATTCTGACCCATCCCTAACCCACTTTAGGAGTCTGTAAGAACATAAAAAGTGCCATACTGGGTCAGACTAATAGTCCATCTAGCCTAGCATCCTGTCTCTGACAGTGGCTAATCATGGTGGCTTGGGAGAAGCACCCAACAAGTCACAATGGGGGATCCATTCCCTGTTGTTTTCCCCCAGCTCCCATCATGTTCTCTGATCCTGTCTGGCTAATAGCTTCTAATGAGCCTATCTTCCAGAAACTTGTCCAAACCTCTTTTAAACTCAGCTATAGTACTGGCCCTTACCACAGCCTCTGGCAGTAGATTCCACAACCTAATTATACGCTGAGTAAAAAAATATTTTCTTTTATTTGTTTTAAATTTGTCACCCATGAGTTTCATGGAGTGTCCCCTAGTTCTAGTACTAGCAGAGAGGGTAAATAACTGCTCCTTGTTTATTAGTTCCACCCCACTCATGATTTTATAAACCTCTGTCATATCTCCTCTCAGTCATCTCTTCTCTAAACTGAACAGCCCCAACCTACCAAACCTCTCCTCATACGGGAGCCTTTTCATGCCCTTGATCATTTTTGTTGCCCATCTCTGTATCTTTTCTAGTTCAGCTATGTCTTTTTTGAGATGGGGTGACCAGAACTGCACACAGTATTCGAGGTGTGGTCGCACCATTGATTTGTATAGAGACATTATGACCTCCTCAGTTTTATTCTCTATCCCCTTCTGCATAATTCCTAACATTCTGTTTGCTTTTTTGACTGTTGCTGCGCACTGCACTGTGGATTTCATTGTATTCTCCACAACCACCCCCAGACCCTTTTCCTGAGTGGTAACTCCTAGCTTAGTACCCAGCATTGTGTACTTATGGTTTGGATTATTTTCCCCCACGTGCATCACTTTGCACTTGTCCACATTAAATCTCATTTGCCATTTAGATGCCCAGGCACCCAGTGTCGTAAGATCCCATTGCAGTTCCTCACAGTCTGCTCGTGTTTTAACTACCTTGAATAACTTGGTGTCGTCTGCAAATCTGATCACTTCACTCTTAACACCCTTTTCTAAATCATTAATGAATACATTAAACAGCACCAGTCCCAATACAGATCCCTGAGGCAAACCACTTTTTACATCTCTCCATTGTGAAAACTGACCATTTAGTCCAACCCTTTGCTTTCTATCTTTTAACCAGTTTCTGATCCATAGTAAGACACTACCTCCTATCCCATGACTTTTTAATTTTCTCAAGAGTCTCTCATGAGGGACCTTATCAAATGCTTTCTGGAAATCCAGGTACACTATATCTACTGGGTCTCCCTTGTCCACATGCTTATTTACACCCTCAAAGAATTCCAACAGGTTAGTGAGGCATGACTTACCTTTACTAAATCCGTGTTGACTCTTCCCCATTAAGCCATGTTTGTCAACATGCCCTGTAATTCTGTCCTTAATGATGGTTTCCACCATTTTGCCCGGCACAGACGTCAAGCTTACTGGTCTGTAGTTTCCAGGATCGCCTCTGGATCCCTTTTTAAATATCGGGGTTACATTTGCCACCCTCCAGTCCTCGGGTACAGTGGCAGATTTTAGTGACAGGTTACAAATTACTAACAGTAGGTCTGCGATTTCATATTTGAGTTCCTTCAGAACTCTGGGGTGAATGCCATCTGGCCCTGGTGACTTGTTAGTATTCAGTTTGTCAATTTGCCCTAGAACATCCTCCAACGTCACATTGATTTGTAACAGCTCTTCCAATTCCTCGCCCACAAAGCAAGGATCCGGCGTGGGTACCTCCCCAAAATCCTCCGCAGTGAAGACCGACACAAAGAACTCATTCAGCTTCTCTGCAATGTCCTTATCCTCCCTGAGCGCCCCTTTTACTCCCTTGTCATCTAATGGCCCAACTGACTCCCTAGTAGGCTTCTTGCTTCTGATGTATTTGAAAAAGTTTTTGTTGTTTGTTTTTGCCTCTTTAGCAAGCCTCCCTTCAAAATCTCTCTTGGCCTGCCTTATTAACACTTTACATTTACGGTGCCAGTGTTTATGCTCTTTCATATTATTTTCATTGGGACTAGCCTTCCATTTCTTAAAGGATGCCTTTTTGGCTCTAATATCCTCCTTCACCTCCCCATTAGCCATAGTGGAAGACTTTTGGTCTTCCTGCTTCCTTTTTAAACTTTGTATTAAGAAAAACTGCATGTTTTACAGAACTAGCTGAATTGCATTTTAACACAGCCGTGACTATAAATGAGAACTGCATGTGGGTATGTCTTTACAATCACAACCAGGCAGCATGCCAGCATTTCCATTGTAAATCTGTTTTTAAAAGTTTATAGCTCAGTCATAGAACACAAAAATGTTTGGGCCTGTAGTTAACCATGCGTGGTCAGGAGTTTTTTGAAAAATAAAATATTTTAAAGTATATCAGCAAAATATTTAGATCCAAATTGCTTATGGTGCAAACAGTACCTGTAATACTATGTAAGGAAAATTCATTTGAGCTCGACCTCTGTAAGCACATTTGTCATATTAAAGAATGCTCAAGTCTTTAATTATTTTTTTTTTAATCTATTGGGATTACAACAGGTGAATTGATGTTTTGAGTGATGGGATTACTGGACAGAGAATGAACTTCAGAGATCGTATGAACAAGCTCATTAAATTTATACCGCCAGGTTTTGTGTCTTACTCTGGGTGCTAACAAACAAGATGTCTCACATGTTTAGAGTGTAAAGCCTAATAAAGCAGGCAGCCCCCTGCATGTATTTCATATGCATTCCAGAAGCTCCATTCACAGGTTTAGCATGACAAACCTAATACATGGGCAGGTGTTCTTCCCTGCTGTACTCCACTCACCAACCCCCCCTTCACAGCCTCAGCAAACCACTGGAAGAAGAAGCCGCACCAGCTGTTTCTTTCTTCTAGGCTATGGCTCCAGGAGGTGGTCCAGTGCCTGCTATCCCTTCCACCCATGGAGGCTCATACCTGGGTTTATACCTGCCAGCACTTGGCAACTGTAATTAACCAGCTGCTATGCACAGAACGTTGAGTTTATTGAACACTTACAGTGAACATTGAGAGCAAAAGTAAAAATTGAAAGCGAAAGCAATCAGTCTTTGCATGTTCTCTCCCCCCAGTTTAGTTTCTTGCATCCACAGCTACGTATGGGTAGGTAGCAGTGCAGTTTTATTGTTGCAAATCCCTCTCAGTCAAACATGTGCCTCTTGTACTCCCTCTCTAGCATCTTCTGTATTACCATGCAGTTGAGGCAGAAAACATCCCTGCTTGCCAGGGAACTCTGCACCTGTTGGAGTGTCCAAACCTCTTATAGGACAAGAAGCTCTCTCTCTCAGTGAGTTCACATTCTCTGTACCCTGAGCCACTTGTTTCCCCCAAGGGATTCAGCTCCACTATCTGACCAAGGCACTCTTGTTGGCCCTGGTGGTATCCTTTCACTGTCATCAGGGCAGTAACAAATGGCAGGGAAGGTCCACCTCCATTAGTGACTTCCTCACTTCTAGCTGTGCAAAAGCATCCAGAAAAATTGTGGTCTTGTTGTCATCCCACTCTTTCAACTCAACCAGGGCTCCCACTCTTCCATGTTGCTGAACTTTGAACTGAAGCAGGGTTACGCGATGCCTGCACTCCATCATGCATCCATGGAGCCCTCTTGTGTGACTTTGCCACCCTATGAACGCATAGGCAGGCTCGGAGGATGGGTTTGACAGTTCACTCTGTACATCAGGCCTCACCCAAATGTCAGCAAAGGCCAGGGTATCCATCATCCATCAACCTCTCTGGGCCCCGTACCCCAGACTGCCACAGCACCCACAGACAAAAGCCAAAGTCATTGGGCTTTCCCTGGCAAACCACCCACAGCAATAGCTTTCCGTCACATTATGAGCCTGCATGCTCATTGAAACCAAAAACTTACTTTCAAAAGATAAGAAATGATATGAGTAACTTTTAACCAATGGGTAATAGCATCTCAGCTCTGCTCCTCCATACAGTCTAAACACAATGACCTTCACTGCCTTGCAGATCCCCCACCTGCCCATTTCTTAACATTCAGTGATTCCACCCACCCCAGTTTAAAAATTCCATGCTTCCGTGGTGCTAACATATGTAACATTTTTAGATGAGTTGATGTGTGCACTGACATGCTTGTGACAGAAATGTTTGTGCAGTTAATAACCACTTGGATTGGCAGTGCTGGTGCAGCAACACACACACACACGAGTATAAGCGTTGCAAAAGCGGTTTCCACCAATTGCCAGCCTGTAACCAATAGCAGGCAATAGCATCTCAAAGTCAATTATGGTGGCCAGTGGCCACACCTCCCCTTTAAAAGAGGATGCTTATGAAGAATATATGTTGCAGGGCTGCATTGGTTCCAGTGAAGCCTTGCACCATGTATTTTTTATAAGCGTCCTCTTTTAAAGGGGAGGTATGGCCATCCTACACTCAATGCGCAGCTAGCCCTGTAAGGACACATGACCAATATTGGCCAATAGCTGCTCATGTCCAGCGCTCAGCCAGTCCTAGCTAGGCAGCTGGCCAGCTCTTTAAACTTTTCAAAGCATTTGGCTCATGGTCTTCATAGTTCCCTGACACCAACACTGCAGCCATGGAGATGCAAGCCAAGAACTGCATGGTGGTCATTATCATGCGCCATGTCTTTGTTACCACTTCTCAGCAGATCCTGCGAGTGATCCAGCAGATATATGCCTTCTGCAACCATTGGTGCAAGGATATTGCAAGGCACAGATGAGCTCTTGTTCAATCCGTGGCTGGATTAGTAGGCCACACCACAAGACAGAGGCAGCTACTCCTTTTTTTTTTTTTTTTTT
>QEPC01009705.1:432099-462946 GCA_003113815.1 Sphenodon punctatus
GCTGCAGCTGTGGGTGTTGTGCCTGGGCTGCCTCCCTGGTCGGGTGCACCCGTGTGCCCCCTTCCTGCACCTGTGCCCCCTCCACCTGCATCGCTGCCCCTGCCTCCACCTCCTCCGCCTCCTGGCCCGCCACTGTCGCTGTCTGTGCCTCCGCTCTCTTCCGCCTCCCTCCTCGCTCCATCCCGCCACGCTTGCTTGCTGCTGATATCGCTTTAAATCTCCCTCCGGTGTTTGTGTTGTTGCTGGTTGCCCGGCAGTGACGCTGCGTGCCTTGTCCCTGGCTGGGGCTCGTTTCGTTTGGTTCCGCCCGGGGATTGGCGTCCAGATGTTACTTTTCCTTGGTTCCCGGTGGGGGTCCGTTTGACCACGCTTCCCGGGACCTTCCCCCGGCTAGCCCGGGAAGCGTGGTTGAAATTGACCCCATGTGGGTATTGAGTGTGATGAACATCTGGCGCGCGCCGTACAGACGTTCAGGGCCCTTTGGCTCCACCGCGGGGTTGAGCGTGGTTCACTGTGGTTGAGCGTGATCTCGTAACATCTGAAAATACCCCATGTGTTTGGTTTTGGCACACATTGGGCTTTTAAAGCAGACATTATGTACGTGCCAGTGAGAGCAAGAGCTGAGAGAGGGACAGGACGTGGTCACTCCTCAGAACACTCTAGGCTCTTCACCCACAACTCTGTGGTGCTGATGAACCTGTCTGCACAGAGGCGTTGCACACAACCTAATTGATGGGACCTGGACACGTGGGTGCACATTAGCCTGCAGTCACCCGCACAGTGGGATCTGCATGCTCCGAGACCCTGCCATGAGTGGTGGCCATGAGGCTGGTGAGGGTGAACAGTTGAACACCTAACAAACGAGCAGGTGGACACCCACTAGGTGTTGGCTACTATATCATTTGTTAATACCCTCTGGCAGGTCTCTCCCCCTGTGCCCAGATATTACTAATTTCATTGATGCACATCTACAGAAAGCCAAAATCCCAAAACTTTTCTCTGTTTAATAGCAAGGAGGCCCCAGTTTTGAAAACATGTATGTGTGCGCCATCCCATTGACTGGGTTATCTAGGGTTTCAATAATGTCTCAGAAAGTTGCCTTCCCAGAAAGTTGCCTTAGTTTCATTGCTGGTAGTGAATTCCTTAGATAGATATAGCATAGATAGTGGCAGCACAAGATTCCCTACACTTTCATGTCAATATGTCTATACCTTGTTCTGAAGAGGTTGCCTCAAAGCTATATACAGTCTTCACAGACAATTCTAAAGCTGTCTTGCACCAGTGCTAGCCCTTTTCACTGATGTAAGCTCTATTGAATTCAATGAGATTCACACTGCTGCGAAGGATCATTGTCAGTGAAAATAAATTCAGGATCAGATGACAAATGTCCATTCACTCATTGACTTCTTGAAAGAGACTGAAAATGCACACAAAAACTATGCAAGATGTGAGTTTAGGTTGCTGTACCTCACCATATTTCTTTTTCCAAACTATATAACAAGACAGGAAATGCACTGTACAATTCAAAACAATCTCTCTCTCTCTTTCTCTCTCTATCTCTCTCTCATTTTTTTGTATTCCGCATTTTAGCCTGAGTTAAGCCTGGCTTTTTTTGAGGGGGGGGGGGGTTATGTGTGCCACTTTAAATATCTCGAACACATTTCAAAATATCTAGCAATCTTTCCCTTCAAAGTGACATTTTGGATGTAACCTTAACTGTAGTCTCATGACTAACCGCTGTAACAAGGGCACGGTAGCTGGGTACTTTTTTTCTCCATCTTGTAATTTGATGTTCAAATCCTGCAAGGATGTGCTGACTGTGGCAGGTTTCACCCATTAACTCCATCTTAGGTAATAATGGAGATAAGAGTGGATCTTTGGGAATATGGAACTGGGATCTGGGATTAAGTGATCGCTGCATGGAAATCCTTGGAACAGCCAAGCTTGTGTTGATGGAGCTACTAAAAAAGAAAAACTTCAAGAATGCAATGTACCCTTACACTCTGACAAGTCATCAGAAAGTAATGTTTTTAAACTCTACAGGTAAGGCCACACAAGTTGTTAACCACATTGGGCAACGTTACCCCAGATTAGCTTGTGATGCAGCTGGCTGCTAGTCTGGTGCTGCCAGATGTTCTCCCACTTCCACCTTTGGGTGGGTAGCAGGCTGCTACATGATGCATCCACCAGAGAAGGCTGGTGATGCATCGCAGGCTACTGTTGCCCCACCCAGGTCAATGTGAGTCCTACTGAGAGGCAAGATGTGAAGATCAGGTGTGGAAGAGTGCGCTCTTCCCACCTGCCGAACAGCTGGTTGGGGAGAGGGGCCCAGAAGAATGTGCTGGTCCCCTCTCCCCCAAGCAGCTGTTTAGCAGTTAGGGAGAGTGTGTGCACTCCTCCAGGTCCCCCTTCCCCTGATCAGCTGTTTAGCGGCAGCAGGCCCATTCCTGAACCACAGCAGGAGTCTGAGAGTCCAGCCCTGTTTGACTGCTTCAGCCAGACCCATGGTGTGGAGGGGCTGGTGATGGCCATGGGGGGCCTGCTCATTTGGACTGTTCTCCCCACTGGTCCAAACTGTGGCGGTTGCATTCACTCTGACCAGGCAGACGTGGGATCCGGACGGTCCTGTTTTGTGTGGTTTTACCCTACCAGTCTGCATCGGATAATTTAGGGAACGGTAGGTCTCGTTTTTTTGTCCTGTTTCTAGTCGAAAAGCATAGCTTTTGCTTACATTCTCTTAGTAAATATAGTTTATATTCATTCTGAACTGAATCTATACAAGTCAATGGGAGTTTTGTCATTACTTAAATGGCAGAGGACTGAACCTTGAGTCTAAAGTTACTCCCTTTCTACGTGTATACACACACCTAAACATATACGAAGAATGCTGTAAGACTATTATAACTGATTTTGTAAAACACTTTATTGCATGGTTTATCCCTGTCTAGACTAGCTACAAAACTCATCAATACACTATAAGAACAAAACTGTTTTTATACACATTTCTAGTTAATGTTGACTTGGCATGACTAAAAAGCCTCTTACCCAACTTCTGACTCATTTTTTTAGAATGGCTACCTTCCCACTGCCACCTCTATTTTATTTTTTAATTTTTTTGCAGGTAATTTGTTAAAACTAATGGGGGAAAATGCTGTCTGCCCTATTATACATGAAGCATCATACTCATCTATTTTCAGATCTCAATTTAGAAATGTTCATTAGCCCAGATAAGTAAGCTGGTCTTGTTTTCAGGGATAAGAATCAAGTTGTTTGAAAAAATGTAATTAGCTGAATATAGAACCGTTATGGAAAATGAACTCTGTCATAGATGACTTATGGTCTGCTAGGTCTCTTTGTTAATCACTGGAGGAGTTTATTGTATATAAATATAATGCTTTGCCTCAAGCATCATTCTGCCTTAGCACTCAGGAAAAGAGTATTATTTAATGACAGGCAATCATGATTAGATGGAGCTTACTAAAACTTATTTGAAATATTAAATCAATTACATTTTAAAGTTAGAAAACATTATTTACTGCTTAGTAATATAGCACTAATACAGATAATAGAATACGTACTCTGGCGTTCCAGAGTTTTTACCGGCTCCCAATAGGCACAATTCAAGGTGCTGGTTTTGAACTATAAGGCCCTAAACAGCTGGAGCCCTGAACATCTGAAAGACCGCCTGTAACAGGGCACAATTCACTCAGGGTACGTCCCTGCAGGAGCAGACCCCAGCATTCACAGCCTTCTCAAGGAATTGTCTCACACAAGTCACAATTGTCTGGGAACTCACTCAAATGTGAGGGCGCCATCAAAGGGCGAAGAGCCGTTGGCGGGGTGTTAGCGGGCGGAGGCAGCCAGCCTATTTCGATTTGACCTCACAATCTGCAAGAAGGACACAGCTTGCCCCTGCCAGCTGTCATCTCGGTGTGGAGCTTACCTGGACTGCCTACTGCTGCCCTGGCTGGACCCCACAGCTGTGCTTCCTTTTGCCCCTCGGGGCCATCTCATCTAGCCTTGGTGAAGGGTTAGCTCTCCCAGCTGGACTTCCAGCCGGAGAGAGTTTGAAAGCAAGTTCAGCGTGGCCTCCTCTGGCATGTGGGAGTGGCACAAAGGAAGGGGGATGCTGATGCGAATGACAGGGAGGTTTTTATAGTGTCTGTTATTTGGGGCCTCTGCAGAGGTGGAGATTAGATAAGGGGGCGGGGACTAGAGGTTTTGACTTTCTATTCTCCCATGGGGGCGAGTGATAGGGGAAGGGGACAGGATTGGGGCTGGAGGAGATGGCTACTCCCTGGTGTGAGGAGGGAGTGTAACGTCAGGAATGGGGAATGGGTTAGGGTGGATGGTGCACTATCCTCCGGTGTAAGGCGGGGGGGGGGGGAACACTAGGGAGGGAAATTGTAAGGTTGGAAGATTTGGGCCATTACTCAAAGCCTTTTCTGATAAAAGCTGATGTGAGACAGGGATGCCTTTTGGCTCCCATGCTTTTCTGTCTTTTTATTAATGACTTGTCCTCCCTGATTAATAATTTTGCCCAGACCCCACCTAAGATTAGGGACAGGCCAGTGAGTATTTTATTGTATGCTGATGACATTCTTGTCTTGTCTCAGACACAACAAGGCCTTCAGTTGTGTTTGAACCATCTCCACGAATATTGTGTAGGAAACAACATGACTGTGAATCAGCAAAAATATGTTTTGGGCATGATAGAAACCAATACAACTGGACCATGGGCAGCCACTCACTGCTGCAGGCCCCTAGGTATACCTATTTAGCTGTATGCTTTACTGCCTCAGGTTTCTGGGCCACTCATAAGCATTAAAGAATGGTTGCTAAAGCTAACAACATAGTAGCATGGATACTATGGCTCTTATACCCTCAGGGGTGAATACCCCTGTATTCAAAACAAATTTATAAAACATCATTAAACTGAGGCAACAAACCCCAGACCCCTTCCCACCCTAACCCAATCCCCCCACCCTCTCACCCGTCTCCCTCACCAAAAGCCTGGCATAACAGCCAGGTTTTGCATTGACATCGAAAGGAGCTACTTTTCCTATGGGCATAATTTCATTGATTTCAGTGGAGTTACATCAGCAGATAATTTTATTAACATTATTTATTATTTTAAATTTAAAATAATAAATAAAGATAATAAAATTATCTGCTGATGTAACTCCACTGAAATCAATGAAATTATGCCCATAGAAAAAGTAGCTTTATATATTTCAGTGGATGCCACTTGGAAAACAATTCCCATCACAACGCCTAATTTCACGTGCTTACACATTTCTGAGATGTATATGGAGTATTTTTAGTAGAGAAGGCGGGGTTTTTTTAGAAAGTTGGAGCAAATTGCAAATTGCTGACCCAAATTGCTGACCCTTAGCTGCCCCCAGCTAAGATACAGTAGAAAATCTAGTCATACTTTTAAAAATAAGGCTACAAAAAATGTCTGGAGACTTAACCTGAAAACTTGACACAAATATCATAGAACTAGAGAAAAGTCTGCAGTGGCGTATCAATAGCGGACGCAGGGGCAAAGTAAGTCTGGGTCCATGCAGCAAGGAGGGCCCCAGCTCCTGCAATAGGCAAGGTCTAGGCGGGCAAAGGGGGTGAGACCTTGGGCATGGTCCAGAGCAGTGGTGGGATCATTGTCAGGGTAGTGAATGGGGAACTCACCACTCTTGGGTGAGTTCCTGCTGTCACTGTTCCTAAGGGGGCTCTGCCACCAGCACCATGAGCTACAGTAGCAGAGAGGCCCAGGGGATCTCTTCAGGAGCAGCAGTGGCAATGGGGCCCAGAGACCCCCTCAGGAGCAGCAGTGGTGGCAGGGCATCCTTAGGAGCAATGGCAGCAGTGGTAGTGGTAACAGGAGGCCCTCAGTTGTAGCGACCCTCACCCTCCACTAACCCAGCATTGAACATACCCCCATTTTGGCTCCACCCTCTGGCCCTGCCCATGACTAAGCGCAGCCTCTCCACAGCCTTGCTTCACCTCAAAGCCTGATTCAAAGCTGAGCACCTCCTAAGAGCATTCACCACTATTCTGAATTGGGCTTGCGGTTAAGGTGGCCATTGATCCTGTTTTATACAGGACAGTCCTTTTTTTTAAGGGCTTGTCCATTGTCCTTTCCCTATGTATTTTGTCCTATATTTTCTGCACACTGCTGGCATTGTCACTTACATCCTTGGAAGTCATGATCTCATGACTTCCAGGCAGGAACAGCAGCATCAGCAGCATGTGAATTTTGAGGTGAGCCAGTGGTCCCAGCAGTGGAGTGGAGCGGGGGGGGGGATGGGGGAGGGGCTAAAGTTATCATAGCATCCGGATTTTCTAGGACATGACCACTTTTTTTGTCCTCCCAACACCATCTGGGTGGATTGTTTAAATATGCACCCATGACCAGAATTTTGCTGGTACCTTTGCATCCCCTTCCCCACCCCTCACCCAGCCCTTGTTGCTCAGCCCTGGCTGCGGAAGCAGCTCTGAGACAGCAGCGCTCTTCCTCCCCCCATGTCATATATTCTGGAGGGAGAGTAGGTAGCCACCTACTATCTGTGCATACTTGTTGATTCAAGGCTTGCTTGACTAAAAGCTTCTTGCAAACTCCACCAGCCCACTCTCAGGATTCCCCTTTTTTGTTTAGAACAGAGAATCTGTGGGCTGGACTTCAAATGGGGTTACATCATTTGTGGAGAGGGTCTCATTCCCAGTTGATATTTGATAAACTTTACATGTCCGTTGATGTCTGGGGTCAAGGGATTATACCAAAGTCTCAAAATGAGGACACACAAGCAAAAACAATTTGGGAAACATTAGCCTAAAACAACAAATGGAGCTCAACCCTATAACAGCCTATGTCCATATGTGTTATTTTATGCACTGGGAGCAGTTCTACTGAAGCCAATGGGACTGTTCAGGTTCACACTGCTTCACACTAGAATACATTGGGTGTCTTCACATGTACACCTTCTCCGTCTCTGCCCCACCTCACCCCTGTGAAGGCCATCTGTTTAAAGGCAGCCCACCAGATGTGGAGGCAGAACAAAAGTGGAACAGGCTGTCCCTGCTCCGGGGCTGCCCCACTGGCAATGGGTCCAAACAGGCAGCTGGTGGGTTTGGAGGCTGGTGGGGCAGTGGGTGGGTTCATGACAGACTTTGCTGCCGGCAGGCATAGGGGCGGAGCCAGGGCAACAATAGGCGGAGCCAGGGAAATGGTAGGTGGAGCCAGGGAAATGGTAGGCAGACCCAGGGCAACAGTAGGCAGAGCCAGGGCATAACCCAGCAGCAAGGAGTTCCCAGGGTTAACATTGGATGGACATTACATTACTTAATGCTGGAAACGCTGCTGTGTGAAGCACTGCCACCAGGGAATAGAGAACCCTCTTACTAGGGTCCCGTACACTCTCTTTCCCACCGGGTCCAAATTAACCATAGTAGGTTAAAAAAAAAGATCGCATTGCCATCTCCTACCTTTATCCTGAACCCTCGAATCCTTGATTTTCATGGCATGCTTGGCCACCTGTAGTCTTCTGAAGATGTAGGCTTTGGGACAAGCCTTCCTTCCGGCTTGGAGAACCAGGAGGACTGAGTTAGCTCCCTGTTCTGCAACAAGTCGAATCAGAAGAGAATGAAAGGGAAGAGAAGGACAGCACAGAGGAGAAGTAGGAGGGAAAGGGTTTGGTTTTGGAGCACAAGAAGAGAAAGGGGAAGAGATGGGTTCAGTGGGGAATAGGGAAAAAGGGTTTCCTTGTTGTCTGCAGCCTTCTTTTCTGCTGTGCTCCTACCTACTTTCTCCTACATTCACAAGGAGAGTGAGGCAAGATGTGGAATCATGCCAGATCTCAGATAAACTGGATAGAAAAAAGAAGCAAATTACTTTAGATGTTTGCATTTTGAATGCCATTTTAAATTTTGCTTCTTTGTGGACCTCTCCCCCAAAGAAGAGGTCCAAGACCCTCCCAATCCCCACGCCATCACTTATCATTATCCTGAACACTCTTCATTTTCATGCTCTCCTTGGTTGCCTGTTGTTTTCTAGGGTAGGCTCCCAGTCCCCAGACAAAATAGGACTTAAATGTCCATTGGGCATCAAGAACCCCCCACTGGAGTGTGAAGTCCTAATGTGTCTTGAAGGGAGTAGGCATCCACATAACCCGACTGCAGACTGAGGTTGCAACGCGTCTGGAGGTGTAGTGGTGGGTGGCATTATGTTGCTGTGGAGCTCTGTCACTGTGGAGGTCCCACTGCTGGTGTTTTGGAGGCCTCAGATAGAGTGGAACCTTCGCACTTGTCGGCCTAAAGAAACCTACTGGAGTGCGAGGTCCCACTGTGTCTAGAGACACAGGGTGGGGGGAAATCGCTGTTGAGACCATTCACTGTTCAGGTCCCACAGCTGGTCTTCTGGAGGCCTCTAGACACAGTGTGACTTCAGGCTTCATTGGACCTATAGAAGCCCAGTAACTCCTAAATTCAAACACTGCATCTGGAGGCACAGTGGTGGGGGTCCAGTTGGTGTAAAGGTCCCTAAGGCTGGGGTTCTGGATCCCACATGAGTTGTTGGGGGTGCCCTAAGACTTTAGGGTGTCCCCTGGCTGTGGACCTGTCCCCAAGAAAAGGTTCCACCCTCCCAATGAATGCCCTCTGTACCTCTTCTTGGGGGCAGGGGCGGGTCCAAAATATAAACACCACCTACTCTTAGTAACTAACTACTTCTAAACTACAGTAGCACCAACAATTTTTAAAAACTCTAACAAGTGTTTTAACTTTTATCTTTTTTTCCTATGCACCTTGTTGCTTGGTGTCCCCTGGCCGTGGGCCCACTCCTGCCCCCAAGAAGAGGTTCCACCCTCCCAATGAATGCCCTCTGTACCTCTTCTTGGGGCAGGGGCGGGTCCAAAATATAAAAGCCACCTACTCTTAATAACTAACTTACAACTGTAACTTAAGACATAACTTTTAAACTCAACTTTTTTTAACTTAACTTTTTAACTTAAGAAGGAAGCATACTTATTAGGGGTGGGACTACCGGATCATCCGGTATCCGACACTGCCAGTATTTGGTGCACTGGCAGTATTGGATTAAACCCGGTAATCCGGACCATTTACCAGATTCCCCCGTACCGGATTTTTTACATTGCAGCCATTCAAATTAATGGCTGCAATGTAAAAAAAACCACCAAAACCCCCCACTTTACTTTCCCTCCCCAGTCCAGGCTGCACAGGTGAAAGGGGGGACACCCCCTGCCCAGCCTGGCTTTAAAAAATTTTTTTTCCCCCAAAGTCCCTGCTAGTGCGGGCTCTGGGCTGCCACCAGTGACCTGGGGCCCGCACCAGCAGGTACGATCCCTGGGGTGGGGGTGGTTTAACACCCCCCCACCCCAGGGATCAGATCACCCTACCTAGTCCTACCTCCCCACCCAGGGATTGCCTACTTGCGCTCTGGGCAGCGGCAGCGGCGGTGGCAGTCCGACTCCGGCGGCTTCAGCACTGGCTGTGGCTGCTGGCCTCAGCGCTACTAGGCCTTCCGGGGAAACCCGGAAGTTCACCGGAAGGCCTAGTAGCACTGAAGCCGGCAGCCACAGCCAGCGTTGAAGCCGCCAGAGTCGGACCGCCGCCGCCTGGAGCACAAGGTAGGCGATCCCTGGGTGGGGAGGTAGGGTGATCCCTGGGGTGGGGGGGTGTTAAACCACCCCCACCCCAGGGATCACCCTAGTACCTGCTGGTACGGGCTCCGGGTTGCTGGTGGCGGCCCGGAGCCCGCACGAGCAGGGACTTCAGGAGAAAAATTTTTTTTTTTAAAGCTAGGCTGGGCAGGGTGGGGGGGTGCCCCCCTTCCACCCGCACAGTCGGGGAGGGGGAGGGGGGAGGTTTTTTGTGTTTTTTTCCATTAATTTCAATGGGGACAGTTCCCCATTGAAATCAATGGAACAAATCCGGTACCGGTAAACCGGTACACAAATCCGGCAATCCGGTTTTTTAAAATCCGATAACCGGTAAATCCGGTAGCCGGTATTTGACCCAACGTACCACCCCTAATACTTATCTTTAACGTGGGATGTCCTCTGCTGGCTCTCACCCTCACACTCGCAGCTGCCAAAAATGCCTCCCTCCGCCTTGTGTGCCACATGGTGCCTTTTGGGTGCTGGGTTTATTCATGGTGGTGGTTCTGCAGCACCATTGGTTTTCCTCTCTGTGCTCTGTCTTCAAAGAAGGCTGGGGAGCATTACTTGGGTGCACCGTCCACGTTGGCATGGGTCTCCCTAATCAGGACAAAGACCATGCAGGCTGGAGCTGGATGGATGCAACACAGGTGTTCTCATTGTGTGGATCCCTCTCCCCCCCCCCCCGTCTAGTCTTCATGCAATGGAGAGTCCAGATCATCACCTGTTTACTTGGGTGCAGCGTCCATGTTGGCATGGGTGTCACGGGAGGGGGGGAAAGTCCTGTGAGGGGAAGGGGAATGAGGACTGGAGAGGACTGAACTGGGCTCACCCTCCACCCACACACACGGCTCACGGCTCTCTACCATGTCCTCTATCTGGTGCCAACAGCCTGTCAGGATAGTGGGTGGACCAATGGGATCTAGTGCAGTAAGCGCACTGCCCAGGTCCCTATCATCATAGGGCGCTGCGGAAGGGAAGGAGCCATGACCCCACTCGCACTCCCAACTCTCACGCACTGCACCGCAGGAGCAGGGGGAGGGGGAGCAGTGCAAGGCCGTGCAGAGGTGTAGGGGGGCACGAGGGGATCGGGGCCCAGGATACAGCAGAGTAGGGAACAGGATACATGCATGCCGGGAGAGGAGGAGGGAAAGGGAATCCCTGGAGGGGAGAGACACATACTCATACAGGCAAATGGCACACTCACTACCGGGGTCACTGGGGAAGGGAGGCACTACACACACACACTCTAGGATTAATAGTACAAGGATACCAAGAAACACAAAACAAGCACTTAGCTCAGGGGCTAGTCTTGACTTCTCAATCACCAGCGTTGAGTGTCTCTCGGCGCTGGTTCTTATCATCCAAGCCCAGCCTCTCAGCGCGCGCCCACAGATGTGCGGAGCACCGTACAGGGGGCATGCCCATTGATGTCGGGCCGAGCGGCTTGTCTGCTGATTCCGGTCCTGACAGCTGCGTTTCCCCTAGGGCTGGGGGCATGTCAGGCTGTCCCGCCTGGATTGGTGCATCTGGCGGGGCTGGGAGTGCAGCTGCTGGCTGGGGTATGTGTCGAGTGCGCCGCCCCCAGTGTCGGTGGAGGGGCTTGACAATGGGTCTCCCTTTAAGGACAAAGTCCATGCAGGCTGGAGCTGGATGGATGCAACACAGGACTTATTGTGTGGGTCTCCCCTCCTTCTACTCTTCATGTAGTGGCGAGTCCAGATACAAATAAGCTTTATTAGGCGCGACCAATGGTCATAGCCAAAAACAAACAACACATAGAACAAATACTAAATCTCAAGAGTCCAGATTATCACATGTGTACTTGGGTTCAGCGTACATGTTGGCATGGGTCTCCCTTTAAGGACAAAGACCATGCAGACTGGAGCTGGATGGATGCAAAACAGATCTTCTCGTTGTGTGGGTCTTTGTCCAGAATAGATCATCTTTAGGTCTGTTCAGCATCTGTACTGTAAATTTGCTCGGCGTTCCTTGCACTGTGCAAACAGATCTATTGTTTTGTTGTTGAAGTCTTGAATTTCCCTGACCATGGCTTGCTCAATAGACAGCATTGCTAGAGCAATCAGACGATCCTCTGTCATGGTACTTCTCAGAAAGGTTTTAATTCTTTTTAGAGCTGAGAAGCTTCGTTCTGCTTCAACAGTTGTGAGAGCCGTTGTCATCACAGTCTTCAGCAGTTTAACCACCTCTGAAAAAGATTTGTCTAAGTTGTCCTCCTCGGTCAACAAAGCAAGTAGCGTAGAGGCATCTTCGGTGGAATGGAATTCTGACCTGTCATACAAAGTCCCAAGCTCACTCCTCAGTCAGTCTCTCTCCAGCATTGGGTAGGCTTCTGTTGCTGCATTAAATGCTTGGATGGGAAAGTGTTCACTGTGCCTTTGAAACAAAGTCCCCTGCACCAAAGTTGTGCTCTCTAGATGTTTCATGAATTGAAATCTGTCATATGCATGAGAGATTATAATATCACACACTTCCACAGCGATCTGCTCTAGCATGTCCATGCTAGGTGCACTTCTGCCCATCCGAGCGTTCTCTGGAAGCTCCGAGTTCAGAGTTCCAATGGAGTTCCTCACTTTATTGATGGCTCTTACAAAGTCAATAGTATATCTTTGAATACCTACAGAATCAATGGGGTGTTTTTTTGAGCTGCTTGTAAAGTATGTCCACGTGTGGCATGATTCTGTGGAACAAGGACAAGAAGTAGAGGAACTCCCTGTCAGATTCCAACATGGTCATGTATGACCTGGCCTCAATACCAGTCTTGGCATCACGACTATCTAGTCATATTTGTTCAAAGCACTCAAACAGATCCTCTCTGTGCTCATAGATGACCTCGACTGTCCGCACACTGAAGTTCCAGCATGTTTTAGATACTTTGGGGAGCCTTCTCTTCACCACCACATCCAGAACTTTAGTCCTTTTTGGAGACGAACTGAAGAAAGCAGGAATACCAGACAGACTTTGAAAGAAAATCCTTATTTGTCTTATTTGGGATACGGCTTGCTGCATAACAAGTTTCAGCTGATGGGCGAAACAGTGAAAAAAGTGTGCGTTTGGGTATACATCCCTTATCTTCCTCTGGACTCCACCATGCTCTCCATGCATCACGCTCGCTCCATCGTAGCTCCGAGCTATGAGTTTCTGTTTGCCAGAGTCCCTTGGGAGAGCAGCACTGAGGTTTTCAAGCAAGGACTCTCTGATTGTTTCTGCACAGGAGTCTGTCAAGTGTGTGAAGCTGAAAAAACGTTCCACGGTTGAACCCCTACCATCGATGTAGCGGAAAATCATGACAGACTGGCAGACAGTTGAGACATCAGTGGTGTCATCACTTCGATAGCCACAAAATCTGCATTTTTAATTTCATTAATTATGTGGTCACAAGCAATTTCCAGCATGCAGTCCAGGAGTTCATTCTGCACGGTTTTCGAAGTCCCCTTGAAGACAGTTGCAGCCTTCAAATGTTGCTGTAGTGTACTGTCAACTATGACAAGTAAATCTACTGCACCTCTAAAAACCCCTGGATTGACAAATCCCTCGCTTTCATCATGTCCACGCAGCGCCAATTCAAAGGCACCACAGAACTTTATGCAGTCTATTATTCTGTAGAGAATGAATCAATTTCGATCCACATCCTCATTATGCTTCCTTACAGACACACGGTAGCCTTCATTGAGTCTCTCGGCAACGTTTGGTTTTCCCAACTGTGACAGGTTGAGGCAGTTGTCAAGGTGGTTTTTACAAGAGTCATGCTTCTTTGCCTTCTCAGACAGGTGCTTAATGTCCTTGACTCCCGTCTTTGTCCATGCTGCATCACCACCAAACAGCAGGCAAGGAAAACAGAACAACGACTTCTTGGAAACACTGCCACATACCCACCAGAACTTCTCATACCAGGATGTGTGGAACCTGCGTGTATAGCCTTTCCCTCTGTCCTGTGCAGCTTGTTCTATTTGCAGTTCTGGATGGTGAGGTCCCATGTCTTTGATCTTCAGTTTCTCTTCATAAGTCAGTGTGGTAAATGGCTTCGCAATAAGAACATCCATGGTATTCATTTTCAAGTGTAGGCTCTGAAAAAAGAAAAGAAAAATGAGGATTTGGCACTAGCAGCACTCTCACAAAGATATTAACATTCCTCCCCAACCTTGCATTTTGTCCCTCACCTTAAAGTGATGTCTTATGTGTAAACAAAAATAAAATAAAATTAATTTCACATATGCAAAGCGATCCTTTTTTGTAATCCACTGTCCCATGCAAAATTAACCCAGACAGTTAAAAAAAACCAATTTATTGAATACTTTATTCAGAAACAATTTTTAAAATTTAATATTTATCCTAAACCTGGTCTTTCTGGGGACAAGAAAAAACCACCAGAGACAACCAATTAGAGCGTCCATTAACTTACATAGTATTTGTACAGTGCTAAAGTGTTCAAATGTGTTGCTGAACGCTTTCTAGGAGTGCTTGAAAGAAACATAACTGTCCCATTCCTGATAGTTGCACTCCATCTACATCATACAGGGATCACTGATGTTTTGAGAACCTATGTCAAATTGTAGTAGCCCTCCTTTGATGATGCAGAAAAGGATCCATCAGTCTGTTCACATTTCTCATCAATTTCCTAAACCTACGAAGTGCACCAGAATCAGTCGGGCTTGGCCTTGCATTACTATTGACTGGTCTTTCAATTAAATCTGACACCAAGATGTTGCTCCTTGGAAAGGAGTGGATGATATGGCGCAGGTCACGTCTCATGGCACACGCCAACTCTAGACCAGTGAGGTCACCCACATTATTTCCACCACAGTGGATCACGATTACCATTGGAGGTGGAAGATGATGTCTCCTCTGAATCCTATCCAATGTTGGAATGATTTCGTACCATCTCATGCCAGTTCAAAGTGACCCTGACCTCCTGTCATCACCTGCGCTTGAATGTGTCCACCCTGTGTGTGGGTTATGGCTTCACAGGGCCAACTGCCTGCCCACGATCAGCTTTGCAAGGTCACCCTTCAGCTAGCGATGCACTGTTCCCCACACAGCACTCATTCCCAGCTGCTCTCTGTGGACCACCATTGCTCTCCACCACCCAGTCATTGTGCAGGTCATGTCATGGTGTAGAACAGGCCCCAAGGCAGATGGTTGTGCCAGGAAGAAGTGGTAGGCATGTGCCAACATGTTTCTGGGAACGCTGTGGCAGAGCCGGGATGTCCAGCTGCTGCTGAGCGACCCCCTCTCTGTGGCCGATTGATTCGATCTCCTGTCATGGTACATGTGGGTGATGGGCTATCCATTCGGGGGTCCAGATTGCCAGAGGTGTGCTGGGGAGCTCGGCTTCACCCTCCTCCAACAACCTCTTTGGGGGCACCCAGCCGCTGTTGTGGTGCCGTGGGATGCACAGGAGGTCACGGCTGTTTGCCTGGTGGCTACTTGCAATTATTACTATGGTCTGGCCCTCCAGGAAGGGGGTCCCCCTGTTGCTACCAACTACGCTGGCATCCTACTGCGTGTCCGTGGCATAGCGCGACCGTGATCTGATTGTCTTGCCCTTCTTGGGGAGCTGGGCTTGCTACCCACACCCCAGGTTGGTGGCCCCCTATTGACTGGGACTCCTACTGCATTGGAGCTGGGCACCTTGTGAGTGATGCTGAACCAATCCGATGTCAGAGCTGCAGCTGCCACGGAGAACCACCTCCTGCCCTGCTTCATGGTGGATGCCCATATGCATTCCCAGGGATTCCACAGAGGCCTCTTCACCTGGGAGGGTCTTGTAGAGGAGCCGATGCTTACCGAGCACCCTCTGGGCACTCCCTGATCCAGTTATCCCATCCTCCCACTCCATGGAGACGTGTTCCCTGTGACTGGGCTGTGCCTCACCTCCCCATGGACAGTGCTGCTCATCTCCACGTACATTTTGATCCCTTTGGTTCTTTCCCCTGTCTGCCCGGCCCCTTCACCACTTCTGTACCATCCAGCTTCCATCCCGGTTGTGTCCTTGTCCACCTCCATCCCATTTTAAGTGGGTACCTCAGTGCCCCTATCTGATGGTTGGGTGGCACACCCAGAGGCCTTCGATCATTCATAGCCTGGCCTCTGTGGGCCCTTCCCCACCCCCCTTTTGCTAATAAAGACCTTGGCTTGCACTGTTACTGCTGCTGTGCTTGTGTGACTGTGTACCATTCCTGTCACCGTTCACAGGGCTGTAATCATCCCCATGTGTGTGGTTGTGTGGTCTGGATCCTGGGGTGTGATTGTACTGATGCTAATACAATCACACCTCAGGTTACTAGACCCATACTATTAATGCTTTTTGGGACATGTCCTCGGTACCGCTGTTGTGGTACCTTGGGTCATTGTGCTATGAGTCACGGATGTAGCTTCCAATGGCTTCCCATGGCTTCCAATACCACCTCTATGCTGATGACACTCAACTCTATCTCTCTACTCCCTCTCTCTCTCCCTCTGTTCAAGCTCGTCTCATCAACTGTCTCTCTGACATCTCTACCTGGATGTCTCAACGTCAACTCAAACTCAACATGGCTAAAACTGAACTCCTTATCTTCCCCCCTCATCCTTCCTCTCCTTCCTCACTGTCAATAACTATTGATGGAGTCACCATCCTGCCTGTCCCCCAAGCCCGTAGCCTAGGCTTCATCTTTGACTCAGCCCTTTCTTTTAAACCCTACATTGACTCTGTTGCTAAATCCTGTCGCTTCTCCCTCCATAACATTGCTAAGATTCGCCCTTTTCTCTCTGTCTCGTCTGCCAAAACTCTTGTTCATGCTCTGGTCATCTCTCGCCTCGATTACTGTAACCTCCTTCTCACTGGCCTTCCCCGGTCTCACCTTTCTCCCCTCATCTCTGTCCAAAACTCTGCTGCCAGGGTCATCTACCTCGCCAGTCGCTTCGACCATGTGCAGCCCCTCCTCTCTTCGCTTCACTGGCTTCCCCTTCCTGAACGAATCCTGCACAAGCTCCTAGTCTTCACCTATAAAGCTCTTCACAACCTTGCTCCCCCCTACCTCTCTGCACTTATCGCCCTCCATACTCCAGCCCGTGCACTTCGCTCCTCCTCTGTCCCTTCTCTCACCCTTCCACGCCTTCCCTGCTCCCCTAAGCGCCTTCGTCCCTTCTCACTTGCTGCCCCCCATGCCTGGAACTCCCTCCCTGTCCACATCCGCCTTGCCCCCTCCCTTCATACCTTCAAATCTCTCCTTAAAACTCACCTCTTTCGCTCTGCTCTGTCTGACTCTTTATCCTGCTGAGCCACTATTCCTATACCTACGATCGGTTTACCCTTATCCTTGCAACATGGACCTGCCTGCTGTCATTCTCATCGTAACCAAGCCAAGTACGTGCACTTGAGACCTCGCATCTTCATGAATGTTAGACCCCTTGTCTCTCCCTCTGTTCCCCTTCCTAAGTCTCTCCCCCAGCTCCTGTCTCTCAGATTGTAAGCCCTAGGGGCAGGGACTGTGTCTATTTTATTACTTTGTAAAGTGCCAGGTACACTGCTGGCACTATATAAATGTTTGTTAATAATAATAATAATAATAATAATAATAATAGCCCCAGTGTACAGGGGCGTGGGTTGTGATTTGGTCTGTGCCTGGGTCCGGGGGGGTTGTGTTCAGGATCACTGGGGTTGGCAGGTAGCAACCAGTGATGTGATGCACAGTGCCCTGGGGGATCCCTCCTGGATCAGGTGTTTGGCCTTTTTGGTGGGGGGGGGCCCATCGCATCCTGCTGAGTGCACACTCCGAGCTCTGTCAGTTCCCGGTGGGCGACCCTGTGGGGGGCCCCTGGCTCTGTATAGCCCCCAGATATTCCCAGCAGTGTGGTTGTCACTCACCATGGGTGCTTGACTGACCTGTCGTGCTTGCGTTGCCTGTACCACGTCTGTGATGGGGCTGGCCCATGGCATTGCTCTCCATAGTGGACCTGTCCATGGACCGGTGCTGGCCCAAACCCCTCCCTGTCAGTGTTCATTGCCCTGCAGGCCTTAGCACATGCTTCCTTCCATGTCCTGCAATTGCTTCCCATTGGTCTTGCTCCTGGCAGGTACCGCGCAAGGTACCTCTGCTCCTAGCACCCCCTTCTTGGTTCCCCCCATCTGCACAGTTGGCGATGGATGGGCAATGGGAAAGATGGGCTTCTGACCGTGAGTCCAGCCTGTTTCTGGCCCACCTGTTGCCTGCCCATGTTCCTGCTTGATCCCCACTGGTGGGGTGATGGCATGGGTGACCTGGCAGTTATGGTTTGGGGTGTGTACGTTGTGTGATCGTTATGGTTTGGGGTGTGTGATCATTATGGTTTGGGGTGTGTGCGTTGTGTGATCATTGTACCCTGGTAACATCCTATGGTTCCTTGTACCCATTCCCCTTCTCCCTCTTCCTTCTCTCTTCTAGCTACTCTGGTAGTGTTCGTGACTGTGCTGCACCTGGGGCAGATGACTGGGCAGCTCCAGCGTCTGGCCTCCAAGCTCTGTGCTGGGGCACAGATCTATGAGGAGATCAGTGAGTTTACTATCTGTGTCCTACTGGCACGCTCTCTCTCCCTTGCTCCCATAGTGCAGGCGATGATAGCTGAGTGGACCAGAGAGCAAGAGGAGATGCTCCAGCTACTCCTGCACCTCCTCCAGAGGGTGCACCAGCTTGACCGCGCCCAAGCGGATTGCTGGAGCCATGTACGGGGTCGGCATCCCTACTGAGGGGGAGATCTGCCCCACCATTCCTCTCAGTGACATCTCCCCGGCTCGAATGTCCCTGTTTGCTGTTCCTCCCAGTGTTTCCTTTGTAGTAAAGTCTGTTTACTCCCTTCTCTGGTTGTGTGTATTCTCCTTCCATGTGTTCTGGTCTACTGTGTGGGCACCTTATGGTGGTTGTGCCATGGTTGTCTGGAAGGAACTGGGTATCTCGCTCTCCCCCCCCCTTCCCGGTAGTTGTGCTGATGGACCCCTTGGAGTTGATCCTCGGTTCCCTTTCCTGAGCATTGTGGCCTCTTGGATGCATGTATTGGCTTCCATTTGGCCCCCTCTGGCCCTGTCATGCTGCCCCCCCTTCCCTGTGGTCCCTTGGGCTGGGGGGCCATTCCCTTGTCAGTTGTCCTTGTCCGTTCCCCCATCCCTGCCTTGGTGTTGGTCTCCCCCTCAGTCTCGCGCATCCGTGGTTAGTGTTTGGTGGGCAGCTGCTGCTTCACTGCTGGTTGGTGTGTTCTGGGGTTCCCTCCCCGCCACTGTGCCCTCCCAACCCGGCTGTGGTGTGTGCTTCTGTGCCTGCTGCCCTGTCCCCATCTGTGCCATTCCTGGCTCGTTGTATCAGGGGCCTTGGGATTGTGTGTGCAAAGGCTTTGCTGCTTCAGGGCTTCCCCACTGCCTCCTTGGAGATGCTTCCATTCCCTGCGTGGTTGTATGCACTGTTGTGTGTGGGGGGGTTCTGGTTTGGGGGGGGTCTGTGGCACCCGCCTGTCTGGCCTCTGTCTCGGGGCTGGCCAGGGGGTGCTACTTTGTATCTCCTGTCATCCCAGCTCCCTCCAACCTCGCCCACATGGGGTCTGTCCGTTTAGGGGCCGTGATGTGTGCTGTGGCTTCATTTGCCCCCTGACGACCATGTTTTCTTGTCGCTGTGCTGGGCAGGGTTTCCCCTCTGGTCAGTGTCTCGGCTGTCCATGTAAATGTCTTGAGTGTTTGCTTGGTGTTTCCCAGGGTGGATGTTTGGCTCCTGGGTGTGTGGGTGGAGATGGGTGCCTGAGCACACCTAGCGAACACCCAGCAGCGCTGAGCCAGGAGACGTTTATACAGACAGCGCTGTGAGGAGGTTGTGGGATGGAAGGGCCGGCACACACCCAGCGGGCATTTATGCTACATAAATAACATAGATTATGTTATTTATATAACATAAATGACTGCCCATGTGCCCATGCGACCCTTGAGATCGTCCGTGGGAGATTTTTTGGAGGTTCCCTGGGCGAGGCGGGTGGCCACCGATGTTAGATCTTTTTCTGTGGTTGCCTCTGTGCTGTGGAATTTGCTCCCGGAGGAGGCTTGGTTGGCTCCCACTCTCCTGCTGTTTCAGCGTGTATGTAAGACCTGGCTGTTCCATCAGGCTTTTGGTGAGGGGTAGGGGTAGGGTGGGGGGTTTTCCCCACATATTGTATTTTTAAATTGTTTTAAAATTTTTGTATTGTTTTTATTCCATGCTGTTCGCTGAAGGGGCGGGATATAAATTTTAAATAAATAAAAATTAAAAATAAATAATATATATATGGATTTCTAACCCATCCTTCTGGAAAGGCAAAGGGTAGGTAGCAAATATACTAAAATAAAACCCGTAAAAAGATGAGCTGTATAAACATTCCTATTAAAACACTCCCTGGACCCTATTCCTGCCTGCTAAATGCCTGATCAAAAGAGTAGGTCTTATATTGCCTTTGGAAGATGCCGAGGCTCAGGTTTTAACCTCAAGAGAAAAGGAGTTCCAGAGCTGTAGAGCAGCTACTGAGAATGTCTCTCCACATGTCCTTGCTGTATGGACTTGGTGCAATGATGGAGCTTGTAAGACAGTGCCCCCATCTGACTTTAGGGATCATGGTGGAACATAGGGAAGGGGACATATTTATATGCCTATTATAGAGACCATAACTGTAATCTTATTAAAAGCAAATTTATCAATAAGATTTGGGGGGATGTAGGTCAAAATCCTCCACCCACTGAAGTCAGTGACAAAACTCTCATTGTCTTCAGTGATGGATGATTCACCTGCCAAATTAAAACACATTTGCTATAGAATCAATTTAAAAGCCTTGGCCTAAATTTGCATTCTTTATTTTATATCTTTTACAAGTTATTATACAATAGTACATTAGATTTAGAGAGACCCCCTCCCCCACACACACTTCTTGAGCAAAAGAAGGTAGATTATTTCTCCCATTCAGTATTATTGCATAGCTTCTATACGTCTGCATAGCTTGAATCAGTTACTATTGTATTTCTTCTCCAGTACCATCGAGGTTAATTTTAAACCAACTTGACTTCCCTTTTGTTAGTTTTGATGCACAACTTGATTAATCAATTCTTTATTTGCAACGTATATCACATTTCTTCCCCTTTCCGGCCTTCTTCCTAATGATGTCACCCTGTTTTTTGTTTATTTTTGTTTATTTTTTTATTTTATTTATTTATTTATTCAGCTCTGCATCCCTGTGCGTGTCTGCCACCAAAGTGGGGGGGAGGGGGGCCTTTCAGACCGGCCAATCCCTGCGCATATCCTGGCTGTTTGAGGGTTCCCTATACTTCCCTTGATCCCTCAAGTGTCCTTGGTCCCAATCCTCCACCTCTAGTTCTGAGTTGTGTCTTGTGCCCCCCTGGTCCTTTTGTATTTTATCCTCTACTATAGTATTATTTCCTTCTGGATCCTGTGCGTTGCCCTACTGTGGTGCAGTGTTGGCCCTTTCACCTTTGTATGTGTGTTGCACTTGTCAACTCAGCATAGCCCCCACCCCCCTAGTACCTGTGTGTGCTGTCATCCTATTTTCCAGTATTGTCCCCTCCAGGTCCTGTGTGATACACTTTCCTGCCCAGTGTTTTCTCCTTAGGCACTGCGTGTGCTTCTACCCTCTTTCCAGTACTGCCTCCTTCCTGTCCCTGTGCGTTTGTACTCCTCCTGCTTATTGTTGTCTCCTTTGAGTTCTGATCTTCTTCCCAGTATTGTTATTTCATTCCAGGTCCTGTGTGTTACGTAGGGGTGTGCATCAGGGACCCATGTCATTTTTCATTTTCATTTTTCATTATTAAAAACTGTCATTTTCATTATTCTTATTAACAAAATTTCATTATTCACTATCAGTGTCATTACTGGTACTGGTATCAATTTCGAGCAATAATGAAGGTTTTGTTTTCGGTATTGTTTCCATTGTGGGCTGCCACCAGTGGCAGAAGTGCCAGCAGACACCTGCCCCAGACTTCTCAGAAGCTGAACTCCTTCCACCCTTTCTCATCATAATGCAGTAGTCATAAGTGCAGAATGACAATATGAAAAATTACCAATATGTATGTGTAACCTAAATCTACACCTAATAACCTATACTATATGCAATATATTCCTAAGTATCTATATCAATAAACTTCTATCTGCTATGTGTTGTGTTCTATCTATCTATCTATCTATCTATCTATCTATCTATCTATCTATCTATCCTATAATGCTAATATATATAATAGAAAAGCCTAGTATCTACTAATATCTGTATAATATTTAATCTATCTATCCAACTAATATATCTATATATAATATGGACAGGGAAGGGGAAAGGAAAAAACTATAGGGCATATCTATCTAATCTCTACCTATATTATCTATATCTGTAATCTATAGCTATCTAGCTAATCTATATACCTAAACCTATATCTATCTATATATATGTGCAGAGGGAGACAGAGAGGGGAAGGTAAAAGGTAAAATAAAGGGTATAAGGAAAGGTAAGGTATAACACTGAGGACTGTGGAAGATTAGTAGTAGTAGTAGTGTTATTAAGCGTGGCCGTAGGCCATTGCTTTACAACAAATACATAACACATCATAGAAAACCACAAAATACAAAGGATAAACCCTACATCATATAGGGATTAATAAACAACAAAAATATAGGAACTATAAAATACTAAAATCCTTGTGTGGCGGCCCAGTAAAATAAACTCAAAATTTACTGGTGCCTTCTAAAAGAAGCCCAAATGTATAAAGTACAAGACTAACATACAGTAATCCCTACCATAAAATAAATAGTTCCAGCAGGGCAATAGCAAACTCCAAGGGAATATAAATTAGCCAATTAAATTTTGTTCCCTTAACCTGGAATTAAGCTATTACTGTAAGGGCTAATTCAGACGTGCATTTAAATCGCACAGTAGCAGCGGCGGCAGCATCGGGTGATTTAAAGCAACGCGCACTTCCGGGTTGGTGTGAATGCACCGACCGCGCACATTTCAGCCTAATGCGAACTATTGGAGTGCGGTTTTGAAAGCTGCTCCGAGCAGCTTTTAAAACCGCACTCCAACAGTTCGTGTTAGGTTGAATTGGTGCAGTCACACCAACCCGGAAGTGCGCAGTGCCTTAAATCGCATGATGCCTCCGCCGCGGCTTTGCGATTTAAACGCACATCTGAATGAGCCCTTATACATGAGAAAATATGATACAAATACAATACACCTAGAATGCCTAGGTTGCCACACAGAAGGGTATAATGCCAGCCATAATAACTGGCAAAAATTAGACTAAAATAAATGGGTTCAAATTTGGAAGCAATAAACATAAAGCGGGTCAAGATTACCAAGGCTAAATCATCATGCAACGACAAGCTAAAAAGATTTTATGGGAGAGAAGAGTCTTGAAGGGAACAAAACTGGAAAGCCAAAAATTTCTGGCGAAGATAAAATGCCTGCACCAGAAAGGAGGCAACCTGTGCTATGACCTGGGAGCTGGAGTTGTCCAATAGGTAATCCAAGAGAGCAGCATCTGTTCTTCCAGGGAGATGGTCCAACAAAGGATTCAGAAACTTGGCTCTGGGAGCATCATATAGATGGCAGGTCAAAATAATGTGCCCTACAGTTTCAACGGTAAGATGGTCAAAAGGGCACAAACGTTCTAAATAGGATACCCCCCAGAATCTCCCCATCAAAATCTGGGAGGGGAAGACATTCATACAAACACAAAGGAAAAGGAGTTTTGCCCGCATAGAGAGGGAGGACAGCGGATACTTAGCTGGGAGTCCCTGGTCAGGGAGTCAAGCCAGATACAAGTTTAAATGGGGGGAGGCCCTAATTCGGGAAATTTCAGACTGCCTTTCTATATCATTACGTCTTACTATGGCCTCCTTCACCCAAGTACCCGGGGGTTTATAGGCCAAGTAGTGTTTAGATATCCCCATTGCTAGGAGAAACCCATCCATTGATTTAGACCAGGGATTAATGAAAGCATCCGCCCCTACCTCCTGCAATAACTCCGATCCCTGCTTAGCAAAAAGTCTGCTCCACAATTTGACCGCCAGCTCCTGGGCCAGAGTTTGCCAAGATTTCTGGCCTGGGCTGGGGAAGATTTTGTGCAAGCACCAGAGTTCTGTAACCGCAACCTGTCACAGCAAGAGCTAACACAGAACAAGAGTCAAACAGTCTGGTTCTACAACATAAAGGGTTGCAGTGCCCTCCCCAGAGCCCCCATGATTGGTTCTGGGAGGCAGGAGGCATTGAGCAGTCACAGGGTGCCATTCAACTGCCTGGGACCTGCTTGCGCTGCTCACTAGCCAGCGATTACATCCATCAGGTCCTTCCCCTCCCATCACAGACCCAGTTCAAGAGTTCAACACTGTTTCTGGCTCCGAGATGCCTGCTCCCTCCTCCCCTCTCCATATTTCCCTGCAAAAAACACCTGCTAGGCAATAATGAAATCAATAACAACTTATGTTACCATTATTGATTTTGTTATTATTTATCTTTGTTATTGTTATTGCAATAACAATAATGAAAATGAGAATGTTGTCATTGTTAAATGAAGTGCACACCCCTACTTCTCCTAGTTAGAGGGAACTTTGTCCAGTTGTGTTTCACTTGTCTCCCTCTCTCCCTGTGCCTATTTCCCCTTCTTCAGAGTTAGTTTCTTACTCATATTCTCTGAGAAAACCCTGTGAGTTTGCAGGGGCCTATCCCTGGCTGTTATGCCTCCTTCCCCTTCTGGGACCACAAGTGATTATCTTGGCATCACACAATTGAGGGCTGGCTGCTTGTTATCCTGAAGGATTGCTGCTGTGACCTGTGATTCCTGACACTGATAAAAAAAAAGTTTGCTGCCTTCTCATCAGATGTAATTGGCGAAAAGCATTCCTGGCCACCACTACAATCTAGCAATCAATGCGCAGCAATTGATCCAAAAGCATCCCAAGGCTGTAAACCTGAATGACCAACAGAGGTTGGACCCCATCAATAACAAGACTCCCTTTATGTTCCAGGTCACCAGGCCAGCCAACCATCATCACTTCAGTCTTGTTTGGATTCAGTTTTAATCAGCTTGCCATTCGGTTTATGGCCATTCAATGTTTCTTTCAGGTTCTGGCTTTTTTATTTGATTCATTCATTGTCATGTACCCAGGGCCAAGAAGGCCCCAGTTCAGGAAAGCCTCCTTTTTCGGGAACACACTAAAGAAGGCAAACACCTTCTTCTTCCTTAGGTTCAAATCAATCAAACATAATGACATGCTTAAAATTAAACCTGTGCATAAATGCTTTTCTGAATTAGGACCCTGTCCTATTCAGATTAAAATTAACGGCGAGACTCCGTATTACTTCAGTGGTTCAGGAGCATGATGCCAATAATTGCTTTCAGGCTGTTAGCTAAATCTCCTGTGATTGACATTTCTTGTTTGCAAGATTGCTATTTCAGGAACAATGGCTTGCTAATATATTTTTGCTCCTTCTTAGTCATGACTGATAACAGACTACTCATCTCAACTACTTTTCATTTCTCTTTTTCTGAATAATATTTCTACTAAAACTTTACATATCAACTATGTAGGAATAGACACAACTAGTCAAATGCATAGGAATTAGTTTTATACAAAGAAGATGAGTGTATAACAGCATATGCCTGTACGTTACGATACATTGTCTAGGTAAGACTCTTCCGTACAACTTGGTTAGGGTTAAAGATTAAGATGAGAGATGAAAATTTGGAGCCCACAGAAAAAAGAAAGGATCATGGGAAGGAAGAGATGCTAAGGAGGGCTTATAGGCTGATTGTTATTGGCCCCACCACCCTAAGCTAATAGTTCCTGGATTTTATTTATTTATTTATTTATTTACGGCCAAAGCCAAATATCAATAGTTCCTGGATTGCTGCTGGGCTGACCTTCATTATTTTATGTTCTACATAACCACTTCTCATGTTTTGCTTAGCTTTAATCCTGAATTTACCTACACTGTCTCACTATTCTCTGAAGCTCTGTACACTAGGGGTGGGAATACCGGTAAATCCGGAATCCGATAATGCTGGTACTGGGCGTACCGGCATTATCGGATTCAACCCAGTAAATCCGGTCCGGTTACCGGATTCCGGGTACCGGATTTTTTTACATTGCAGCCATTTAAATGAATGGTTGCAATGTAAGCAAAGCCCCACCAAAAAAGTAAAAAAAACAAACCCTCCCCGAGTCCAGGCTGCACGGGTGGAAGGGGGGACACCCCCCACCCACCCTGCCCAGCCTGGATTTTTGTTAAAAAAAAAACCCCCCCCGGCCGCCAGCGGCCGTGGCGTCCCTGCAGCCGCCGGTAAGTATAGACCCGATCCCGGGGGGGTGTTTAACACCCCCCCAACCCCCCAGGGATCACCCCTACTAAAGTTGAGTGCTTTACCTTTGCGGAGCTCTGGGTGCGGCGGCGGCGGGCGGTCCGGCGGCCTCAGCGCCGGCTGTGGCTGCCGGCATCAGAGACGCTCTAGGCCTTCCAGGGAACTTCTGGGTTTGAAGTTGAACAAGAGAGGGGATAGAATGGAATCTTGTGGAATCCTACACGTGAGGCCCCGGGGGAAGATGAAAACTCCCCAGCACCACACGCTAGGTTCTTCCAGCCAGGAAAGAGCGGAATCATTCAAGAACAGTCCCGTTAATCCCTGCCCGGTCCCACAGCCAAATCACCAATAACTCATGATCAATGGTATCAAATGCATCCGAGAGATCTAACAGGATCAACAGGGTCAAACCACCCTGGTCCAACTCACAGGAGAGGTTGTCGACCAAGGCCACAAGCGCAGTCTCCATGCCATAACTTGGACGAAAGCCAGACTGTGAGGGATTAAGAAAATTGACCCGGTCCAAATGCTCCCAAAGCTGCCGAGCCACCACCCATTCAATAATCTTCCCTAAATAGGGATGGTTAGAGATCGGCTGATAGCTGGCCGGGACGCCAATGTCCAAAGATAGCTTCTTGAGAAGCCCAGCACACCTTGAGGCAGTCCGGCACCCTGCCCTCCCCAAGGGAGGCACTGATTATCCCCACCAGCAAAGCCCCAATGTCTCCAGGCCAGCCTTAACCAGCCAGGACGGGCATAGATCTAATTCACAATAAGTAGTTCAAACAGTCCCAAGAGCATCCTCTGCATCCAAGGGTGACACAACCTGAAACTCATCCCACAAAACAGGACAAGAACGGACTTCTACTGCCTCTGACCCACTAACTGCTAAAAAAGTTGCATCAAAACTGTGGTGAATTTGAGTGATTTTATCCGCAAAAAAGTCCACAAACAAATCACAGCAAACATTTGATGATTTTAAGTTCAGATGGAGGGATGCCAGAGACTGACCAGCCCCCTCACTACCCAGAACAGAGCAGCCCGGCAGGACTTATGGTATTTTCAGACATTACGAGATCACGCTCAACCACAGTCAATTCCCTGTGGTGGGGAATGCCCTCGTAACGTCTGTTGGGGAAGGAGGAGGAGGAAGAGGAGGTGGTGGTCATGCTGCAGATGGAGGAGGTGGAGGGACAACCGCAGCAGCCACAGCAGCAGCCAGGGTAGGCCACCCCAGGGACCTCGGTCGGACTGGGGGAGGAGGAGGCACCCCGGAAACAGGTAAGGGGGACCAAGGGGAGGGGAACAGGTGGCACAGGGGCACCGGTAGGGGGAGGGGGCCTGGCTGGGCACCCGGCATGCGGGGGGGACACAGGACAGGGGCACAACTGGACCAGACCGTAACAGCCCCCCCATGTCCCGAAGACACAGAAACGGGCCCGGGAGGCCAAGCCCCCAGAGGAGACAGGCCCAGCACAGGCGGAGGAGGAACAGGAGGAACAGGAGGAGGAGGAGGAGGACCCACAGGGGTGACGGGGGAGATGGCCCTACCACAGGGAGGGTGAGGGGGGTTCCAGGAGACCCGGGACTTCATCAGGATCTGGGGGACCCTGGAGCACCAGCTGGAGCTCGCCCTCAACCAGAGAAATGAGCATGTGTTCTGGGACATAGTGCAGGACATGGGGGCAGCGGGACATCAACGGACCATGGCCCAGTGCTGCTCCAAGGCCAAGGAGCTAAAGACGGGGTACAAGGCCATCCGGGACAACAATAGGTGGTCCAGACACGGAGCCCAGATCGCCCCCTACTACACTGCCCTGGACCACATTCTTCATATAAAGGGGTCCATCATGGCCCCACGCCTCGTGGGGAGTGCCGTGGTCCAGGGCAGGGAATGGGCCGAGGTACCCCCTCCACTCTCTGCCCCGCAGGAAGGGGGTAAGCAAGCAGCCACGAGGGGACACGCACCCGGGGCTGGGGGAAGGGGGGGTGATTGAGGGTGGGGGAAGCACAGCCCAGGGGCTGCCCCAGGCCCCCCAGACACACCGAAGGGCAGGAAGGGTGGCCGGGGCTGCACCCGGCCCCCCAGACTGCCCACCCCCCAAACCCCCACAGGGCACAGGACAGCACAGCAGCAGGGGCAGGTGGATGAGGAGGCCGGAGCGGAGGTGCCCAGCCAGCCGGGGCTGCACCCGGCCCCCCAGACTGCCCACCCCCCAAACCCCCACAGGGCACAGGACAGCACAGCAGCAGGGGCAGGTGGATGAGGAGGCAGGAGCGGAGGTGCCCAGCCAGAGGGCGGAGGACCCAGGTGAGGCATGCGGAAAGGGGGGATGCACCTGGGGGCCAGGGAGGGGGACCCGGGACATAGGGAGCATGAAGGAGGGGGCCGTCTGGGGGGGGAGGCCCCGGGGCTGACCCAGAGGGGACACATGCCCCGGGGGCCCATGCCCTGATTTGAGGCGGGCGCCCTGGACCTCATTCTTCATATAAAGGGGTCCATCATGGTCCCACGCCTTGTGGGGAGTGCCATGGTCCAAGGCAGGGAACGGGCCGAGACCACATCACCCATCTCCGTTTACCCTACAGAGCCACCCGAGCACCCGCAGTCACCCAGACCCATGCCCCCAGCACAGCACATGAGGGAGTACCAGGCGCAGGCCCGGCACCGGAGGGAGGAGCAGGCAGAGGACGTAGTCCGGACATCAGCGGAGCAGGGGGAGTGGATGATCACGGCCGTGGACCACATGGAGACAGCCATCGAGCGCTCCCTGGAACGGGCGGAGGCTCGGGACATGAGGGTCCAGGCAGAGGTGCGCCTGGAGTGGAGGTGGGAGCACCGGGAACATAGCAGGCAGGTGGAAGCCCTAGGGCGGCTGGAACAGGCCATCGCAACAATGGTGCGGGAGCACTCAGTGAAGCTTGACAGGTCCCATGACATTTGGACCTCCCTGCTCCTGCACGCGGGCACCATGTGTGCCTATGTGATGGCAGCCACACACCCGCGGGCACCCTGCCTGCCCAGCCCCTCGGTGCCCCCTCCCCCACCCCAACCTCCCCAGCCGCCTCCACCCCAGCCGGGGCCATGCATTCGACCCCCAGTCCCCCCAGGCCTCAGGGGGATCCAGCCACCATGGGGGGCCCCTCCAGGCCCAACTCCTCCCTCCCTCCCACCACTGCCTGCTCCTCTGGGCTACAAGACCGCCCAGGACACAGCTGGGGACAGTGACAGTGGGGGGGAAGTGAGCTCCCAGAGCTCGGTGGCGCCCACTGGGGGACCAAGGGGCCGGCCCTGGACATGGGGGGGGCTGGAGGGGATTAGGGGGAAGGGGGAGGGCCATGTGATGGAGGGGACACCATGCACGGGTGGTGGTGGTGGACGGTGGTGGGGATGTGTGGGGCAGTTTTTGTCACGGGTGTCTTACTAAAAGTGTTGCACGTGGTCTGGTCTCCTGGTGTCCTTTAAAGGGCCCCGGGGGGGGGGGCAGCCTGTACTGGGCATGGCACGGGACTCCGGGGAGGGATGGGAGGGGCACACCATCACACCTCAATCTCCCAGCTTATATGCCTGGCCAGGGCGGCCCGGATGCGCTTAGCATAACGGTACTCCCTCAGGTTGTCTGCATTCACATAAAGGGACACTGGGCCAGGGGGCCGATGTGACTCAGGGTACTCCAGGGCTGGCCCCTCAGTCTCGCACACATTGTGCAGCACACAACATGCACCTATCACCAGGGCGGAGGTCTCCACAGTGTATCCCAGTCGGCCGGCGAGGCTGCTCCAGTGCTGCTTGAGGGCCCCGAACACCCGCTCCACCACAGTCCAGCTCGAACACAGGCAGGAATTGTACAGCACCTCCGCAGGGTTGCGGGCGACTGGGTACACCTTCATCAGCCACCGGGTGAGGGGATAGGTCGGGTCCCCCAGGATACAGGGGGCATGAGCACCCCCTCGATCCTGGTCATCCCCATGTCTCCAAAGTCACCCCGGAACATCCGGGCATCGAAGGGGGAGATGGTCATGATCCGGGCATCGTGACTGCAGCCGGAGTGACCCATGAAGATGTCTATGAATATGCCCCGGTGGTCCACAACCGCCTGCAGCTGCAGAGAGTGATACCTGTGCCTGTTGACATACTCCACGGCCTCCACAGTGGAGGGGTGGAGGATCTCTATGTGGGTGCCGTCCATGGTGCCCATGCAGTTGGGGAAGCTTCCGGCCACGAAGCCGGCCATCACAGCCCTCTGATTGACCAGCTGGATTGCCCTGTCCAGGAGCATGCCCTCCACAGCCTCACAGACATCCCACAGGATGCAGGCAACGGTACTCAGTCCGAGCCCAAAGTGCTGGGAGACAGACCGGCAGGAGTTGGGCATTGCTAGGGCCCAGACCCCAATGGCCACCTGCTGGACCATGGGGATCCTCATGTGGGCCCTCCACTCCACCTCATCCCACTGGTGCAGCGCCCTGGCCCACCACCCCTGTGCCTGCTCTGTGACCCACAGTCGCCTGTCAATGGGCATAGCGAGCAGGGCAGCCCGGCACGTGGTCTCCCTCTGCCACTGGAGGTGCCCAGCTAGGGCTGTTGCAGCAGCTGCTGTTACCGCACCGCAATTCCATTCCTCAACCTCGGCATCCCATGTTGCGCCTCGCATAATTCTGCGCGGTACCCCGCGATTCTGCTATCGTTCCGCCACAAGAAACCGCATCTGCGGCATGTATGTGTTTGACCAATTTGGTGATTGTTAATCTGCGGCCTTTTACCGCATTCCACCAATTTCATATATATGAGAGACAGGTCAGGCATGATGAGCGTCTATTGCAGTTCCGT
>QEPC01009705.1:500976-544383 GCA_003113815.1 Sphenodon punctatus
CACCAGATATAACTGGAAGAAGGCGGCCTTCACCACCACCTCCACCTGCCGCTCCATGCGGAGGTCTGTGTCCAATAACACCCCCAGACTCCAAACCTGCTGGGCTATAGGAGGGCAAACCCCCCCGATCAGGGGGGCTGACACCTCCTTCGCTCTCCCCACCAACATCACCTTCGTCTTATTGGGGTTGAGCTCAGTCTGCTCTGCCACATCCATTCCGCCACAGCCTCCAAACACTGGGATAGCACCGAGACAGCAGGGTCTGGGTCAGTGAAAAGGAGAGGTTCAGCTGAGTATCATCAGCATATTGGTGACATCGCACTCCAAACCCTCTCACGACCTCCCCCAAGGGCTGCATATATACATTAAATAACAATGGAGATAGAATGGAACCCTGCGGAACACCTCAGGACAAAGCATGGGGGCAAGATTTTTCAGCTCCCAACACTACCCGATGGCTTCTCCTCGAGAGGAATGAGCGGAACCATTCAAGAACAGTCCCGTCTAGACCCCCCCAGGTCACACAGCCATCTCAACAGCAGCCCATGGTCCACGGTGTCAAAAGTGGCCGAGAGATCTAGCAGGATGAGATATGTTGAACATCCTGCATCCATCTCCCAGCAGAGATCATCTACCAAGGCCACCAAGGCCATCTCGGTGCCATAGCCGGGGCGGAACCCAGATTGAAAAGGTCTCAGGAAACCAATGCTATCTAGATGCGCCTGGAGCTGGATCGCCACCGCCTGCTCAATAACCTTCCCAAAAAAGGGAAGGTTAAAGACAGGTCGGTAGCTGGCGAGTGCGTCCACATCCAACGATGGTTTCTTCAGCAGGGGGTGCACCACTGCCTCCTTGATGCTTGGTGAAAACCTCCCCTGCTTCAAGGACGCGTTATCCACCCTCGCCAGCACTGTCCCCACCATCTCCCTGGAGGCCTTCACCAGCCAGGATGGGCACAGATCAAGTTCACAACAGGTGACTCTTACAGACCCCAAGACACCCACTGCATCAGCTGGCATCACTTCCTGAAACTCGCCCCACAGAGTTGGACCAGGCGGGGCCTCCATCACCTCGTGCTCTCCCCCTACTGCCCCTAATCCAGTGACAAAGTTGCTTTGAAATCTGAGCGATCTTGTCTGCAAAGTAGGTGACAATCTCCACACAGCAGGCCTGGGACAAGTCCCCATCCAGGCAGAGGGAGGCTGGACTGACCAGCCCCTGCACCACCTGAAACAACTCCACCAGGCGTGACTTCACAGGCGCTATGAGGACAACAAGGAACTCCTTCCTTGCTGTCCTCACAGCCTCAACATAGAACCACAAATGGGCCCTATGGAGAAGTCGGTCAGAGTCAGATCGAGTCCGACGCCAGCATCACTCCAGCTTCCTGCCTACTCGTTTCATACACCGCAGCCCCTCAGTAAACCAAGGAGACCTGCGGTGACGAGACAGAGGCAGAGGGCGAATCAGAGCCACCCTTTCAACGGCCTCCTCCCGCAAGCTGTTCCAATGCCAGACCAGCTTATCGACAGAGTGACCATCCAGGTCCAAGGTTAACTCCCTCAGGACCTCTTGGAACTGCTGAGGTTCCATCCGCGTCCGAGGGCAGACCATCCTAACTGGCCCATTCCCCTTCTGGAGGGGGTGCACTGAGAGAGTGGCCTGAAGGAGATAATGGTCCATCCATGACAAGGGCACCCCCCTAACCTCCCCCATAACCGACCCCCCGCCTCAAGGCCTGAACCAAAGATCAGTTTGAGGGTATGTCCCCCCACATGGGTCGGGCAGGTGGCCTCCTGGGACAAATACATGGCTGCCATGGCGGCCATGAATTCTCGCTCCGCTCCTACAAGGCCGGCATCGGCATGGATGTTGAAGTCCCCCAGGATCAAAGTCCTGGAGGAACCCAACACCACCTCTGAGGCCAGCTCTGCTAGAGCGGTAAGGGATGCTGCCAGACAGGAAGAGGTCTGGTATACCAGCAGCACCCCTAGCTTTCCCCCAGAGAAATCAAACACCACATGGAGGGCCTCAATACCTGCAATCTCCTGAACTGGATATCTCCTAACAGGCCAGTCCTCTCTAAAAATAATCGCTACACCACCTCCGTGGCCACACGTGCGGGGCTGGTGCTGCACGGCATACCCGGCCGGAACGAGATCGGCTAAAGTTGGTCCAGCCATCTCGTCCAGCCAGGTCTCTGTAATACATGTGAGGTCCACGGCCCCATCCGAGATTATATCCCGGACAATTGGGGCCTTGTTCGATGGACAGCACATTTAGAAACAACAACCCCCCACACATGGACCTTGGACCTGTCTCCTCCCTCCACCCCAGTGGGGGGATGGCAAGCTGCACCTCCCGCAGGCACCTAGGTCCCCATGGGGTGCGAGCCATCTAACCTCATGGACCATATCGTCCATGCCCAAGAACCACCCCTATAGCCACGCCTCCCCCTCCGTCCACTGAATCCTGCCCCCCCCCAAACCTGGCTGCTCACCCTGTGGCCTCCCCCCCCAAATTCACCCTCCCCAGTCCCCACGGTCATCCTGCTGCCACCAGGGGCCAATAGGAGACATACCCCCCCCGCCCAACGTGACTCTCTCACAGGGGTCAGGCACCCTCCCCACCACCAATAACCCTCCCAATGCCCCCCCTGCTGCCACCAGGGTTTGGCACTGGAAGACCTTCACCAGCCCCCCTCCCTCTCACCACCCCTCCTACACCCCCCACCCTTCTTCCCTAGCCCTGAGCAGACATATAATGTTACGCCCTTCCCTTTCCATTACATCTATTCAGAGGTCAGAGTATTTATTGTTTTAACTGTAGGTTGTAACAAATTATAAATAAAGTTAACACAAAACAAGGATTAACACATAAACACAAAAACAAAACAACAAAATGGAAAACTGTGACAGTTAAAATATAACAAAGCTTAATCCTACTCCTAAGCAGAGCATGGGGTTGGTCAGGCCACGCCCCCAATTTGGTACTTAGATAAAATTTATTTACATAAAATCCCATGTAGCATAGGTCTTGCTCCTAAACGGAGCAAAGGCTTGACCAGGCCTAACCCCTGAATTTAATGCTAGACAAGGTTTGATCACATGAAATCCCCAATGACATGTATCTTGTTCCTAAGCAGAGCATAGGTTTGGCCAGGCCTAACCCCTGAGATTTAGTCAAATCTTTACTGTGGTATAAACATGGCAACACAAAACACAAAATTAAACACATAAATAAGAAAAACACAAGTAAAATATCATCTTTCCCTTCAGTACAATCCTCCTGGTTTTTAACTGCCACTGCACAGAACGTTGCCATTTATTTTGTTATTAAGAATGTTTGAGATATGTTGTTGTATTATGCAGTTAGGATGGGATCCCTCCTCCTGGTGAGAGTAGGATGAGGGATGGGAAGTGCCCCCCCACCCCCGGTGGCAGCAGGTTTGGGGGGATGGGAAATGGTGATGAAAGGACGAGGGATAGGGAGGGTATCATATTGTTATATATATTATGTATAATTGATTTATTAGAATTGTATTATTCGATAGAGGGGTTTTGTTGTGATTATTATGGATTGCACTGGTCTTTTGTAGACCCTTTTTTGTATTAATGATGTGTTGTGAACCGCCTCGAGTCGCCCTTGGGCGAGAGAGTGAGGGGTATAAATGAAAAATGAAATGAAAAATGAAATGAAATATCAGAGTTTGTATCACTTAATAATGCCACCAGGGCATCATGCTGTGAACATGATCCCAATCTATTGATTATGGGCTCTAAAACTGAAAGACGTATTTCTCTGTAAAGACAATAAAAAATATGTGCTACTGATTCAATAACCTGGTGCACTGCTTGCAGAACTTGCAAAATCTATTTTCATGAGGGACTTTTGCATGTCTACCCTTAACTACTGCTGATGGGGCTAGGTTAACTCTTACCAGTGTGAATGCCACTCTCTGTGACCAGTTTGGTAGTAAAAATAAATAGGAGGCACCAGTGGGCTGAAGCAGGGAAAATGTATAAGTCTTAACAATCCTTTGACCATTGACTGCTTCCTTCAGGATCTGCTTTTCCTGGTCTAGGATTCGAGATTTAATTACGTGAGCTGGGATACGTCATAGACGACAAATATGCCTTGGAAAATCCCAACTGGGCTAAAATATGAACAATGGCATTTCCCCAAGGGAATAACATAATAATGTTTTAGGGAGGCATCCTCTACATCTTCTGCTTGGTTTGGTGGTCTGTAATAGAAATCGTTTTTATTTCTTTCACCTTTTATGTTTTATCCAGATACTCTCAACAAGACTGCCATGCTCACTTTCATGGATTTCTGTGCAGGTGTGTACATTTCTGACATATAATGCTACTCCCCCTCCTTTTCAATTGCATCTATTCTTTTTTAACAGGTTATATCCTTCAGTTGCTACATTCCAATCATGAGAGTCATCCCACTAAGTCTCAGTAACACCTATTAAATCATATTTACCTTTCTGTATTATTCTTGTATTATATTGCTATTCTATTTATAACTTTGCTTATATCATAATGCTAAATGAACTACCATTTTTTACCCATTAAGTAAAAAATTAATCTAAAAATGTACTATATATAGCTCAAGTGAATATTTTATTTAACACAAATTTGCCTTATTTGATCTGGTTCCAATGAAACAGTGGCCAGTTTCAGATGGGATGTGCCCACTCAGGTCCACCCATCTCCCACAGACCCAGGCACACATCTGAAGGTGGCATGGGTGGAGGCACGCTCCTGTGACCCATGCGCCACGTACCCATGCCTTCGCAGGGAGGAACCTGGGTTTTCCCCCATTGCTCCATGCAGGGGCAGTGCGTGGATGCAGGCGCACACCAACTGCACACCCATCTCCCGCAGTCTGAAGTCCTCCCCTCAATAACCGGAAGTGCAGGGCGGCACACACAGACCTGCACCCCCCAGGCTGGTCCATCTAAAAACAGCCAATGAATGGCTGCTATTCATTCTTGGTTTGCTGGATATCAGTTTTTGATTGTTTCATTTCATTTGTTTTATTTAAAAACAATTTTTTGGGGGGTCATTTCAGTGTTTTGGTTACTTCATGTCGGCTGCTGAGCATATACAATAGTGCCAATAAAAGCTCAAACAATGTAACTGAAATACCAAAATGACCCAAGTAACCTAAATAAAATAAATGAAACAAAATACTGAAATAAAAATGAAAACTGAAACAAGCTCTTTGGATGAGCAAATATACAATTAATCATATCAGGTGCGGATATTATTGGGCAGACTCTGAAAATGTGGATAATATTCATGAATAGCAAGTCCACTATTTGTTTCAGCCCTACTATCATACTACGTCTTAAAATTTGAAACAACTGAAGTCATTAAATAACTAATTCTTATATTTTTTTTAAAAAGGTATTTTGCATTCTTGCAGTACCACCCTTCAGAGGATGTAAGAGTGTTTGATAAATCAATTGGCTTAAATCTCACAACAGCACTTTGTGGAGAAACAATATCATATATAGTGTATGTGTGTATAACAATAATTTTATTAAGAAATCAGGCTATATTCTGAGTTGGTGCCAACTAGTATTGTCCCAGGCACTGACTTAACTGAGTCTGTGTTGATTTACAGTGAATGGGGATCCAGCCCATTTCACATCTCTTTTAAGATTATTCTAGTACTTAAGGTAAAACAGATGTGTGTGGCTTGCTGTGTCACGCATTGTGCAGGTGCCACCAGATGTTGGTCTGGGACTGCCCCGGGCCATGTCAGTGGCTATCCCAAGGTCAAAGCCCAGGCTGAGGCCCACCCAACCGTATCAAAACAGGCTACAGAGGGCTATCATGTCTGTTGGTGGGTTGCCGGCCCGGCCCGGGTCAAGGCCACCATGACCAGCTGTCATGGCCAGCTGCCATGGTTAGTAATCATTGGTTGCCATGGCTGCCCATCATGGTGGGGAGCAGAGCGCTGGATGTAGTGTGGGGTAAGGCCGTGGCCCAGACCATATTTGCCACAGTTTTCCTTCCTGGGTTGGGTCGGGCCGCCACCACACCAGCATCACATGCATTTTTTACCCTTAAAACATATGTGATGTGATCTTGCAGAATTCTAGAATCAAATTCTAAAGTCTTCATTTGGACAAACTCCAAACAAAATCATTGGAAATGTGTAAGGATGTAGTAAAATCGAATAAGGATCTGGACCCTGAGCTCTAGAGTTCCTAAACTAAAGGTCATGGCCCTAAGTGGGGTCATGCCATCTGCAGATGGGGTTTATTTATTTATTTATTTAAATTTGTCTCTTTCCCATTCCCCAGTGCTCAGGGTGAGTTACAAGAGACAAAAATATACAGATATAAAACCAATTTAAAATCCCCTATTCCTCTCCCACTCATGTCCCCACCCTTATTCCTGCCTGCCAAACTCTTGTCTGAATAAATAGGTCTTACACTGCCTCTCAAATACTCTCAACTCTGGCTTTGGCGAACCACTAGGGAGTTCTACGAAGAACACTCTGCATACCCTTTGATGTATTGACTTGACGCACCAATGGTACTTGTAAGAAGACACACCCGGCCAACCCCATGAACCATGATGGCCCATAAGGGAGGAGATGGTCTTTCAAATATGTGGGGTCATTTATGGCCTTATAGGTCAAAACCAGTACCTTGAATTGTGTCTACAAAGCTATTGGGAGCCAGGGTGTGATCCCGATTGACATTTGATAGACTCTGCATGTCTTTATTGCTGCCTGGGATAGTGCAGTTCTATTTAACGGTGAAAGCACATGACACCAGGCTGCCACGTCCTAGTGACAGGCAGCCTGGGTGGACAAGGCGTGCACAAGGCCGGAGTGCAAAACAAACATGTGCCCGACTGGGCCAATAGCCACACAACCCTGGGGCGTGAAGAACAGGGAATGTGCAGTCAGCTATCCCCACCCCAGCACTGCACTCAGCACCCTTCCCCCGCCATGACAGGCAGCTATGGTGGCCAATGATGGCCAGCCATGGAGGAGGAGCCAGCCTGGGCCAGGCAGGCCAGCCTGGAAACACGCATGCAGTTTTGGGTCAGCCGACTTTGGCCCAATCAGTGCAGACCTTAGCCCAGACTGTGATCCTGGAGGTTTCCACGCTTGCAGGTGGGGCCCGTGCACAAACGTACCACAGTGGGTTGAACCTGTCCGCTGTCTCATTTGTTATTACCTTGAGGCTGCTTTTACACATGACAAAAAGTGTTCTTATAAGTGCTTAAGATAAAACTCCAGCATTTATAACACCCGGTATTGTCATGTGTGAATGCACTATTCCCCTTTTATGCAGTGAGATCTAGCAGCCTTGTAAAACCCACCAGATGACAAAACTCCAGCAAGTATAACATCTGGTATTATCTCGAGCACTTATAAGAACCCTTTCTGTCATGTGTAAAAGTGGCCTCAGTCTCAAAATGGAGTCATGCAGTGGAAAGTTTGAGAAGTGCTGCATTAGTGAATCACAGACATACGCATGCATTCCACTACTTAGTATTAAAAATTATCCTCTTCTGTGCAGTTATCTTATTTGATTTCTCATTGACAAACATGCCCTGGCATTTTCCTTTTAAGGCTTTGGGTTATTTAGGATAAAATCTTGAATAGGAGTTTTACCACTGACTTAATTGGGGTCAGGATTTCACCCTTATTCCAGATTTTCTGCATCCCAGAATGTGACAACCAAAATGTAGAGTAATTGTTTACAAAGGACAGCGTTTGCTGTATGCTCCTCATCAGTTTGCATTCTGTACAGTATTCGGTTCAAAAGAGTTTTTGACCTTATTTAATATTTGTATTTAATTAGGCAGTTGCCCAAACCCTACCCCAGGCCTTGGGGATTTTTTTAAAAGTACATTTTGCAGGAGTCTTCTCAACACTGGGGAGGCGGCAGGAGGGAAATGATGTATTGTTGCAGTAAAAATGAAAATGGTAATGCACACATGAGTAATGCTTTGGTGCTCTGAGTTGTATGCCAGCTGAAGCTGAGCTGAATCACTTACTGATGCACTGATTTAAATCCAAGCCTTTCCTTTTAAAATTAATAGCATATTCAGTATTCCCATGGAACATTTCTGCCATGAAGGTGATTGTTATCATGTTACTTGTAGGAAGACTTTGAGTATTTGTGAATTCTGTTCAGGCTTCTTAAAATCAGGTAGGGGTTTTTTGTTTCTTTTTTGTGGAATGTACTAATATATATTATTCTTAATATTCAGTGCTCAAATATCTTCCACACTTAACAAAACAAATGGTCTGTAAAAACCATCTTTACCCAGATGAACTGGACTCTATGAAAAATAAACAATCATTAAACAACTATACAAATAGTTACAGAGGTCATTTTTACATGCCCCTCTCCTGCTCAGTGTTTGGGCAGATGTTATGGGGGTGTATGTCCATGTAGACGGCTGGCGGTGGGTGCTGGGATGGGTGTCCGCTCAGTGTTCACTCATGTGAACATCTATCGGGATGGGGGGGTGCGCTCCCGCGCAACACCCACCTCCACCCATCTCCACCCACGGAGCCCCCAGGAAAACATGAGGAGGCTCTGCGAGTGGAAATGAGTGGAGGTGAGTGTGTGTCCATTTACACGGACACACACACACCTCCGCCCACAGCGATCAAACACACATCCACCCACCCACCTCCATCTGTGTAAAAAGGGCCAGAGAGGGGTATGTAGTTGACAGTCTGCAGCTGATAAAACTCTTGGAAATATATCCATACCTATGAATGGATGTATAATACAAACTAAAGTGAATAAGTAAAATAACAATGTCCAAAGCTTCCACTTCTGTAGGCAGGAACTCATTAATGTAGAAGGAATTACTTCACAAGGGTATCATTCCTTGAAAAGAATGACAACAAAAATATCAATATGTTATAAATATGGGACTGTCAGATAATTTTTAAGGGAAAGGAATTGTGAAGAAGAAGAAGAAGAAGAATGCCTTCCATATATCGTCATACCAGAAGAAGAGGGAGGCATTTCAATTAGTTGTTAATTTATCAGACAGGCATTTAACAAGTGAGGAAAATAGGGTCCTCAGTAAAGGACTCTCATTTGTCCCATTTACCTATGAATGATCCTTTTTCTATGAGAACTGAGTTATACAAATTTATCAGACTTTGGAGATTAAAAGATATTTTTAAAGATCGTGTGTCATCTGACAATAGGAGTCTTTTTTGTGGGAAATCTACTTTTATTCCACCAGGGAACATTAGTCCAGTTATTCAAGTTTTCAGGAATTTAGTATTGAGGAATATTGAACATCTAGAGAAAAATAATACCTATTTTAGGAGTAATTGGAGTAAGAGAGAGAGACATATCCTTCAAAGCCTAGTTGAAGACAACAGTATCATCATAAAACTGACTGAAAAGGGAGGCGCCATAGAAATTATGAATAGAATAGACTATGAAAGGGAGACTTTGAAACATGTTAAAGATCCATTTTTTAAATAAAAAATGCTATGGTGATCATACACAAGCTTTGTTGAGAGAGATTTCAATTATATTAGAGGCAGGTCTCCTCTTAGGATACATTACTAAACCTGAACATGGATATGTTTTAAACAAACATGAGAGTTCCAGTACTGTATACACTACCTAAGATCCACAAAGGAATCAAGCCTCCTCCAGCGAGGCCTATTGTATCAGGATCTAATTCCATACTAGAACCCCAAGTAAAATATATTGATTTTTTCTTAAAACCTTTTGTATTATCATTAATTCATATGTGATGAATATAATGGACTTCATTAATAAAATAGTTGGATATGAATGTGATGTACCTTCCTTTGTGTTGGTTACACTTGACGTGAAATCATTATATACTAATATCCCTCAAGATGAAGCTTTAGAAATCATTGACGCTACTTTAGATAAGCGGACTGCACCATTAAATCCTCCCACTTATTTCATTGTGAGTTTAGCTACTATATCCCTCAAAAAGAATTACTTTAGATTCAATGTGGATTTCTTTTGGCAAATCAAGGGCACCGCCATGGGTTCCTCGATGGCACCAGATGCTGCTAACTTCTATCTGGGACAATTTGAAGAGAAGTGTATATACAATCAAGAAACAAACCCATTTAAACAACCAATTGGAATGTGGCTGTGGTATATTGATGATATTTTTCTATTATGGTTAGGTGATATTAATAGTTTGAAGTTCTTTCATACGTGGTTGAATGGAAGGGATAGCAATATACAGTTTGAAATGTCCTACCATGACAAAATGATCCATTATTTGGATGTAATAGGATGATTTTAGACATGCCGGTCTCCCTTGTTACCACGGTCCAGGATCCGTTTCGGATCCAGGACAGAAATCAGGCCAGCCGTCCTTTAGATGTGCCGGCCTGATTCCACTCTGGGATCGAGGAGGGGGCGGGGCTGTGCGACGCGACATGCGGCCGCACAGCCCTGCCCCCCCATGGTCCCTCCTTTAGATGGGCGGGTGCAGCAGCCAATCCGGCCGCTGCGCCTAATCCCGGATCGTGGTCGGAACCACGTACCAGACTCGGTGGAGGTAACAGACATTACTCTCCGCCATTTCTGGACCGTGGTCCAGCTAACCACCATTCCGGAGGTGAGGCCGTCCTTCCCTCCAGAATGGTGGTTATTCGGATTCCTGCTGGAGGTTCACTGGAGTGAACATCTGTCAGGAACCCCTTTAGACATTACGGGCCCTCCTCCACCACAGGGGATTGACTGTGGTAAAAGGGAGGCCCGTAACGTCTAAAATCACCCACAGTTATAAAATCAGGTGGTCAATTAATCATCCAGGGCTATAGGAAGCCGACAGATAAATATAATTATCTTCATTATAGTAGCTGTCATCCTATGTATATAATCAAAAATATACCAAAGAGCCAGTTCTTGAAGTTAAGGAGAAATTGCTCCAGAATTGCTGATTACAAACTCCAATCTTGATTACAAACTCCAATCTAGGGAGATGAGTTTGGCTTTTCAAAACAGAGGTTACCCTAAAGGATTAATAAAGTCAGCCTATGGCCCTTTTCACACAGACACTCTTAACACTGATAAAATGGGTGTTATATTTTATTATACATGTTGCAGGGCACCCATAGAGCACACCTGCAGCCTTACAACATGTTCTCCACCTTTGACTCCCTCCTCAAGCCCCCCTGTCCTCCTCCTCCCTCTTCCCTTTCTGCTCAGGATCTTGCTTCCTTCTTCAACTCCAAGATAGACAAGATCCGCCTCGACATCGCTTCCCACTTCTCTCCTCTTCCTACTCCCTCCCCTCTCCCTCCTCCCCCCCGTCCTCCTTCCCTCCCACCTCCCTTGAGGAAATTTCCTCTCTGCTCTCCTCCTCCAACCCTTCCACTTGCCCCCTTGACCCCATCCCCTCCTGCCTCCTGACCTCCATTGTTCTCACTGTTGCCCATTCCCTCCTGAAATCATCGACCTCTCCCTCACTACTGGCTCCTTCCCATCCACCTTCAAGCATGCCACTGTCTCTCCTATCCTCAAAAAGTCCACTCTTGACCCCTCTGACCCTTCTAGCTACTGTCCTGTCTCACTCCTTCCTTTTGCTTCCAAGCTTCTTGAACGTGTTGTCTACTCCCACTGCCTTGACTTGCTCTCAGCCAACTCCTTCCTTGACCACCTCCAATCTGGCTTTCGCCCCCTTCACTCTACTGAAACTGCTCTCGCTAAGATCACCAATGATCTTCTTGTGGCTAAATCTAATCACATCAATTCCATTTTTGTCCTCCTTGACCTCTCTGATGCCTTCGATACTGCTGACCACTCACTCTTGCTGGATTCACTTCACTCTCTTGACTTCCTTGGCTCCCTTGGCTTCCGTGGCTCTGTCCTCGACTGGTTCTCCTCCTACCTCTCTGACCGCTCCTTCAATGTGTCTCTTGCCAACTCCACTCCTCCTCCCTTCCACTCTCAGTTGGTGTTCCCCAAGGCTCTGTCCTTGACCCTCTCCTTTTCTCTATCTATACCCTGTCCCTAGGCAAACTCATTGCCTCCAATGGCTTCCAATATCACCTCTACTCTGATGACACTCAACTCTATCTCTCTACTCCCTCTCTTTCTCCATCTATACAAGCTCGCCTCACCAGCTGTCTCTCTGACATCTCTACCTGGATGTCTCAACGTCAACTCAGACTCAACATGGCTAAAACTGAACTTCTTATCTTCTCCCCTCATCTTTCCTCTCCCTCTTCACTGTCGATCCTCATTGATGGGGTCACCATCCTTCCTGTCCCCCAAGCCCGTATCTTAGGCTTCATCTTTGACTCACCCCTTTCTTTTAAACCCTACATCGACTCTGTTGCCAAAACTTGTCGCTTCTTCCTCCATAACATTGCTAAGATTCACACTTTTCTCTCTGTCTCCTCTGCCAAAACCCTTGTTCATGCCCTGGTCATCTCTCACCTCAATTACTGTAACCTCCTTCTCACTGGCCTCCCCCGCTCTCCCCTTTCTCCCCTTATCTCTGTCCAAAACTCTGCTGCCAGGGTCATCCACCTCGCCCGTCACTTCGACCACGTGTGACCTCTCTTCACTGGCTCCCCGTTCCTGAACGAATCCTGCACAAGCTCCTGGTCTTCACCTATAAAGCTCTTCACAACCTTGTTCCCCCCTACCTCTCTGTGCTAGTTTCCTTCCATACTCCAGTCTGTAAACTCTGCTCCTCCTCTGTCCCCTCTCTCGCCCTCCCATGCCTCCCCTGCTCCCCTAATCACCTTCGACCCTTCTCCCTAGCTGCCCCCCACGCCTGGAACTCCCTCCCTGCCCACATCCGCCTCGTCCCCTCCCTTCGTACCTTCAAATCCCTCCTCAAGACCCACCTCTTCTGCTCTGCCCTCCCTGACTCCTCGTTCCCCTCACCTAACTTCTGCTGATACCCTCCATCCAGTACAATCTGTTACCTAAGGTCTGTGTACCCATATCCTCACCACATGGACCAACCAGCCACCATTCTCAATGTAACCAAGCCAAGCGCATGCACCTGGAACCTTGCATCATTGTGAAAGTTACACTCCTTGTCTCTCCCTCCATTCTCCTTCCTTCGTCTCCCCACCCCACCCCCATCTCTCAGATTGTAAGCCTTAGAGCAGGGACCGTGTCTATTCAATTACTTTGGAAAGCGTCAGGTACATTGCTGGTACTATATAAATGTTTGCTAACAATAATAATAATATAATAAAATGTAACACCCATTTTATCAGTGTTAGAGTGTCTGTGTGAAAAGGACCAATGAAACAGCTTTGGATACTGTTGGGGGAATCTTCTGATTCCTAAACAAAGAGAGAGCAGTCAAATATTGGTTTGCAGCTAAATCTGTTAGCCATAGGATCAAACATATTATTCTCAAACATTGGCATGTGCTATATAATGTTCCCTTTTGTTCACAACCTTACATATTTGCTTTTAAGAAGGCAAAGAATGTTTGTGATAAGCTTGTACACAGTGACACTAGGCTAATACAGAGACTAGACACTATCTTTGATTCTTCTACTCCTACGGGTCACCATGCATGTGGTCATTGGGTATTTTCACACGTGATGGTGCCAAACACTTCCACACATTGATCCTATTCATGGTGAGAGACCTCACCATGGGCCGGATTAGGCCCGTGCCAGCAGCTGGAGCTGGGAAGAGGGCAGGGAGAGGGCGGGGGGGACATCTGCATGACCCCACCCACCACACTGCTCAGCCTATCAGGCCATTGCACCCACTCGGAAAAGCTCCGGACACTGGCCAGAGTTAGGTAAAGCAGTCCATCAGCCTTGATGGCCAAGCAGCGGGTGGAGGCGGATACACTCACTTTCCCATGGGTGCACACTCATCTCTACCCACGGAGCCTCCTCTGTTTTTTCAGATGGCTCCATGAGTGGGTGATGGGTGAAGATGGGTGTGGGCTGGGAGTGCTGGATCCAGTCCCTGGGCTGGGAATGCCGGATCCAGTCCCTGGATGGCCCCCTGCACCGCACACCCGCCCACGTACCCATCGGGGGTGGGGTCGATGCAAAAATGGCCATTGTCTCTCTTGCAAACAGACAAGGAGAATGCAGTTTTTCATCTGTCCTCTAGGCAATCATAAATATTTTTTTAGGAACTTTACTACTTGCAGTATTGAGAGGGTGGTTTATGCAATAGAATGTCCTTGCAAAAAGTTATATGTGGCAAGACCCTTAGACCCCGAATCACAGGACATAGAAGTAATATTAAGAACAAAAGAACCACAGCACCTTTGGTTAAACATTTTTTAGAGGCCAAACATTCATTTATGGATTTTGTGTTTGGGGGGTTAGAATCAGTATCATACAAGCAGGGCAAAGTTGAGAATTTGTTGTTGTGCAGAGAATGCTTTTGGATTTTTAGGCTAAGCACAGAGGCCCTTTTTACACAGACACTATAACACTGATAAAATGGGTGTTACATTTTATCATACATGTTTCTGGGCACCCACAGGGCAACACTGCAGCCCTGCAACATGAGCCCTTTTCACACGAGATGCTTCCACTCAGTTTTGCTGGGTGGAGATGAGTGGAGGTGTCTGTGTGAACACTACGGTTGGTGGGTGCAGGTGGGTGCATGCTCCCACGCAACACCCATCTCTACCCACCCATGAAGCAACTGACTCCAATGCCGATTGCTCCATGTGTGAGTGGTGGGTGGAGATGGGTGTTGTGCGGAAGCACGCACGCACCTGCACCCACCGCCTGTGGTGTTCACACAGACACCTCAACCCATCTCCACCCAGTGACATGCACCCCACCCACCGCCCACAGTGTTCACACAGACGCCTCCACCCATCTCCACCTGGAGAAACTGGGTAGAGGCAGGGCCCATGTTTCAGGGCTGCAGTGTTGCCCTGTAACATGTATAATAAAATGTAACACCCATTTTACTGGTGTTAGAGTGCCTGTGTAAAAAAGTCCCGAGTTTCCTAATGGATGAATGAGGAACTGTACTTTTCTAGTTTTTTAACTGCAATTGTTAACCTTAACAAGTACTTGGAATTTTTATATAACATTGTTTTTCAGAGTTGTGAGATACTCTGATAGGTGCTTGTATGTTTTAATTAGTTGAACATCTCTTACGAATTTTGTTTTATATTGTTGGCTTGTATATGTTTAAGATTCTTGCATCATTGTGAGCCTGTTTTGGCAATTAGAGGATTTAAGCACCAATTTTCTCACGCATCTACAGCACAGTATATATAAAATCATGAATATGTCCTTGTGAAGTTTCCAGCATCACTGATCTGTAAATGGGGTTTTGTATATATTTGATTGTATATAAGCATTTGTAGCTATTTTGTAGTGATTTTTTATTATTACCATACGTTGGATGAGTACCTTAATAGATATTGATGAATTTGGTAATTGGTTACTTTGATGAAGGAAGATAAAACACCTTTGTGTTTTTTTTAGCGTATATAAGAGCTGGGTTTGTAACTACCAGTATCATATTGTTTTGTGAAGGAGGGGTATGTTGGTTACTGGCCTCCAGTTTGGGTAATAGAACCTTTTCTTAGACTCCTAGTTTGATGAGTATTTGGTATTTGTGTTGTATGGAATAGAAACGTTTTTTCATAATATATTTGATATTTTTGTTGTTGTTCTTTTTTTAAGTAATAACAATCTTGTGAAGTCATTTCTCCTACCTCAATGAGTTTCTGAATACAGGAGTGGAAGTTTTGGACCTTGGTATTTTACTGATTCACTTTAATTTGTATTCTACGTTATTAATTATTAATAATTATTATTATTATTATAAGCATTTATATAGTGCCAGCGATGTACCTGGTGCTTTACAGAGAATAAGATAGACACGGTCCCTGCCTGAGAGCTTATAATCTAAAGAAGACAGGGGGAGGGGAGACAGGGAAGGGGGAACAGAGGGAGAGACAAGGGACACAACAATCATGAGGATGTGAGAACTCAGGTACACGTTCTTTACTTGGTTACAGTACAATGGGAGTTTGCAGATAACAGGTGGGGGATAATCCTGGGTAGGGAGGTGGGTTTTGAGGAGGGACTTGAAGGTACGAAGGGAGGGGGCAAGGCAGATGTGGGCAGGGAAGGAGTTCCAGGCATGCGGGGCAGCATGGGAGAAGGGACGAAGGCGGTTGGGGGAGCAGGGGAGGCATGGGAGGGTGAGGGAGGTGGGAGGAGGAGCTGAGTGCTCTAACAGGGGTTCGAAGGGAGATTAGGGCAGAGAGGTAGGGGGAAGCGAGTTTGTGAAGGGCTTTGTAGGTGAAGATCCATTCACGGATATATTTCCAAGAGTTTTATCATCTGTAGGCTGTCAACTACATACCCATCTCTGTAACTATTTGTATTGTTGTTCAATGATTGTTTATTTTTCATAGAGTCAAGTTCATCTGGGTAAAGAATCTTGAAGCCCTGAAGAAGTCACTTTGAAATGTGTTGGCGACTATATGTATCACAGAACAATCATTTTTAGGGATGTGCGAACAGAATGCGGTTCAGATGTTCAGATGTTCGGTTCGAAACCCGAGTTCGAGTTCGGTTGTTCGGTTCGGCGGAGTTCGGTTCGGCCGAAGTTGGCCGAACATTTGAAAATAGAGCTATTGATACCAATACCAATACCGAATTTGAAGATTTTTTCGTTATCGGTATCATTTGGCCCTGAAACAACCCCTGGTCTCCAACCCTGGTGTCAGGAAGTCTGCTCCTCAGTTGCCTCCCCCTTCCAGTCATGTTTTTCCCACCTGAAGTCATGTTTTTCCTGCCCCTGAACTCATCCGAACTCACCCGAACATGACCGAACTGTTCGGCTGTTTTCAAGTTCGGTTCAGACGTTCAGTTCGGATGTCCGAACAGACTGAGTTCAGTCCAAACTCCGAACATCTGAACCGCGTTTGCACATCCCTAATCATTTTGGACTCTTACTTTTTCTCTATGTATTGGGATAGTGTGTTTCTTTACTTATATATGCCCGTGAGTGCACCAAATATTGGATTTCATTAAGCTTGTGGTGTATTTTATAGTACTTGCATTTTTACAGACCATTTGTTTTGTTGAGTATGGATTTTTGTCCAGGTCTGTAATATACCTTTTTGGTCCCTTATTTGGTAGTGAAATATCTTCCATGCCACAAATTAGCTGACAAAATGCATGTTTCTCCAAATCATAAAACACCTAAACTGGGTGTCGTCAGCATATTGATTGGCATGCCAAACCTCCTGATCACCTCACTAAGTGGCTGCATATATACATTGAACGGGAGAGGGGACAATCTTTATTGGATATCCAGGTTGGCTGGTAGTGGTATATTAGACTACTTTGGGTTGGAACTCCTCCTGCCTCCATGTTTCTTCTTTTACTGCTTATCATTAGTGTGAATAAATGGTGTCACTTGAAGGAGAAAGGAAGGTTACTTACTTGTAACAGGTTCTTCAAGATGGTTCTGTATTAGAGCTGAACCAAGTATCTGCAAAAACGGGTATATCCGTCGAACTTCCAGTACACAAATCTAACCAAGTATTTCAGGTACTTTTCAGTACCTGAACTGGTTTTCGATCAGGTACCCCAAATACTGAAATACCAATAACAGGTATACTTAAAGAACAAAATACTGATAACTAGCATACTGGAATCCCGATTTTGTCCCAATTTTGTCTTGGATTTTCCAGGATTTGGGGAAAATTCAGAGTTTTGGTATACTGGTTGTCGGTATTTCAGTACTTCGGTATACTGCTTGTCAGTATTTTGCCAGATGTTGTTCCGGGACTGCTCCAGGGTGTGAAGATGACTGACCCAGGATGTGGAAAATCTCTGAGGCACATCCTGGACCAAGGGTCACTCGATGGGCCAGCGCAGGCTAACGCAGGTCCATGTGTCTGTTCAGTCCTGCCTATGGCTGTGTGCCATGGCTGCCCATCATGGCAGGGGGTGGGGAACTGGGGGCAGGGGAGGGCCAGCTGCCTGCATGCTTGTTGTGGTCCTTGCCCTACCCAGGATGTGTGGGTGGGGGGATGGCTCTCCGGGCATCAGGAGTCACAGGCACACCTGTGCCATGCCACCCACCTACCCAGGAAGTGGTGGCTGCCCTGGCTGTCCCCAGGACATGGCAGCTCCTCATCAGCAGCATTTTGTTTTCACCCTTGGTCAAATTATATTGGAAAAGATGGATTTTGTTAATGTTTCAGAATTTAAATATTTTTTAAAAATCCTTCTCCTTTTTTTGCACTTCTTCCTCCTTCTCCCATATCTACTGCTATGCCTCTCATGTTCTTCTCACTCTTCCCCTGCCTGTGCCATTTCCTTCCCTGTTATTAGTTAATTCAGAACTAAGGAGTAAGGAGGGACTGACCCTGATTTTTGAAATCCAAAAGACACTTTCCTCCAGAAGACACTTATTTCCTCCTCATCTTTTAGGTAGGATCCTGATTTCCTCCTTCCACTTGTTTTTGCCCTTGAAAATTTATATCTATTTTGTGGCATCTATTATTTTACCTGGTTCATCCAATTTCAGTAAATACTCAAGAAGACAATAGATCTATTTTTTTAGTAATATCTACTCTCCAGTCAATAAATTACCTTTTCCACCCCTATATTCTCCTTTACTAGTTCCTTATTCTTTATGTACTTGAAGCCTTTCTTGTTGTTTATTTGCATGTTCACACTTTCCTTCTTGCCTTTCCTTTTCATAGTATGGTTTTACACTCTCAGATTCCTGCTATCACTTGAGTCCCTTTTTATTACCTGTCATTTCAACCCATAGTGGTTCGGTCCATTGGCTGTTCTTCAGCAAACTAAGGGCAGCAAAAAGGTTGATAGAAAATAAGGCCTGAGGCAGATCCAACCCATAGACTTTTAGTTCCAGATCCACATTAGAACTTCAATGACAGAAGATGTTTAGATCACAGATAATACATTTGCCTAGTGTCAGGCTCAGTTATTGATTCAACAGTGACTCAGAAGAAAAAGTGCCACCCACTGAATCACCAAACTGCACATTCAGATTAAATGCAATGACTATACCCACTCCTTCATTTCTGTGCACACATTTTATACATCAAACAATCCAAGAGTGTATATATGCCTATTGCGGAGATACATTAATCTAGAAAATATTCTGACAGCGTTATGGTTTTTTAAAAATCTGACTGATGTGGCAACTTGCAAACCAGTTGTATTCTCAGAGTTTCAAGGTGCACAAAACAATTACACACTGATTCGGCATATTGCTTCAGCGTGGGAGAGAGGCAAACAAGCAATGATGTCAGCAGTCTCTCTCTCAAGCCGACTTGGAGCAGTCAAGTATGATCAGGCTGAGGGAGCAGCAGCAACGCTGCCAATGCTGTCACCAAGCACTTATTGCCTCCCATGCTAAAGTGCTTTAAGGAAAACCAGCAAGATGACTTGGGACTCTAAACTAGCAGTTAATGGGCTTCATATCAGGTATTTTATCCAAATGGTGGTTATGCAAAAGCTTCTATGAGACTGCAAAGGAGAACATAAGTTTAAATCTAAATATAGTATGTAGGCTCAGCAGTTTGGACTCTATGGTATGAAACAGAATGGGGGCGCAGTTAGGTTGAAATGGGCCCTGCCACAGAAGATGGAATGGGGGGGGTGGTCCTCTGACCCTCCTCCCAGCAGCAGAAAATGCAGCTGCACTGTGTTTGGGGTGTGGGCCCCACCCCACAGGCTCTTGGGCCCTCATGCAGCTGACACAGGGTGAAAACAGACATGACACTAACCACCCTTTAACCACCCTTGGTGGTTATTGATGCATGTTGCAGGGCTCTATTGGTGCCCTATGCAGCCCTGAAACATGGGGTGTTTTCAGAGGTTACGGGGCCGCTTGGCCCCGTACCGAAAACAACCCATTCATTCCCCGCCGGGGTCACCCACGCCATATCAGACGTGCCGGGGGAATCCCGGCGGGGAATCTGGGAGGGGGCGGGGCCGCGTGGTGCAATGTGCGGCCGCATGGCCCCGCCCCCTCCCCCTCCACNGGGTTGAATCCGATAATGCCGGTACGCCCAGTACCGGCATTATTGGATTCCGGATTTACCGGTATTCCCACCCCTATTAGATAATATTCCATTTAGTTCCATAGGTTTTAGAATAGTTAATAGCAGTTAAAGTTAGTTTAGATATATATAATATTAGATTACAAATTGGAATGAATAAATAAACAAATAAATAAATAAATAAATAAAAATATAAAACTGATACCAATACCGATACTGATACCTAACTCCGACGAACATTTGGCTGAACCAAACGCCGCTGAACCGAATGACTGAATCCGAACTTGGTTCCCGGACCGAACGACCGAACCCGAACTTAGTTCCTGAACCAAACGACTGAACAACTGAACATCTGAACCGTGTTCTGTTCTCACATCCCTATGGCTCACTCTACTCAAAGTCTAAGGTTAGCACTCAAGGCCATACCTCCCCTCAGCCTTGCTCCATGCTCCCACCTTCCTGGTTGGCTGCCTGCAGTATAAAAGGCATGCCTGAGGCAACAGAAAGTTGTGTGGATCATTCGTCATCTTCCTGTCTTCAGCCTGGACTGGGCTTTGGACACCCTTTTTCCCCTGCATCTGTCTGCCCAAACCCACCATATTCCTGGGCTGAAGCTTGGCACCTGCTTGGGAGTCTGCTTTGCAACTGCTATGATGTCCACACTGCAACTGCCCATAAGCCTGCTATGTGATGCCTGGGAGCCTGCTTCATGACTTCCTGTGAGCCCACCCTGTTATGTGTGCTGTTCCGGACCCTCAGAACCTGATCCTGCACTACTACTCCTGGTCCGGATCCTGTACTGTTTCCTTGGCCTAACTTACCTTGGTCCTGGACTTGATTCTGCACCTACTCTCCATGCTCCCTTGGTTCCTGTCTTGTGTGAATATGGCTATTGTGAATTCACCTGCAGCCTGACATTGTTATGCCTAGCATCTTGAAGTGCCTTCAGAGCACTTACCCCTGAGCTTGTTGTAATATCGGGCAAACTACCAAGTTTCTGAAAGGGTTCAGTGTACCACAACTTGCCACAGAGGCTGGTTACATCATCCCATGCCTTTCAGCGATGGAGTGAGAGTTTTTGTTTGCTGCTAAAACCCTGCAAAGAGCGGGAATCAGTGTCAAGAAGTCAGTAACAGGAACAACCACTGTGGTATTTCTTTATCAAACATTTTTATTTAGATGTTTTGGAACAATGTGCTAAAAGTGTTGGATGCTGGGAAATGGTATGGCTTGGAAAGGGTAACAAAAAATAAACTGCAGCCCCTAAATTTATTTTTCAGTCCTTCTTCCACGCTGATGACAGTGGAATAGGGTGGATTTGAGCAAACAGCAGTTTGGATCTGTGGTGATTAGGTGATGTAACTGATTGCTAGGATAGACAAAGACACCAATTATTAATGACCCTTGACCTCCTGTTCAACACTGATGGCAAGGTGATCCATCTCTTCTGACACTTTGGTCATAGGCCATTTTCACACAGACACTCTAACATGATAAAATGGGTGTTACATTTTATTATACATGTTGCAGGGCTGCAGGTGTGCTCTGAGTGCCCTGAAACAGTTAGAGTGTCTGTGTGAAAAGGGCCATATTCAGCCTTTCTTCTGCTCCCTCCCGCTCCTCATATTCAGCAAAAACTTCTCTTCACCTTCAAGACTCTTCATGGCCTTCCTCTTCCCTATTTTTCTGCCCTCATTTCCTGCTATGTTCCTACCTGGGAATTTTGGTTCTCCTCTGCCCTACCCTCACTAGAGTCTTTTGTTCCCTGAACCATCGTCACCTCGTCTCTAGTGCTTAATTTGTAAAAAAAATGGATTTCTGGGGCCCAAACTCACTGCAGAAGCCACAGCTCCCTCCCCCTTCACTACTGCAGAAGCCATACACTGCCCCCATCCCAGGGCAGGGAACTGAACCCTATGTCCTTTTCACATGGAGCGCAGTGGATGTGCATCAGGGGAGGGTGGAGGTGGGTGTGCAGCCATTCCCATGGGTGCACACCCATCTCCAGACACGAAGCAACCGGCATTAGTGCCTGTTGTTCCAATGCGTGGGTGAAGCACAGGATCATGCATGCACCCCCACCCACCACCAGTGCCGTTCCTACAGCCGCCCCACCCCGCACACCCGCCCCCTGCGGCATTCACACGGGTGCTCCCCCACCTGCACACGTGTGCGATGGGGGGGCACCCATGTGAAAAGGGCCTTAGTCTCCAACTACCGGACCACCCAGCTCTCTATGGCTGAATATAAAACAAGAATCTTTGTGATTTAATGTATGTGATGACCAACACAGAGGTGCAGTAGGAAAGTATTATTCAAAGCCAAATAAACTATCCATTTTTTTCTGGCTTTTCTTTCCAACCCTGAAATGGCCAGTATTGGCTTTTTCCTTGCCTTTCACATTTTGTGGTACACACTCCTACTGGGAACATTTCATGGGGCTCCGCCTTGCTTGAATTTAATTGCTGGTGCTGAGCCCTGGCTAGCCACCTCACAAATTAAGCCCTGTTCTTCTGCCATGCTATCCCCTATACCTGGAACTCCTTCTCCGAGCACATACTCATAGGTCCTTTTCACACAGGCGTCCCCCTCCCCAACGCACACGTGTGGTGGTGGGACCGTCTGTGGGAACCGCACCCACGGTGGGTGGGGGTGTGTGCATGCTCCTGCCCATCACCCCCACACAGAGCAACAGGCTCCAATGCCAGTTGCTCTGTGTGTGGAGGTTGGTGGAGATCAATGTGATGACTGGGCCATTGCTCAGGTGGTAGAGCGCATGCTTTGCATGTATAAGGTCCCATGTTTAATCCCTGGCATCTCCAATTCAGGATCTCTGGTATCACACCTGGGTGAGACCTCTGCCGGAGAACTGGTTTTGAAATCCTGCTGCTGTGTCAGGGTGTGACAATAATGGGCTAAGATGGATCATTCCAGTCCCTAGAACCATCATTAAAGTACTAGGGACATCATTCAACTCCCATGGGCTGTCATTCCACTGTATCTGATGCTGTCATCCCAGTCCCAAGAACCATCATTAAAGTACTAGGGAAATCATTCAACTCCCAGGGGCTGCTATGCCACTGTACCTGAACCTGTCATTCCAGTCACAAGAATCATCATCAAGGATCTGGGGCCATCATTCCACTCAGTGGGGGCTGTCATTCCACTGCATTCTGAAGCAGTCATTCCAGTCATGCAGCTTGAGCTTCCTCCACATCCATTGCATCACTCACTACACACCACACACACACACACACAGATTATACACAGCAGACACACACACAGACTACACACACAGAGAGACATTATACAAACACACACACACATACAGACACACAAACTAGGGTTGCCACCTATGTCAATTTTTAAGGAACACTTATGAAAAATACATGTTGCAGGGTCTGCATTGACACCTAAGGGTTGCAACATTTATTTTTCATAAAGATTCCTTAAAAATTGGCATAGGTGGCAACCCTAACACACACAGACATCACACACACAGGCTATACACACACAGACAGACTGCACACACACTATACACACACACACATACACTCAGACTGAGGAGCGAGCTCTAGATACAAGCCTACCACCACCACCCCAATCCGGTGGGGCTGGCCACCTACCTGTAGCTCTCCTCCTCGCTTCCTCATGCTGTCCCAGCCGCTACACTATCTTTCAACGGTCCAACCCCCACCATGTTCTTTAACTGACGAACAGAGTAAGAAACATGGTGGGGGCCTCAGGAGCGCATGCGCGGGGGCAGTCAGCACGGGACCTTTGAAAGATAGTGTGGCGGCAGCCAGGAGAGCATGGGGAAGCGAGTAGGAGCACTATAGGTAGGTGGCCAGGGCAGGGGGCCAGGAGCAAGGAAGGAGATCTCCTGGGGGGTTGCTTTCCCTCCTCCCCTCCCCGTGGGGTTAGCCACCTACCTGCAGCTTTGCTCCTTGCTTCCTCATACTGTCCCGGCTGCTGCTACACTACCTTTAAAAGTCCCTGTGTTGGCTTCCCGCGCACATGAGCTCCTGGGGCCCCCACCATGTTCTTTAACTGAGAGTAAGAAACATGGGTGGGGGGACTCAAGATCGCATGTGTGTGGGCACCCGGCATGGGGACTTTGAAAGGTGGTGTAGCGGTGCTGGAACAGCATGAGGAAGTAAGGAGCAGAGCTGAAGGTACGTGTCGGGGGGGAGGGAGGAGATCTTTTGGGGTAGGTGGGTTGCGGGAATCCCCTTCCCCCTCCTCTGCTGGCAAGGGAAGCAGATGAGTAAGTCAGAGAGGGTCAGGTGGGTGGCCGGGGGGGCAGTGATAGTTCTTCCCCCCCCCCCCGGTTTCCTGCCCAGGCTTCTGGCAAAGGGGCTCGGTTGGGCAAGCAGGGAGGAGGAGCAAGGAGAGGAGGCAAGGGGCAGGGGGCCAAGGGCATGGGGGCGTACACATCTAGATGTGTATAAGAGACAGCCGCTGTTCCTATACTTAAAGAAGCAACTTACAAGAAGTCAATTGCTGTTAAAGTGTATTTCTCCATGACATATTTAATAGCGCAGACCAGCAAATGTATACCTAAAACTTTTATAAATTAAAGAGGAATGCTAAATAAGGTATCTAATTATTAATTTCATCTTAAGATCTCAAAATGTATTACAAAAAAAAATTCATCAGGTCTCACAACAAATCTACAATGTAGCTATTATACCCATTTAGAGATTAATAAACTGAGGCACAGAGAATTTCCCCAAGGTCAAACAAGCAGTGCTTTTCACAAGTCCAGGGTCGACTCACACTTTCTATAACAGTCCTGGACCAGTCTGTCCCTGCCTGCTCTAGGAGTTTAAAAGTTTTCATCACTGGTTTGTTCAAAGCAGCCCATTGCTGGCAAGTCTTGGCAGACACAGGTGAACCTCCTACTAGAAATGAGCCAACAACAAAGCTGAGAAGATGGAGGTCTGATTATATCATCAGTTGACCTCAATGTGGAATGTTTTGATAACTTTTGCTTATGAACACAGTGGCAAAAAAAACATGCTGGAAAGTGTGTGCCTCCAGGTTGGCTAAGGGGTCATTAAAGGCAATGGGAGCTAAGCCATTGACTTTAATGGATGGCCCAGATCTTGGAAGAAAGCCAATTTATTTCAATTCTTACAGAAATGCTGAGAAAAGGAGGAAGCAAGCTGTACTCAATTAAACCTTGTGCCAGCTGGAAATTTGCTCCCATTCTAATCAGAGTTCTGCTGTTGCCCCAGAACTAAGACCTACTTAGATTTGGGGTTGTAGCAAACCAGTGAAGAGTGGCAAATTGGCAGGCCCCACACACCAGCACCTTGCTTACAGATTTGCATTGCAGTTTGACATAGGAGAAACTAGGTTTGTCAATTCAAATTTTTATGGACTTCAAATGCCTGGGAACCCAAGCAAAATTGTATCAGTTCAGCACAAAACATTGGAGTAATCATTTTGAACCAAACTGATGCTGTGGAGTAATTCCAGCCTCCTAACAAAGCCATTAGATAACCCTGCCGTCTGAGGAATCATCTACCCTATTCTCGAAGGCCTAGATTCTTACAATTATTTAAATTTCCCTTGTCCAACTACTACATGATTCTTTGGTCATGTCACCAGTTTAGTGTCTCTGATTTCTCCCTCGTATTTCTGGGGTTTCAAAATTTGCATTTCTTTTATCTCATATTTTCCTTTGCTTCCCTATCTTTAGCCTTTTTCACACGAGATGCACCCACTCATGAACACCCAGAAATCTGGGTGTTCATGAGTGGGAGAGCCCCGTGTGAAAGATTAAGCATGGGTGGCGAGTGGGTGTGGGTGTGCGCTCCTGCCTAACATGCATCCCCACTCATCAACATGCATGGAGCAACCAGCAAAAATGGAGGTTGCTCCATGCGTGTTGATGAGCGGGCAGTACACCGCACATGCACTGGTGCAACCACGGACACACACCTCACCCTGCGGGGGCCATGTAAGAACGACCTTTGATCTGCCTTGTGATTGCACTCCCTTTTCTCTACCTGAGCCTTTTAGGCTCTTTTATTTGTCTGCTCCATGGCCTATTCATCCACACTTTCTCATCATCTCAGTCTAGCAACATTGCCACTAGAAGATCGGGAACGTAGCCCACTATCTGCTTCTGCTTCTGAATGTCGCTCCTATGTATGTGGAGATCTGTCAAAGGAAGCGACTCACATAGCAAGCAGGAAGATGCTAATGCTGCAGGGTGCTCTTGTGAATCAGCGGCATTGACTGAGCTGATGGTTGTTAATATATGCACGGCTGCACATCCAGGGGCAGGATGGGTGCCCCCGCAACCCCTGGCTGGGTCAAGATGGGGCCCAGAAAATAGCATTCCCCTTGCCTGACCCAGCTGGTGAGAAGGACGTGAAACAACGCATGTCTGGTTGGCTCCATCTCCGGGCTGCGGCCGGTGCCCTGCTCCCTGCCAACAACAGGCACCCATGGCTGGCTGCCATGGTGACACACACACACACCCCTCTGGGCCAGGACAGGTGTGAAAACAGACACACCCGCCAGGTTCACTCCCCTCTGGCCCAGCTGGACTGCTCACAGTCTATGGGCCCAGAATGAACCAGGCTCACTCTTCCAGTCCAGCCGCCAACCCCACCAGGGTTTGAACTAGGCCCATATCTGGCCAGCCTGAAACAGATGTGTGAGGTTCAGCGCAGGCAAACCGGGCCAGGTAGCGTTGCATCTGTTAACACCCAATGTCCTGCTCCGGCTGCAAAAGAAAAGGATGGGCCCATTTGAGGGGGAAACCCCACTTTCCTGGTTTTCTGAGCCCTCTGGTCAATCAGAACTGGGAAAATGGGGAGCATCTCAGTGGGGAAGTGAATGGACAACTAGTTGGAGGGATGGAGTCAAGCCATTTGTTCTTCAACAGGTTACAATCACAGCCCCTTGTGCTAGTAGAGCTGAATCAAGCTTTTCATCTCCAAGTAGTAGTCTAAGGGCACAATGTCGCTCAGCTCACATTGACTTCAATGTGAGCTGGATTGCAGTCTGTGTCAACTGGGGGCAGGGCCAGTCTTACCGCGGGGCAGCTAGGGGCAGCACCCTGGACCCCATGCATGGGGAGGCCCATTAGTGATGCACATTGGATAAAAAAAATATTAATTTTTTTGTGAGGGCAGGGGGGCAGCATGGCATGCAGGGACCCATCCACTTCCCTGGCTGGCTGGCTGGCCTGCCTGTGGGGCCTCCTCGGTGTTGGCCTCTTTTGGGGGGGGCGCAAACATGGATTGGCTGCACTACCACTCACCCGGCCACAATGCCTGCCTACCTACCTGCTCTTCCTCCCAGCCAGGTGGCCTTCAGGGCCCATGTTATGTGCCTAGCCCCTCCTCTCCCTCCTCACAGGAAGTTGCATAAAGCCCATTGGCTGCACAGAGCCAATGGGGCTTGTGGTAAGGCAGGCGCAGCAAGTAACAAAAGTCATTGACTTCCCCCCTTCCAAGCTAGTAGCCACTGTTCCTGACAGCAGGCATTTTCAGAAGTCTCCCTCTCCTAGCAGTTTGTGTCCTAATCCATTGCCATCCTGCTCCTATTTCACCCATCCCACACATTTACCTACCTAGTATCATTTATTTAGATTAGATTAGTTAGATTTAGGTGTTATTTTTATTTTTTACCCATTCCTGTGTTCTTTCTCCCTACCCTCCATTGAATCCTCCCTTTATATATTCCATCCCTGATTCCCTTCCCCTGTTTTTGGATTTATTTAGAGTAGGATTAGATTGATTTAGGTTTCATTTCAGTTTTGTACCNAGGCTTTCACCAACCAGGATGGGCATGGATCTAATTCACAACTAGTGGCTGTAACAGACCCCAAGACATCCACAGCATCGGTTGGCGTCACTTCCTAAACCTCACCCCAAAAAGATGGACCAGATGGAGTTTCCATTACCTCATGCTCCCTCTCTACTGTTTCTAATCCAGTGTCAAAGTTGCTCTGGATCTGAGCGATCTTGTCTGCAAAGTAGATTGCAAACTCCTCACAACGGGCCTGGGACAAGTCCCCATCCAGGCGGAGGGAGGCCGGACTGACCAGCCCCCGCACCACCCGGAACCACTCCTCTGGATGCGACTTTGCAGATACTATGAAGGTGGCAAAAAACTCTTTCTGTGCCACTCTCACAGCCTCAACGTAGGACCGCAAATGGGTCCTATGGAGAAGTCAGTCGGATTCAGTATGAGTTCAGCACCAGCATCGCTCTAGTCGTCTACCTACCTGATTCATACACTGCAGCCCCTCAGTAAACCAAGGGGCCCTGCAATGACGAGACAGAGGTAGGAGACGTTTTGGAGCCACCCTGTTAATAGCCCCCCCGAGCAAGATGTTCCACACCCGGACAAGCTCATCAACAGGGCGGCCATCAGAAACCAGGGTTATAGCCCCCAGGGCCTCCTGGAACCACTGAGGTTCCATCAGCATCTGGGGGCAGACCATCCTAACTGGTCCCATTCCCTTCCAGGGGTGGCACACTAAGAGACTGGTCTGAAGGAGATAATGATCCATCCATGACAAGGGCACAGCTTTCAATTCCCCCACTACCAGATCACCCACCTCAAGGTCAGAACAGAACACCAGGTCGAGATGTGCCCCCCCATGTGGGTTGGGCAGGTGACAACCTGGGACAAGGCCATGGTGACTGTGGCAGCCATGAACTCTCGCTCCGCTCCCACAAGGCCGACATCGGCATGGGCATTAAAGTCCCCCAGGACCAAAGTCCTGGAGGAGTTCAGCGCCACCACCGAGACCAGCTCTGCTAGAGCGGCCAAGGATGCCGCTGGGCAGGAAGGAGCTTGGTACACCAGCAGCACCCCCAACTTGTCCCCGGCCAAATCAAACACCACATGGAGGACCTCGATCCCAGGAATATCTGGAACTGGATATCTCCTAACTAACTGGATATCTCCTAACTGACCATGTCTCTTTAAAAATCATAGCTACACCACCTTTGAAAAACAGGCTTCAACGAGTGTTTTTTAAACTGCGATATCTCAACTGTTATTTGGGCAATTTGACTGAACTTTGCAAAGCATGAACCACTTACATGTGTAATCCTCCACTACAAATTTCAGTATCCTAATGATAAGCACGCCAGTTTTACAGTAAATAGAATGTTGGGGCTTTTCAATGGACGCTGCAACAAACCTTAACTCTTAGAGCGCTCCCACGCTCTAATAATAAAGATAACGCAAGACTACATTACTTGTGAAATCCTAAACTGAAGTCTTAACCTAAACTTGTGTTCATATTCCAGTCCATCATTCTCAGGCAATAATAGGTTGGGTGCTATTCGTCATCTATGCCTGCTTCCTGGTATAACGCTCACTGGCAAAATAATCTCCCCCTTCCTTGTTCTTTAACTACCTTTGGATGGTCTCTTCTAGAACTGAACCGAATAGTTCTTCCGGGTATTTGGACTGATTTTTGAGGTTCTGACTAGTTGGTCCAAGTACTCAGAGGCAATTAGATGTTCTTGCTGAAGCTTCGAACTTCGGAGACCGAAGCACAGAATGTCTGGAAACTTTGGAAAGTTGTTGCAAAGTTCTTGAACCCACAGCCAAAGCACTACCTAGAAAAGCACTACCCAGAAAAGCAGGCTAGCAAGAGTGGGACAATCGCTCCAGAAGACAACCCAAAAAAGTGCAACTGCATTCAGAAATAATAATTTTTTTAAACAGTAGCGCACCACCACTTTATCGTTGTGCCAACCAAGCAGTGCACAAAAATGCAAGTTAGTAAGATACATTCTCTCACAGGCCCCAGAATCAGTCACAAAATTAAGAAACCAGACAGTCACACACACCCAGGGGCACCCTCTTCCTTAGCATGGTATTGTGGCAATCGTAACTTGAACAGACAAAGCAAACTTCAGAAGTGGATCCAGGCACAGAGATCCCTCTTCATGGTGCCAAGTGCTAACCAAGCAGCAGGTAGCAATGTGGCACCCAATTTTTTTTATTTATTTTTTAAACTGCATGGTATGGGAAAGGGTAATATAACCCCCCATCCCCCAGAATTGGCCCTATGAACAGGACAGGCCAAACTATACCATACCATGCCAGGCCAGGCACCCCTCTCCCCCCGCCCCCCAGCATTACTGTAGCACGCAGCGCAGTCAAATTCACCAAAGAGAATGGATAAAATGGCTGCAGTGCAGATACTTCTATTTTTCCCTGCCAGCCAATTCAAAAACTGACCATCTGACTTGGCCAACCAATCAAAATTTGGCCTTTCCAAACCAAATACCTTAATCTTCGGCAAATGTAAATGTTTTCCAGAGACTTCGTTTCAGTCCTAATCTCTTCCTAATCTTTCCAGGCATTCCTCTTGGAATTTTACCCGGGCAGGCATGCCTTAACCTGGGATGTGACCTCAGATTTTTCTGAGGACACAGCCTGGGCTAGCTGCCAACACGGCCCGGAGCAATCCCAGGCCAACATCTGCCAGCACCTGCACACATGCGTAGGTGAAGTCTGGGACAAGGCGGGTCACGGCATGCTATTGTCATGTCTGTTTTTACCCAGAGGTGCCAATCATGCTCTCCCCATTGCCTAACTTCCCCCCTCCTCCCTGGCTTGTTTTGCCTGACAACCTCACTGCAGGCACTGTCAGACAAAACAGAAACAAAACAAAATTTCATTGTTTTTTAACTTCTTATGTTTTCTGCTTACCTTAAATGAAATTGCATTTTTTAAAAACAGAAAACATAAATGGAATGTACACCTCTAATTTTTTTTACTTAAATATTTTATCTGCGTTGATGTAGACTACATATTGATCACACAGTTATTTCAGTTATGAAACAAAAGGAAAAAACAAATATCCATAATTTCAGTACATAAAAGAATGGGATGAACAAGTTTAATTAAAGATTATACTCAAATAATCCTCAATATCATAGAGTAAGTGATAAATAATAGAATTAGCGAGAAGAACAATAGGACATGTAGCCACTTGGCTTCAAACCACTTTTCTTGAGTAGTAAATCATCCAGTCACCTACTCCAAAGGTAAAATCTCCTTGATAAGGGAGTACCACTGCTAGCGAGTGGAAGAACTATTTAATGTCCAATGTGTAAGTATACATTTTTTAGCCAGGACCAACAGGAGTGTTATGCAATTTTTGATGGGGTATGGGATGCAATCCCCTAACCTAATGCCCCAAAGGCACATTTTCGGGTCATTAAGAATAAGAACATTAAACATGTTTCCCATATCGCAGCAGATTTCTTCCCAGAAGGTTTGTATTACTGGACAATTCCACAATGAGTGGTAAATTGAGGGGATTGCTTGATTACATTTTTTACAAATGTTAGTTTTGTGGATCCATCCTTTTAAAAAGACTGAGTGTGTCAGTGGCACGCGGGCCAAACACGGGACCCCCCAAGGCACCCCCACGAACCCTGGGACAGCCCAGCAGCTTACCAAAGCAAAGAGCTCCCCCGACAGGATCACAGGCGGCTATGGCAGAGCCGCGCACCGGGCACACGCCTTCAGCTGGACGCCGGCAAGAAGGCTTCCCCCCGGCGCTTCCACAAACAATGGAGGCAGGGCCTGGGTCTGTAGCCACGCCCCCAACAGAGACCAGCCAGGCGGGGCCTGCCCCGGCCCCGCAGGGAATGCCCCTGCAGCCATCACCGCCAGCAGTAGTGAAGGCGCAGCCTGAGGCCACACCCCCAACAGGGAACCATTCTGTGGGAATTCCCCCGCGGCGCCGCTCAGAGCAGCAGCGAGCTCGCACGGGGGCGGGGCTTAGGGAATAAGGACCAGCGCTGCCTGGAAAACGGCACTGGTGATTCGTAGAAACCGGCCCTTGACTGTAGCGTGATCGAGAGTGAGCGTGAACAGGAATTGAGTGATTGTGACCCCGACTATTGCCCGAGCGTGTGGACCTTCCTGAAGACCCTTGTGATTCCTTGAGTGCTTGTAGCGTGAGTAACAGAGAGTGCCCTTCCAGAACCTTGTGTGGTGACCCTACCTTCGGCGGTGAGTGTCCCGTGTCCATCCTCCCTTCCCCCTTCCTGGGGCCCCGCACCCCCTGGGGTGAACCCCCTCACTCCTCGTCCCCTTTGTGTCATGCTGGGTGTGGTAAGAGAGTGTGGGGCAGCCTTGGGTTCTTGGTCAGCAGCGCCCTATGATGATAGGGGCTCATTCTCTTTAATTAGAGGTGAGAGCCCAAACACTATCCTGACGGGCAGTCTACCACAGGTCGCTCCTGCTCTGACCTCGATACCCCTGGGCCGTGTGCGTGTGTGTGGACCCTTTTCCCCTAACCCCGGTAACAGAGTGATGTAAAAACTCCATGAAGTATGAACAGTTGTGTTTGAATCAACTTATAATTTTTGAGAATCCATATGTGGCTTCTACCACTCTACTCCGTTCTTCCTCTGATAACGGGGTGGCTAAGTCCACTGAGTGACAAGAGTTTAGGATTTTGGTAATACTTGGGAACATGTTGCTTGATAACATAATGAAATTAAGTGTTTCTGTTGTCCTCCAGGAAGCAACATGTTTTCAATTGTATAGATATTTATTAGTTTCCCATCTATAAAATTATTTTTCATTAGGAAAGCTCTAGCTTGAATATAGTAAAATGTATGAGTCGTGGAAAGGTTCATCTCCCAAAAATGATGAAATGGTGTTATTTAATAATGAATCTTTAGCATAATAAATATATTTCACTACCCAAGCTTCATACACTGGGCACTTAATCCCAAGAAAGCAGTGTTGTCAACTAATGTTGTCATCCATGACTTAGTGTTTGAAATTGTGCATTTTTTTCAATTGTCCTTCACATAAGCAAATTGTTTTTCGTTACTCGGTTGTTTAATATTTTAACTGGTATTTGATTCCAGGGAGTATACAGCAAATTAGCTAATCTGATGTATCCTGCTATGTATTGTTCAGTTTGAATCCAGCTGTTAACCTGGTGTCCCGTAGTTAGCCAAGAAGCCCATTTGACCAGCCCAGAAGTATAGTTTGAGGTTTGGAAGATTTATGCCTCCTTTTTTAAAAATCATACCATAGTGCTTTCAAGGCCATCCATGTTGTGGTGTTGTTGTTTTTTGCTTGCCATAAAAATCTAGACAAAGCCTCATTCAAGTTTTTGAACAAGCCCTCCTTAAAGTCATATGAAAACATTTGTATTTGGTAAAGTAGTCGAGGGAGTATATTCATTTTGAGTAAAGCATTTCTTCCCATAAAATTTAATGGTAGAGCTGCCCACCTGTCCAGAACTTGCCTAATTGCATGTATCAGAGGGGTAATATTTCATTTGTAAACATTCTTTAAATTAGAAAAAACTTTAAATCCCTAAATATCTGAACAATCCTGGTACCTTTTTGAATGGGAAATATCATCTTCTGCTGAACCACATACAAGTACCTTAGATTTATTCAGGTTGAGTTTATATCCTGAAAATTTAGTTTACCAAATTGCATAATGGTGTCGAACAAGACCGGTGCTGATAGGCCAGAGAGGGTAAGGAATACTAATAAGTCATCCACCTAAAGTTCTACTTTATGTTCTGTTTGTCCAATTTTAATATGTTTAATTGTGTTGTTGGTACAGATGGCTTCAGCTAGGACTTCTATGACCAGGTCAAGGAGTAAGGGTGACAAGGGGCAGCATTTTCTTGTTCCCCAAGAAAGAGTAATTTTGGAAGAAAGTTTTCCATTAACTAATATTGAAGCCTTGGATGAGGCGTATAGAGGTTTAATCCATCTCACATACTTCTCCCCTATAGCAAATTTACTTAGCACATGAAACATAAAATTCCATTCAATCCTGTCTAAGGCTTTTTCTGCGAGTGTTTCCTCTAACTGTAATTGGTTTTTTATGTTCTCTCATTGCTTCTGGGCTGCAAAGGCTGTACAATCCCCTCTAACTACCACCTTCAAAGTTTCCAATGTGCCTTTAGAGACCGTCCCTGTGTCATTCAGTTCAAGAAATTCTTTAATAACATCTTTGATGTGTGCAGTAAGTAATGGATCATTCAATAGGGTATCCCTTAGACTGTTTTTAAATGAGTAGCCAATCTAGTGGCTTTTAATAATCAATTTTTAGAAACCTCACGGGGGCAGGCATTTAGACGTGTCTTCCTGCACCAGAAGTTGCCCGGCCGCTGTTGGAAACAGCGGTGCTGGGTGGCTTGCATATTCTTTTTAAAGCCAAAATTTATAAAACCTTGATATGTATAATCCCTGCCTTGTGGATGACAGTGTCACTAAATATCATACCAACTCAAATCGTTGAGTACAGGTGTTTGTTCCCCTGCCATTTTTGATGGGCATACATGTCTTAGATGATCCTTCATAATGTTAAAATGGCAGTTGAAATCACCAGCATATATTGCTGGTTTCGTTGAAAAGATGATAACTGTTTCTAAATTGTGTGCATAATTTTTTTTGCAGGGGGGTGTATGTGTTTGGAGCATATATATTGGCCAAAGAGACTGGAGTATTCCCTAAAATCTTCTCCTACCACCCATCATACTGAGTTTGTAGAGTATGTTTTAATATTTATTTATTTATTTGTAAAACTTATTACCCCGCCCCTCCTACCAAAGGAAGCCCGGGGCAGCTTACAATATAAAATATGAAATATATATAATATATAAAATACATAATAAAACAACAAGAAAAAGGGACAAAAACAAAAGAGGGAAAACACAGCCTCCCCGCAGTGGGGAGAGAGACGTCAAAGCAGTAAAACACATTTAAAAACCCCACCCCAGCCCCCCACCAAAAATAATAAACCCCCCATATCCATCTCTCTCACCAAAAGCCTGGCAGAAGAGTCAGGTCTTGCATTGACGTCTGAAGGAAGGAAGGACTGGGGCCACCCAGGCCTCTGCTGGGAGGGAGTTCCACAGCTTCACGGCAGCCACAGAGAATGCCATCTTCATAATGGCCCCTCGGGATACCCAGGGGACCTCAAGAAGGGCATTCCTGACTGACTTCAGGGGCCGATCAAGGGCATGGGGAGTGAGGAGATCCTGCAGATAGATGGGGCCCAAGCCATAGGTAAGAACCATCACCTTGAATCAGACCCAGAAGACTATAGGCAGCCAATACAGAAAACAGAGCACCGGTGTAATGTGCTCCTGGTGACCCGTTGTGAGGCTCCAAGTGGGGGGAGCTTGGATCCCCGGGGGGGGGACATAGGAAGGAACACAACACGCACACCAGGGGGTTTGAGGAAAGCAGCAAGGCCGTACCTGGAAAACGTGCCCTCAGGTTGGGATAGGGCTATCGGGAAGATAAGTCCCTAGCCTGTCTCATCACAGGGCCTGTGACTGAGCGTACACCTTGTTTGCTGCTTGGATGGCTATACACACATGCAGGGAACTGGAGGGGACAGGGATAGTGGGAATTGTGGGGGAAAGGGAACAGTGCACAGTCCAGGGAATGGATGGGGGAGGACAGGTCTTGAACGCCAAGGACGGGGCCCAGGGAGTGCTCCCCAGCACCCCTGGGTCTGCACACGTATAAGTGCCCAATCAAACACCCAAGCACTCACCACAATCTCTCACCTTTCACACTCCACGCAGCCTCTAAGTCTTCTCAGCAATAGGAAATCACGCCAATAACCAAGGAGGAATAAGGAAAGGAGGGCCAGTCTCACAGGCACAAGGCTCCGATCACCAGCGGCGAGGGTTGTCAGCTGAACCCTTTTATCCTATCACTCTATGCATTGTCGCAGCCATGCTGAGCAGCACACAGGCGGGGGCGTGGCCTCTACTGCCTGTGTCAGGCCGTTTGCTCCTCCCCCTGAGGCCTCATTGGGGGAGAGGGGCGTGTCGGCATTATTAGGCTCGCTGGGGGACATGGCCTCTGGCGGTGGCGTGGCTCCATCCTTGGGGCGTTCCCCGCACCGACCGGCTTCTGGGGGTAAGGTGGGGGGCCCGCTGAGACAGGTGTCGTCATGTGCTTCCTTACACCCATCCCCGTAAGGAGGCGGGATGCCACATTCTGCACCAGCTGCAGTCTCTGGACCGTCACCATGGGCAGCACCACGTAGAACATGTTACAATAGTCCAATCTCGAGGTAATGAAAGCATGGATAGTAGTGGCCATGTTGGAGACTGAGACATATTACCAAAACCGATGCATAAAATGTAATTTGCGGAAAGCGCTCCTCACTACAGCCCCAACCTGGGCACCTAAGTGGAGCTGCGAGTCAAGGAGCACTCCCAGGCTCCAAACCTGGGGAACCAGTGGGGGACAAACCCCGTCAATGATAGGGGCCACCACACCCACTGCCTTCCCCACTAGCATCACCTCCATCTTGTTGGGATTCAGCTTCAGTCTACTAGCTCTCATCCAGTCTCCCACAGCTGCCAGACATCTTGTAAGCACCAAGACTGTGGGGCCTGGGTCCGATGAAAAGGAGAGACAGAGTTGGGTGACATCAGCATATTTATGACACTGAACTCCAGAGTTCCGCATGACCTCACCCAATGGCTGCATATACACATTGAAGATAGGGGACAAGATGGAACCCTGCAGGACTCCACACGAGAGGTTCCAAGGAGATTAAAAATATTCTTCGAGCACCACTCACTGAGTTCTTCCAACCAGGACTGAGCGGAACCATTCAATAATAGTTCCACCCACCCTGGCTCGGCCCTGCAGACGAGTCACCAGCAACTCATGGTCAATGGTATCAAAGGCAGCCCATAGATCTAACAAAATTAACAGGGTCGAAGGACTCTGGTCTAATTCATGGCAGAAGTTCATCAACCAAGGGCACAAGTGCAGTCTCAGTGCCATAACCTGGACAAAAGCCAGACTGTGAGGGATCGAGAAAACTGAGTTGATCCAGATGCTTCTGTAGCTGCCCAGCCACTACCGTTCAATAACCTTACCTAAGAAGGGAAGGTTAGAGACAGGCTGATAACTGGCGAGGGAGTCAATGTCCAAAAATGGTTTTTTGAGCAGGAGCTGGACCACTGCCTCCTTGAGGCAACTTGGCACCTTAACCTCCCAAAGGGAGGAATTGATCACCCCTGCCAGCAATGACCCCAGCATCTCCCGGCTGGCCTTGACCAGCCAGGATGGGCACGGGTCCAGTTCGCAAGGGGTGACTCTAACAGCCCCAAGAACATTCTTCACATCAGCAGACTATCCTGGACTTCTGCCGGATTCAAGAAGGATCTACTCTGACCCATATGAAAGACTTTCTAAGTGTCAGGACAGATGGGTGCAAACTGGATCTGCCACTGAGGAAGCTGTTTGCATATGGGTGTAAATTCAGCATGTTTCTCCTGGACACTCACTGAATAGTCTTGGAAGAAGACGACTTGATTATCTCCACTTTTTATTTATTTCTTTTTCCTTGCTGTCTCTAGTATCTGTTGATGAACTCTGTAGTTATGGAGCCTAACAACGATGGGTTGCGGTTTCTGTTTAGTTCCATTGGTGTTCATCATACTGATTCTATGTGCTCTTTCAATTTTGATTGACCCAGCCTTGGTTTTCAGCTCCAAGATTTTAGGTAGCCAGTTTTCAAAGAAGGCAGAGGGCAATTTGGTCTCAGCTCCCTCACAGAAGTCAATAATTTGTATGTTTTTGCATCTCCCTTGATTTTCTAAATCATCCAGTTTTTTCAGTCAGAAGCTTGACCTGAGAGATAGCAGTTTATTTTCACTCGTTTCAGTGATGTCTTCAAAGACGGATATCCTATTTTCCAATTTGGTGTTATTGTCTGCTAAGTCTCTAATTTGAGCACTAATGGCGCATTCTCCTAACTTGCTTAGATGAGCTTTGAATACTTGCATAAGGTTTGCTGTAATTTCAGTAATAATTTCCTTAGCTGTTGTAGTGGCTAATCTCTCTTCCTCCCCTGAGCCCTGTTCTGAGGGTGGGTGCTGATTTTCTCTCTTTTATCTTTCTTTGCTTTTGCTTGTTTGTGGCTCAAACCACCTCTGATGGTCCAGCTTTCCAGGATAGATGTTGTAATATAATATTGCTCCCAAGAGGCTCTTCAGAAATCACTACTATATGACCACAAGCCAGATCTTAAGTGCTCTGTCTCTAAAAGACTGGTACCAATGGGGGGAGAAGTCCTGTATTAAGCAGAGGACAACTATGCTGACAACCACTGCTACAAACCCCTCCCCCCCACCATGTAGGAAATCTCTTTAATGTCTGACAGGGGTGGGGTGGAAAAATTTCCTCCTCTTGAGCTCGGCGGGGGGGGGGAGTCCCCTTCTGGAAGCAACCTAGCATAAAATTCAGGCAAAGTCCCTCACCTTTAGTTTCTTGTACTTGATCTTCTGAGATCCAGGAACAAGACAATGTGGAATAGATCCTTTTGGAAGGGCTCTTTACACCTGTTCTGATTCAATCAAACCCTGCAGGGCCTTTACTTGACATTGGCCCATGAAACGGTAGGAAGAAGCCTCTGGATTTTCCCCCTATAAACCTTTTCCACAGAGGAGGCTGACAGCACGGAGACAGGCCTCAGAGCTCCCCCTCTCGAATTAGCTGCAGTCACTGCAACTGTTATTGTGGGAGAAGTACGGGCTTCTTCTTGTGCTAGGCCTCACTTTACTTAGTCAGTTCCCCAGCCACTGTAGCATTAAGATCAGGATAAAAGGGATAGATATTTCTCCAAATCCAATTCTGGGGTGGTTAGGAAGATTCATCAGTAAGTAGCTCAACCAAAAAATTACTTTTGAGCAGGAAAAATTGCTGAAAATAAGAGGGAAAGAAGAAGAGCTTCAGAAGCTTGCTGGCCAGCCCCCCCTCCCACACACACACACTTTATTGAGCAGCCAGAATGAATGGGAGAGGGAAGTTGGAAAGGCGTGGGTGAAAGACCCGGAGAGCAGGCAGTTTAGATTTTGCATGCGTTCCTTTAAGGGGTGGGGATGGGAGCCAAGATGGCTGCGCTTGCTCAGGGAGCCGCTTTGGCCATTTGGTCTGCCAGCATACATGATTCAAGCGGGACTGTGTTTGGCCAGGGCTCATGGCCTGTTTGGATGGATAGGGGTTCCATGTTTTCCTGTTACTGTGGGTTTGGCCAGCTTCCTTGGTGAGATGTGCTCTGGGATATTCTGGAGTGCCGCCTGTGGGGCTGCCCCAGAGCTGTCATGGGCAAAGGTGGAGCTGCTGTCCCTCTGTTTACACCCTCTTTCCCTAGCTCCTCACATACTTCTCTTTATACTGTCTTATCCTCCAAGATCCCCCTCCATCCTCTGTAACTAACTAAGCACATGCACCTTCTTGAATGAATCTCTATCTCTCCTTATGTTCCCCTCCTTCTTGTCTTTCCTCCCTTGTCCATACCAGTGTGCAAGCCCCTGTTTCTAATCAGGACTGTTCAAGCATCAGGCAGACTGCCGATGCAATGTAAAAAATAATTCTTTTTTCCCCCCAAAAAAACCTTTTATGTAAACAATCTTGTAATAAGATAGAAGGTAACTTGGGGTGATTGAAAATTAAAGTCGCAAAAAGCCAGGAAAAGCTTTATGGGCACTGATTTTAAGTGAATCTGACAAATCTCTGTTTACCATAAAGCAAGCACTGAATCCCCCTGTGTTTTCAGTTCCTTATTAGTGGGCAACAAGGAACAGAATGTCAATGGGAGTTACTAATACTGCAGAGGAAGAATAGGCCTCCTAATTGCTAGTGGTGGGGGGAGTAAAGAGTAATAAAAATTTATTTTTGTCACTGAAGTCATCCGATTTAATTATAATATCCACTGGCAGAGATTCTGATAAGTGTGAAGAAGGCATGAGAATTCTGGGTCTCTACAGTGAACTCCATGTTACACTTTTTGTATATTGCAGTTAATATGACAGCATTCATAATAAAAGAGACTGCATATGTGCACTGTGGGTGAGGCACAGCTGTTAGGGTAATCTTAACTTTGGAAGCACCCAACTGTGCAAAGCTTTTAAAATTACACATTTAAGGCCACATTACCTGTATTTATGGATTTGCTTCTTGCGTTTGCTTGTCTGTTTGCTTGGGGGAGGGGGAGGTTAAGAGTTATGGGGGAAAGACGGTTAAATCTCCCTTGCTGCCCCCTAAGCCCGGAACTCCCTCCCTGAATGCGTTAGCTCTGCTCCCTCCCTTCCAGCCTTCAAATCCTTCCTGAAAACCTACAAGCTCTTCCATCAGGCTTTTCCTAGTTCTTATCCCCGACAGACTGCTTACTGATGCCCCCTCTTCCATCCTTTCACTCAGACCACCTGCCTACATTAAGAGATACAGCAGAAAAGCTCCCAGCAGACTCCCGGGGGGCAAAATTCTGGATGTGGATGCAGGGAGATTATTCATCATCAGGCGCATCCTGTGGTGATTTCTCTGATGGATGACAGGGCTCAAAAGCCAGCCCTGTCACCCATCAGAGAAACTGCCACAGGATGCATTTGATGACAATTGTATCTCCGCTCCCAGGTTCAGAATGACTCATGAGTTTGGCTGCTGGGCGTCCTCCGGTTGTTTTCCCACCATATCTCTGTAACATGGGCAAGTTGCCTTAGAGTCCCCTTTCCCCCTGTAACCTGGCCATGACCCCACCCCCCTTTCCATCAGAAGCAACATTTGCATGTTTAGGTGGCTGCAAGAGGAGAGAGCAATCATCTGTGAAGCAGCTGCAAGAGGAGAGAATAGGGGGTGCAAGAAGGATCTTCTCCTCTTGCAGCCACCCGACCATGCAAGTGCTGCTTCTGATGGAAAGGAGGGTCACAGCCAGGGAAGAAGCATTCTCTGGCTGTGACCACCCCCCTTCCTTGCCCCTCTTGTTTGTTTTTTTATGGGCTGGTGGGACTAGGGGCGGAGTCTGGCCACCGCTAGGCGGTCAACAACGCTTTTTTAAAAGTTTGGCCAGTTTCAGGCCTGCGTTGCCACCATACCAGCCCCATCCAGACTAGCATCCCTAGTACCTACCTACACTGTATCCCCAGCAGTCAAATGCCTGTCCAAACACACAGGCCCTTTTTAAAAAGTTTGGCCAGTTTCAGGCCTGCATTGCCACCAAACCAGCCCCATCCAGACCAGCATCCTTAGTACCTACACTGTATCCCCGGCAGCCAAATGCCTGTCCAAACAAACAGGCCCTTTTGAAATACACAACCATCATGGTCACAACTACAATGCACAGAAAATGCAGAAAAGGCCAAAAGGATTAAGTGAAATCCTAAACGGCACACCATAAACGCTGCATAGAGTTTTACAAAGGGAGAAGAGGCATGCACAGTTCAGGAGAGGGCAGGAAGCACTCACCATGTGGCATTCAGTAAAAGACACACCACAATGCAGGAAAAGCACTTTTAACCAAATAATATTAACCTAGGCCTGAAGACAATGGATGAGAAATTTTAGCCTAAAAAAGGTATGACTAGTATCTTTGCAATCATTAACACAACACAAAGCTGTAATAAAAACTTAGGAGTGCTTTCAGACACCATGATTATCACTCATGGACTCCAGCAGAAGCAACTACAAAGTATTGCAACATCTAAAAGCACCCTTAACTGATCCCTAAAATTAATGGGCCAGATTTCCTGCTAGCATAAAGCATTTACACCAGCTGAATAGCTAGTTCACAGTGGCTTTGTGAATTTCATCACAGGCTCAGCATGAAAGAATAAAGGAAGAAATTTCAATAAGAAATTCATAGTTAATATACCAAAGCAATACAGGGTATATCACCAGAGTGTTCAGCATTACTGGGGGGTTAAACAAATATAGTTTAAAAAATCTCTTACTCATTACACAGTTGAAAGCTTACACAAGCATGATAGATTTGTTAAGGAATTTTATACTCATTATGAAATACAACACAAATGTAACTGTTACCCAACCAATTAAAATCTTTAGGCAGCGGCAGCTGCCTGAATACTTAAATGTACAGCCACTCTTCATTATAAACAGGTGACTGCTGAAGCCCCAATTTTGCAAAAACCGCTTGACCTACGTTTATGAAAATTTAATTATGGCTGTAAATTGTGAGGACCATCATATCCACAAAGTTTGAAAAATATCTATCAGGAAAATAAAAAGTTATTGCTGCTTAAACGTTAATTGCTTGTGGTCAACATTCATACTGGCCTTGTGTATTTGAATCATCAGTATCTCCTCCCCCTGGAGGAGTTGAGCCCCCAAACTTCACAGGCTTTGAGAATGGGATCAATAACAAGTGCTTCTAAAATATTATACTGATTGATGAAGCCAAACCCGAGTTATTATTGATAAAACCTCAGTTCTGCTGGTTCGCACATGTGCACTTGAGCCCCTCTCTCCTGTCGGCGAGTCTATGCGCTCTGAGGTCTATGTGCTGCTGCTCCTGCTGCTGCCCGGCCCCTAGCTGGCAGTTTCATTTTTTTAAAAATCTGCCGCCGTGGCCGCTCTATCTGCAGCCCGCCCCCCCAGCCCCTCCAGCTGACTATGGGCCCCCAGGCTCAGGGTCCCCACCCCCACTCCTGCTCGGGCCGTCGGGCTCACACACACCAGCCTGGCCTCACCGCAGGGCTCTGCTGACAGGGAGGTGGGGCTGGAGTTCAGAGCGAATGAAACAAGCTTTGTCTAGCCCGGGTGGGGGACACTCGGAGAAGTGAAGGGCAGCAGCGGGGCACTGGCTAATGGGGGAACTAAGGGAGCGGGGGCACTGGCTAATGGGGGAACTAAGGGAGCGGGTGTCAGGATTCGCCCCCAGGGGCCCCGATGGCACCAGCAATCCTGGCAGAGACACTCGGCCTCACACGGCTCACCGCCAGGCCCCGCGGCAGGGCCGCCCCCCCGCCCCTGCCACCAAGGACGCAGAAACAACAGGGGTGGAGCAACCAATGATACAAGCACCGCCCCCCGACGCCACACAAAGCGCGGAGGCGGGGCCGGCAGCACCACGCCGTTCAGCATGCCTGCAGGCACGGAAAGGGGGTGTGGCTTCCACATTAAATGCCGGCGCTGTGAAGCACACAGCGCCGGTGATCTGCTTAAACTGGCCCCCTGTAGTGAGAGAGAGAGAGAGAGCAACGAAGGATTTGGAGGGCAGAGAGCGTGTTCTTCCTTCCCCTTCCCTGGACGGCTGTGTGAAGCACCTGGATAGGGCTGTCTGTGAGCACGAGTGATTCCTCCCCTGATATCCCTGTGGTCAAGTGTGGTGAGTGGATTGAGTGAGCGTGGGGAGTGTGGGGGTGTGGGTTAGTCCCCCCCCTCCTGGGGAGTCTTGTTCGTATACCCTTCTGTCTCTGGTGAGTGACCTCCCTTTCCCCTCGTATTCCCTGGGACCCTTCCCCGTGCTCCCCCACTTCGTGCACAAACGTTCCTCCCCCTGGTGTGAGTGGGGAGCGAGCCTGTGGTGGGTGGTGAGAGACCAG
>QEPC01009705.1:548191-568010 GCA_003113815.1 Sphenodon punctatus
CCACCCCCAGGCCCCCATTCTTTTCCTACTCAATCCCATCCCCCCGGGCCCCAAGGACCCCAGGACTCACCGGCAGGAGAGAAGACGAAGGAAGGCACTTCACAGATTGAAGGAGGCAGGAGGGAGGCAGGCCAGGCAGTCAGCCGGCAGGAGACAATGCTGAGGAGTGAGGTGAGGAGCCATCTGAAGCAGGCCCTGCCTCGTGAAGACTCTAGGCTTCCCCTCCCTTTGGAAGGGAGGGGGAGCCTAGGAAGTGCACAGCAGCTCCCAGGCTCCCCCCTCCCACACTGCACAGCCGCAGTCTGTTAGTGAGGGGAGTCCTGTGGCCTGGGCGCTTACTGTGCCTCCCAGGTATGAATTTCGCCACTGGCGCTACTCTCCACAATGAAATAGTGCCCCAAGTGGCACTATTAAACCATTGCTTTTTTCCCCTTTATGTGGTATGGACAGCGCTTCTAGCTGCCCATACCGCATATAGATGTCCTAAGGAAGCCTTCAGGGGGGTGGCTGGCACCTCCTTTTGGCCCTGCTGAGCCAATAGGAGGAGCCAGCCACTGTGTGCACCAGACCCGGAGGTGAACTCCGCCTCCACCAGCTCCTTGGGGCAGGCTCGCCGCTCTGATGGTTCTTCTTTGACAGGCGCCTCACATTGTCACAACTGGGTTGCACATTGTCACAACTGGCAAAACCCAGTTGTGAGAATGTTCAAAACTATTTTGAAGAACCTTGTTTAGAAGGTAGCAACCTTCTATGGATTCGGCCAGATGGCAGCAATTTTTTTTTTTTTAAACAGATTGCAGCGTGAGATCGGGGGAGTCCTGGGGCCAGGAGAGGCAGTGTCCCTGACACCCTAGGGGACACACCATGCCTGGTATCTGGTAGGGGGAGGCCCTGGTTCATGCCTCACCTTAACCAGAAACTCACTAGGTTACCTTGGGCCAGTCACAGTATTCTCTCAGCTGAACCTACCTCACAGGGTTGTTGTGAGGATTAAAAGTTGTTTTAATTCTATGCAAAGTGCTCCAGTTGCCATGGTGTGAGGGATGAGTCCCACTGCCTGTCTGGTCAATGCATAGTTGACAATAAAAACACCACCACACAACTGCATAATAATGAAATACCCATTAGTATATGCAATAACTTTTGAAGGGGGGAGGATCTTTGAAGTGTGGGAGAGAATGTGGGAACAATTAAAATATGCAAATACAAACTCCTGCAACAAAGAGTGATTTCAGATGTTACGTTTTCAGCATTCACCACAGTCAAATGCAGTCAAACGTGGGCGGTGGTGAAAGAGCCGTGCACGTCTGTTTGCTTGCATCCAGATGTTCACCACAGTCAAACGTGGCCCGGGGTGAAGTTAACCATGCTTCGTGAGGTCGGGGCGGGAGGAGGTCCAGAAGTGTGGTGAATGTTCACCATGGCAGGGGTGAATGAAATGTAACTTCTGAATGGAAACCCCCAGCTGAGGTGGAAGGAAACAACCACAGGCCGTGGTGACGACACGCAGCGTCGCTGCCAGGCAACCCACAACAAGCCGAACACGGAGGGAGATTTAAAGGGAAGGCAGCAGTAGGAGAATGTGGCGGAGTAGTCGATGGAGAGGAGGGAGGAGGAAAACGAGTGGAGGATGGAGCGAGAGGGTGAGGAGGAGGTGCAGCAGCAGCAGCATCTGCAGCAGGAGGGGGAACCCGGCCCAGCGGGGGACACCCAGAAGCACACGGGTCCACCCTGGAAGAAGGTAGGTGCCGCAGCTGGGACCGGGTGGGTCGGAGCCGGGGAGATGAAGGGGCACAGGAGGGAGGGACCACAGCCACCAGGAGCCTAACCAGCAGCCCCCACTGTACCCCCATACAGACCAGCAAGAGGGCACGCACCCTGGAGGAGGGCAAAGCCAGAGGGAGTCAGGGACAGGCTGAGGCAGCTGCGGAGGAGGAGGAGGCAGCGGAGTGGCCGGCACCCCAGAGCTGTTATCACTGGGGGGGGAGTCAGTGGGGGCTCCAGGAGACCCATGACTTCATTGCTATCTGGGCAACACCCAGATGCAGGCTGAGCTGGCGGTCAATGCCAGGAATGAGCAGGTGTTCTCCCAGATAGCCACAGAGATGGGGGAGGCAGGATATGACCAAATGCCCATGCAGTGCCGGACTAAAATCAAGGAGCTGAACGTGGGGTTTAAGGACATCTGTGACAACCACTGGTGCTCTGGGCGGGCAGCACGTGCCTCCCCCTACATGGATGTGCTGATCTGGGTGCTACACTGCAAGGGCTCCATAGTGGCCTGGCGCCCGCTAGGAGGGGGCACCCGGGAGGAGCGGCCCGCGCAAGACAACCACCCCCCTTTGCAGCCGGAGATCCCCGTGCAAGCCCCGGCACCGGGCCCCGACACCAGGGAGGAGAAGCCAGGCACCTCAGGCACACGCATCCGACACTCCCCCAGCCCGACCTCCGGCAAGACCACACATACCCCAGCAGACTCTGAGGACATCTCGACCACGGTTCGGGTGGTGCTGAGACGAGTGTTGTAACGCTGCTGGGCTGGGGTTACAGCCACAGGGAATGTCTTCATCAGCCATCACTTCAGGGGATATGCTGGGTTGCCTATGATGCTTGGGGGCATCATCACTCCCTCTATCCAGGTCATTTGCATGTCTGTGAAGTCTCCCCGGTACATGCAGGCAAACATCGGGGATATGGTGAGGATGCGGGTGTCGTGGCTGTGACCTGAGTGCCCGGTGAAGATGTCAGTGAAGCGCCCCTGATGGTCCACCAGGCCCTGGAGTCATAGCGAGTGGTACCCATGCCTGTTGATGTACTCGGCCTCATCGTCATCCGGGGGCCGCATGATCTCTATATGGGTGCCATCGATTGCCCCGAGGCAATTGGGGAAGCCCAGATCCAGGAAGCCCGCCATAACGATGTCCTGATCGACCAGCTGGATAATACGCTCCATGAGCACCCCCTCCACAGCCTCACAGAAGTCCCGCACCAGGCACGCCACAGTGGTGAGCCCCACCCCAAAGTTCTGGGCAATGGACTGACAGGAGTCTGGGTTGGCCAAGCCCCACACAGTGATAGCGACCCGCTGTGGCACAGGAATGGGGTCCTGCATATCGGTCCTGAGGGGCTCGAGCCACTCCCGCAGCCACTCTGCCAGGCGCATGAGGGTCCGCCTGTCCATTCTGAAGTGTCGGACCCAGGTGACATCATCCCACCGTGCCAGCACCCTCTGCCACCACCGATGAGCCCTCGGCATGGCCCACATGTGCCTCTGGATGGGCATGGCAAGCTGCAGCGCTAGGTACCTGGCTGTCCTCTCTCATGCGCCCCTGGACAGAAGGGCCCTGCTGGTGGCTGGTTGGTTGTTGGCTCATAGCACAGGCCTGCTGTAGGCCTGACCGAGTCGCCGTGCCATCCCCAGGGCTAGGAGCCATCTGGCCCTGCTAATAGTGTGACGGGTGCGTGCCCCCACCCTGGCCATGTACCACTGGTCAGCCTGCATCCTGTCCAGCTCATCCGTGATGCTCCCCAGCAGTGTCACGTGCTCCCGGAACCACTCAGCTACCACCTGTAGCAGGGCCAGCCGGGCTCCCAGCTGTGCACGATCCATCCCTGCGCATGTGGCCGCTCTGTTGGTCTAGGCCGCGGCTGGGGAAACGTGCGTTCGGTGCCGCCCCTGACCACACACCTGTGCCACATATGTGCACGCCTTCCCTCCCGGGGGCCAATGAGTGTGCACAGGTGGCCGCACAGCACCTGTCAGTAGGGCTAGCAGCCAGTGAGCTCTGTCCCCTGCATGGGGTGTCTGCTGTGGCAGTGGCGAGGGGGCGGGGTTCCCTGGGGTCCCACAGTGCTCCCCCAGTGCCGGATGTGGTCCTGCATTGGGGGTACCCTGGGCTGGTCCCCCCCCACCCCTGGGCCTGGGGCATTGGCACCCGGGCTGCTGATTCTGCCTGTGTGTGCACTTGCTTAAGTTCCTTTCCCATCTTGCAGGTGTGTATGCGTGGGACTTTCCGGCCTTGCATGCCTGCAGCTGTACGCTGCTCACTCCCTTCGCCTCCCTCCACAGTGGTCCCATTGTTCCTGTCCTGCCATTATCTGTCTGCCTTGGCAGCCCCTGTCTGCCTGTCCAGCCCCCCTACCCCGCATCCCATGCTGCCTCCACAGCCGCTACTGCCCAGAGCTGTACCATGGCAGCTGCATCTGAGCCCGAGGCCCCGCTCGGCGGCTCCGGGGGCTCTGTCTGGGCCTGGACCACCCGCGAGAGCATGGCCCTTTGCGATCTGTGGTGTTCGCCCATCATTCAGCACTGCCTGCGCTCCTTGCCCACCTGGCCGGATGCCTATCGTTGTCTGAGTTTTGGTATGCTGCGTTATGGCTATGTCGTGACCGCTGGTGACTGCCACCTGCACTGTGAGGAGCTGGGACTCTCCACCTTCCCTGAGGGGCACCTACCGGCCACCCTGGAAGGCCTTGCGGCATGGTGTCCTACTGAGATGGCCTCCCCCCTGTGTGTGTGCACCTTCCCAGGGCTATGCGACCTGCCTGAGTGAGGGTGGCCCTGCTGTGGCACTGTCGTACTTCATCAGTATTCAGGGTGCATGTGGGTATCCATGCTCCTGCAGGACAGCCTACTACCATCTTCTGGAGCTGTCCCACCTGCCCTGGCCTCCTGCGGCTGATTATGGGATGCCACCCCCCTCTGGACCAGAGCTGGTGGCCCTGTTGGAGGTGTGCAGTCACTCTGATGTGCAACTCGGGATGAGCTGTGCAGATCCCTTCGAGGCCTTCTACCTGATCTGATTCCACATGGCTGCCTGAGGCTTCTGCCAGGGACTGTGGCAAATGGCCCTGCTATGTGCACATGCTGTTGTTACCGCTGACCTCCAACCGATGGGAGCCCCAGCAGCTGGGTGTAGGGCGTGCCGGCCCCGTATTGCATCCGGGTGGCTCCGCAGCACATTCCTTCCACCTGTGGCCAGGGTGCTCTCGCCACTGCCTTCTGCCTCCTTGGGACTGCTGGACCCCTTGTGACCCACCTCCGCCCGCCTGTCACCCTCTCACCTGGGACCTGCATCTGCCATCCCAGAACCCTCAGTGTGGCCTCCTGTGGACATGGTGCTGCCTGCCCACTGTCTCCGTAAGCTGCCTCCCCCACCCCTGTGCCCCACTCTCCTGCATATGGTCTAGGGGCTCCTGCACCGCGGGGCTGGGGCTGCTCCCTGCCCTGGTGGCCCTTGACCATGGCCCGGCCTTCCACCTGCCCCCTGACTGCCTTGGGGAGTGTGTCTGGGGGGCCCCTTTGCCCTTCCTACTCCGTGCGGGGGGGGCTTCCGTGCCTCCCCTCGCGCCCTGGGTGTGCTTCTCCTCCAGACAATTGGTTCGTGGAGGGCCGTTCTTCTGGGTCCTCCCCTTCCAGACTGGGTCCCATGTCCCCCTTGCTGCTGCCCCTTCTCCTGCGCCATTTCTCCTCACACTCTTGGGCTGTATGCCTCTGCACCAGGCCGGTGCCACTTGTGTCCTCAATAAATGCCTGTTCTGCTTCACTGTGCCTTGTGCTGCCTCCTTACTGCTTGGGCTGCTGGGCCCCCCTTCCCCTTGCCCCAGTGCCCCTGCCCCCTCCACCTGCTGCTGGGCAGGCTGTGCCAGTTTCTCTGGGGCCCCCCTCCTCTTGTGCACCCGAGCAGCCTGGGGGTTCCCTGACCGCCCCTGGTGTGTGCCTCTCTCTGCCCTCTTGCTCACTTCCCCTTTGTTGTGTGGATGTGCTGCATCATGAGTGTGTGAGCGCCTCTCATTTTGAATTGTGCGCGTCTTCCGTGTGGTCGCTGTTTGGGAGCGCTGCTCATGCTTCAGCTCCCTCCACCCCTTCCCTTCGTGTTTCCCTTCCCTGGGCAGTGCCCTCCACCTTCTGTTGCTTCATTTGCCCTTTGGTGGCCATGTTTGCATTCGCGAATCCCTGATGCCTTGTGGGTCTCCCACCATGGTTCTCGCCACCGTGTCACATCTGTTGGATTCCCCTGGGCCATGTTCTCTCTGCTTGACCCCAGGTGATGGTGCCGCTCCTGTCATGTCTGTTGGAGCCACGCATCTCACCATGGTCCGCAATGACGCCATTCACGCCTGGGTGGGGTTCACTGTGGTGAATTTAACTGTGTCATGTCTGAAATCACCCATTGTGAACAGTTCATTGAAGAGTTAAAACCTCAACTCAGTGCAACAGCAAACAGAGTGTTAGAAATTAGTTGGAAAGGGATAGAGAACAAAATATTATAATGCCACTATATAAATCCATGATGTGACTGCACCTTGGAACAGCTTCTGTAGAACAAGAGACTTGATTGGTTAGGACTCTTCAGCTTGGAGAAGAGAAAGCTAAGAGGTATACGATCAGGGCCCTGAGCCAAATGTAGGTCTGTGATATGCAGATTTCCCACAGCATCTCCCTCCCCCTGTGAAATCTCCTGCCCTGCTTCTCCCAGATCAGAATTTCCAGCCTGCGCAGGGGAAGAGTGGGGCACGAGATTCCATGGGGGGAGGGGGATGAAGACGACCTTGGCGCTCCTCCCCATAGACCAGGCTGCACTGGGTGGGGGGGATGCCAGGGCTTTCCTCTGCTCCCACCCTCCCCAGCCTGGGAAATCAACTCACCTGACAGTGATGGGAATAGCAGCTCCTCTCAGCACTCTTCAGCCAGCTCCTTCTGGCCACTTCCTGGCCCCTCCCAACGGGGCCTCCCAGAGCAGTGCAGCCAGATGACATCATCTGCCCTGAGAGACCACGGGTATTGATTTCCCAGGCTGGGGAGGGTGAGAGGGGAGGCAAGCCCTGGAAGCCCCCCCAACCCAATGCAGCCTGGCCTACCGGGAGGAGACCCTGTGCTGCTGCATTTGCCAGGCTGGGTGGGGGGGAGCAATCCCTGGCAGCTCCCTCCCTCCCCAATGCAGCCTGGCCCTGCATGGTGAGGGTAGGAGTGGAGGACAGGGACTCACAGAATCAGGCCCTGAGCCTCCCAGACTCCTGCAGAATTTTTTAAAAAAAATCTGCAGGAGAATTGGGGCCCTGGAGTTTATAAAATCAGGGGTGGTGTGAAACAAGTAAATAGGGAGCTGTTATTTACCCTCTCAAATAGTACTAGAACTAGGGGACACTCCCTGAAATTAACTGATTTTAAAAAAACAAAAAAGAACCTTTTCACTAAATGCACAATTAACTTATGGAACTTGTTGCCAGAGTATGTTGTGAAGGCCAGTAGCATAGATGGGTTTGACCAAGGATGGCTATTAGGATAAATGGCTGTTAGTCAAGTAGGTTGAGAGACAGAACTTTTGACTGTTGGGAGCTGGAAATGCAGAGCAGGGAACAGATCACACCATTATTACCTGCTGGTTTGTAGCAGGGCCTGGCCCTTGAGGCTAAGTGCCCACAGGATCTGTACCCAGAACTGGATCCAGACACGTGGGGTTTATATTTATTTGTTTGTTTGTTTGTTTATATTTAAATTTTTATGCCGCCCCCCTCCTGCCTCAGGCATCTCGGGTTGGCTCACAGCATATTAAAAACATTTTAAGACATTAAAACATTAAAACAGTAATAATTCAATCAATTTAAAACAATATAAAACCCCATCCCCCCCTACCCTACCCTAACCCAACCCACCCACCCCATCTCCCTCAGGAAAGGCCTGGCAGAACAGCCAGGTCTTACATTGTCTGCAGAAAGAGGGGAGGCCGGCAGCCAAGTGGATCTCCGATGGGAGGAAGTTCCACAGCCACGGCACAGTCACGGAGAACGCCCTCCTCATAGTGGACACCTAGGAAACCCAGGGGACCCCGAGGAGGGTGCCCCCAGCCTACCGCAGGGGCCGCTCCAGGACCCGAAGGGTGAGGCGGTCCTGCAGATAGGTGGGGCCCAAGCTGTTTAGGACTTTAAAGGTCAACACCAAAACCTTGAATTGGGCCCGGAAGTCTACCAGCAGCCAGTGCAGAAAGCGAAGCACCGGTGTGATATGCTCACGTCGGCCCATCCCTGTCAAGAGACGGGACGCCGCATTCTGCACCAGCTGCAGCTTCTGAACCAACACCAAGGGTAGCCCCATGTAGAGTGCGTTTCAGTAACCCAGTCTCGAGGTAATAAAAGCATGGATGTCTGTGGCCAGATCTGAGTCTGAGACATACGGCCTAAGCCGACGCACCAGGTGTAACTGGTAGAATGCTCCCTTCGCCACATCCACCACCTGGCAATCCAGGCAGAGCTGTGGGTTCAGAAGCACCCCCAGACTCCAGACCTGAGAAACCAGGGAAGGGCAGACCCCATCAATGATGGGGGCAACCACTCCCTCGGCCCTCCCCACAACCATCACCGCCGTCTTGTCAGGATTAAGCCTCAGGTGGCTCGCCCTCATCCAATCCCCCACAGCGGACAAACACTGTGTAAGCACCGAGACTGCCGGGTCTGAGTTGGAGGAAAATGAGAGATATAGCTGGGTGTCATCAGCATATTGATGACATCTCACTCCATACTCCCTAACAACCTCTCCCAGAGGCTGCATATACACATTGAACAAGAGAGGGGATAAGATGAAACCCTACTGTACTCCACACGTGAGGCCCCGGGGGAAGATGAAAACTCCCCCAGCACCACACCCTGGGTTCTGGTTTCTCAGGTTCTGCCAGAGTTGTGTGCAAACACCACTTTATTTATTAACACTCTGTGCAAGCCATCACCAACATATATACAAGTCCCCTACAGTTTACTTCCAGCCAGGCAACTCCTCTGGCTAGGCTTGGGGTTGAGCCAGAAACACCCATGGACTGCCAATGTCCAAAGTCTTTTCTCCAAGCCTCTACTCACAGCCCAGCAGGAATGCAGGCCAAACAACCCCCTTCTGGAGACATCACACAGCTAGTCCTCCAGCAGCTCCAAGGACCCAGTGATCCAGCCCCTCTGCACTGGATGTTCAGGTCTCTCTCATCTCCAGTGTAGCAAGTTCCTGGGTCAGAATTAGCCTCTAGGGATGTGCAAACAGAATGAGGTTTGGCCATTCGGTCGTTTGGCTGTTCAGTTCGGGAACCAAGTTCGGGTACGGTCGTTCGGTCCGAGAACCGAGTTTGGATTCCGTCGTTCCATTTGGTTCAGCCAACCATTCAGTTAAGTACTGGTATCAGTATCGTTTGGTCCCGTGATCGCGCCGGAACCCAGAAACAGGAAACAGACAGTAGAAACAGGAAACGGACTTGCCAGAAGCAAGTGTGTGTGTGTGTGTGTGTGTTTGGTTGAGGTGGTTGGTTTGGTTTGGCTGTGTGTGTGGTTTGGCTGTGTGTTTGGTTTGGCTGTGTGTGTGGATGGTTTGGTTTGTTTGCTAATGGAGGGAAAAAGAAAAATGAAGCTGAGGGTGAAGGTGGAGGAGGAAGAGGCCCAGTCTGGACCATCAGAGGTGGTGGAGGTCAGTTCGTTGCCAGAGGAGGAAGAGCGCACAGGAGGTGCCACTGTTGCCAGGTTTATAAAATTAATTTCTGTTTATTGGTGTGCGGGTGGGTGGGTAGGTGGGTGGTGGACAGGCAGTCAGGCACAAACAGTGGGCATCAGCGGATGGGCAGGATTTACATGTGTCTTAGCTTTCGGTCTGCTACAGAGGGGGCTCTTTCAGCAGCCAGGCATGAGCCAAAGCACCCTCCAAGACACATGCTAACCAGGGTCTCTAGTTGCTCTTGGAAGGACTTGAGGCATCAACATAAATGAATGATATTATTTGTGTGTTGTTTATGTGTTCCTGTTTCAGAGAGGGTGATGATGATGCCGCCACTGGTGCCAGGCCCAAAACACCATCACGGCAGAGGTCGCAGCCGCAGGAGCTGCCAGAAAGCAGGCCGACAAGGTCTGCGGTCTGGCAGTATTATGATACCCCGAAATGCGGATATGCCGAATGCAAGGTAAGGAACAGGGGCTGGATCAACAGGGAATAGATTGCTCTATGACCTCTTAGGAAGTCCCCTGCAGGGAAAGAGATTGGCCAGCCAGCCAGCCACTTGTGGAGACAGAATGCAGGCTGGGCTTGATAGACCATTGGTCGGACACAGTATGGCACTTCTTATGTTCCTATCTTTTTATGTTCTTTAGATCTGAAACAAAAAAATCAAAAGAGGGCTGCAGGGGACCACATTAATTATTATTATTATTATAAACATTTATATAGTGCCAGCCATGTGCTTGGCGCTGTACAGAACATAGAAATAGACGCGGTCCCTGCCTGTGGCTTACAATCTAAAACACAAGGAGGGGGAGACAGGGAATGGGGACAGTGGGAGAGACAGGGGAGAAGACAAACAAACATTCTGGGCTCAAAGCCCACTTTGAGAATGTCCACCACATTGATGTGGCATGGCGGAATGTGTCTCGTTCGGGGCACAGGGACTCTGACATGGAGGAGCATCACCAGAAGCAAGGGGGGAAGGCAAAGCAGAAGTGCCGCCACCACAGCCCTTCCCCCTCCAGCTCCGCTGAGGAGTCTCCAGCCCCCCTAGAGGAGGACAAAGAGGAAAGGGCCTTTCAGGCACAGCTCCAGAAGCCCAGAAAGAAAGCCATGGACGTGATAAGGGTCCAAACCAGCAGCATGGAGGACCGGCTGGTGGTATGCTTCCAGGAGCCCCAAGCAAGGGAGCACAAGGTGCAGGCTTATGCGCAGTACCTCCACACTGAAAAGGAAGAGTTAGAACTTTACAGCCAGTAGGTGGAACAATGGAAGGCTTCCTTGGTGGGGGCCCTAGACTATGCCCAGCAACATGGGTATGAGGCAGCGGACGACGCGCTGCCCACCCCTGGGGCCCGTGCACCCCTCTCTGCTTTCCCTCACATTCTGGGGGCAGGCCTACACCAGACCTCTAATTTTCCTTTCTTTGTATATATGTTTGTTTTTTGTTTTCTAAAGTTGTACTGTATGTTGTTTAAAAAGTTTTTATAAAAGTTATAATATTTGTTACCTTACCAGCTTTGTTTAACCTGTGTCCAATCTTTTATCCCTTTGTGCTGCTTCTGGCAGGTGGCAGAATCTAATTGTATATACAGCTTGTCAGATTCCTACCTGACAGGAGCAGCACATGCAGCATATTAGACCCAAGATGTGCCAGCAGGGTCTCAACTTACAGACAGGCCCCCAGTAGGGGCAGGGCTTGTGTCTGTGCGGGTGACTGTGCCAGAGAGAGAGAGAGAGAGGCTGTGGCAGTCTGGCAGAGGCATAAGCGGGCATTGGCAGGTGCACTACCCATTCTCACAGAGAAATTGCTGCATGGGGGGAAGCCTTGGGAAGCCAAGTTGTGATATATAATACTTGGTTACATTTGTCGGTTGGTCCCTTTGAAGCCCTCAAGTGGAGAGGTGTGTTCAGCTTGTAGATAGATCACCCTGGCGTTGGGGGGCAGACTTGCAGACAGCGCCCCAGGTAAGGCAGCCAGCCAGGGATATCATATCATATTTCCTGTGAGGGGGTGCCAGAGAGAAACAGAGAGAGGCTCTTTTGCAGTGGGCAGCAGGCGGTGGGTGCTGGTGGTCAGAGGGGCTCTTTCAGCAGCTTCAGCGGGCATCCATGGATGGGTTTGGAGGAGTAGGCTGGGGGGCCAGGCTTGCAGGCATGCATCGGTGGCCACTGGCCAGTCTGGCACGAACAGCTGCAGCACCCAGATGATGGTTCTTGGGACTGGATTGTCTGCTTCAGGTACAGTGGAATGACAGCCCATGGGAGTTGAATGATGTCCCTAGAATTAGTGCTTGGTTGGGCACATCATTGCAATAGGTGGTACAGGTGGTACAGGGAGGCACACAGGCAGGGGCACATACTTACATTGTGTGTTATTTCCGTCTCATTCTGGTAGGTTTCCTGCTGGATGTGGGCATTGAGCATGAGTACAGATGAGATCTCTCACTGGTTCTGGCAGGTGACAGCTTGAGCCAGATGCACCTCTTACTCCCCCCTCCCCCATCTCTCTCGTTCTAGCAGCTGGGAGCCTATCTCCCTCTCCCTCTCTCTGGTCATGTACTGCAGGTGAAAGCATGGGTGAGAGCATGTCTGTCTGTCTCTCTCCTCACAGTGAGGACTTTGGAGACTTTCTCTCTCTCCACGAGCAGCAGGTTGCTACCTCGATAAAAAAGGTTATTTGCACTGGCTCTCTTATCATTCTCACTACGTCACCCTGCGTTCCATTCCCGCATGGAATTGTCTCATATCCCTAGAAACAGTTGGTTGGAAATGTGTGGGGATGCCAGAGAGAGAGAAAGGCTCTCTGGCAGTGGGCAGCAGCAGATGCCTTTTATACTAGGAGAGCTCCAGAAGTTGATGATGGTTCTTGGGAATGGAATGGCTACTTCTGGATGCAGTGGAATGACAGCCCCCCCCCCTTGTCTGGAACGATGTCCCCAGAACCCTGATGGTGGGTCCTAGGACTGGAATGGCAGCTTCTTGATCCAGTGGTACGACAGCCCTCCCTGTCTGTAACGTAGGCCCCAGAACCCTGACGGTGGGTCATGGGGCTGGAGTGGCTGTTTCTTAATACAGTGGAATGACAACTCCCTGTGAGCAGATTAATGGCCTCAGAACCCTGAAGTGGATGGACTGCCTGTAACGTAGGCACCAGAACCCTGATGGTGGGTCCTGGGGCTGGAGTGGCTGCTTCTTGATACGGTAGAATGACAGTGCCCTGTGTGAGGAATGAGGGCCCCTGGGTCCTGGGGCTAGAGTGGCAGCTTCTGGATACAGTGGATGGACAGCCCTCCCTGCTTGTAACGTAGGCCCCAGAACCCTGACAGTGGGTCCTGGGGCTGGAGTGGCTGTTTCTTGATGCGGTGGAATGACAGCGCCCTGTGCGAGGAATGATGGCCCCAGAACCCTGATGGTGGGTCCTGGGACTAGAGTGGCAGCTTCTTGATCCAGCAGTATGACAGTCCTCCCTGCCTGTTACGTAGGCCCCAGAACCCTGATGGTGGTTTCTGGGGCTAGAGTGGCTGCTTCTTGACGCAGTTGAACGATGGCTCCCTGTGAGCGGAATGACGGCCCCAGAACGCTGATGGTGGGTCCTGGGGCTAGAGAGTCAGCTTCTTGATCCAGAAGTATGTCAGCCTTCCCTGCCTGTAACATAGGCCCCAGAACCCTGATGGTGGTTTCTGGGGCTGGAGTGGCTGTTTCTTGATGCAGCTGAATGATGGCTCTCTGTGAGTGGAATGACAGCCCCAGAACCCTGATGGTGGGTCCTGGGGCTAGAGTTGCAGCTTCTGGATGACGTGGATGGACAGCCCTCCCTGCCTGTAACGTAGGCCCCAGAACCCTGATGGTGGGTCCTGTGGCTGGAGTAGCTGTTGCTTGAGACGGTGGAATGGCAGCACCCTGTGCAAGGAATAACAGCCCCAGAACCCTGATGGTGGGTCTGGGGATAGAGTGGCAGCTTCTGGATTGCCCAGGCACAGAACCCGTGGCACGAACAGCAGAGGCATCATTGGCAGTAGCAGCAGCAGATATTGGATTGCCCAGGCACAGAACCCATGGAACAGCAGAGACAACAGCAGCAGGATTTGCCTGTATGCAGCACCCATGGAGCCATGATGGTAGGATTTGCCAGGGAAGAGCTCCCATACAGCAGCAGATGGCAGCAGCAGGATTGCGTGGGCACATTTGGATTGGCCAGGGCAGAGCACCCATGGACCAGCAGACAGCAGCAGCAGGATTACCAGACCAGTGCAGCCCATCACCCAGCATTGCCTGAGCAGGCAGACAGGCACTGTGTCATGAGAGGCAGGCATACTGAGGCAGGGTTCAAGCTTTGCAACCTGGGTGGGTGGGCAGGCAGCGTGGCATGAGAGGCAGTAGGGAAGGCAGGCTGGGACATTGACAGGGCACTCAGATAGGCTGGCAAAGACTGTGCAGCGCACGAGAGAGAGCCAGTCAGATAGGTGGGCCTAGATCATCTAGACAGAGGCTGGCTGGCAGGCTTACAGTTTTCCAATGCTGCCCGGCGTTTTGAGGGCAGTCAGATAAGCCAGCTGAGGCCATCTAGTATGAGGGGGGGGGCAGGGCGGACGCCAGGCATTGGGAGGGAGGGAGGGACAGCACCTCAGCAGTAGCCCAGATTGAGGAGGAGCCCCGTCCCAAGACTGCCCCTGGCATGGGATGGCGTGTGCCACTGCACCATCACTCTGTGTCGAGGGGTAGCTCAGGGAATCCCAGCAACGGAAGGTTCACCTTGATGAACATGAACTGCTCCACCAACTTGGACTCCAGTCTCAGGTGGTGCAGCAAGCAAATGTCCCCCATCATCGAGAACACCCGTTCACTGGGGACACTGGTTGGTGGGCAGAACAATATACCCGTGGCCACTTTGGACAGAGCTGGCCACATGTTGGTCTTGCCAGCCCAGTAGGCCAGGGGATCGCTGCTGGCTTCAATGCACGGGTCCTCCTCCAGGTAGGTCTCCACTGCTGCTGAGGCGCCATCATACTCCCTCTGGTAGCTCTGTCTGGGCACCACCACTACCACTGCCTTCAGTCACGCTGCTTGCCCTATTGTGCATGGCCCCATGCTCCCCAGAATGGCCTGCACATAGGAGGAACTGCTGCTGCTGCTGCTAATAGGGCTGCTGCTGCTGCTCATCCTGCTGCTGGTGCTGCTACTACTGGGAGCTCATCAAACCACATCTTCAGCTGCCACACCAGGTCAACCACCTCATAGGCCAGCTTCCTGCCCTCAGGGCCACAATCCTGCCCCTGGAGAATCTCCTCTAGCCTCCTGAGGAGACTGTGGACCAGAGGGGTCACCTGGCTGAGGGTGGCAGTGGAGCTGCTCACGGTCTCCGTCATGGCCAGGAACGGTCTGAGTACAAAGACCGTGTGAGCCAGTATCTCTCATTCTGCCCCATCATACCCTGAGGTGCCTGGCTGTCCGTCAGCAGTTGAACCTGATGCAAGGTGGATTTCTGCTCAAGAAGCCGCTCGAGCATCAGGAAGGTGGAATTCCACCGTGTGGAGACATGCTGGACCAGCTGGTGCACTGGGGAGCCTTGCTCGGCCTGCTTCACCCGGAGAGGGTCGCTGCCCTTCACGCTCCAGTTAAAGAATCCAGCCAGCTTCCTCCCCCGCTCGATCAGGGAGCTAAGGGTGCCTTCCCCAATCCCCTTATTCCCCAAGTCCAGAGCGTCCCTGACCACGAGATGGAGGGAGTGTGTGGCGCAAGGGATGCTCGTGAAGCCCCCCTCATGGACGGCCTTCAGTATATCGTCCATGTTGACCGTCACCACACACCCCTTGGTAAAGGGTGCACCTGGCGTGACCCACTCCCTCACCATGGCGGTCAGGGCTGCCTTGATGTTCTTAGCAGTGTGGGAGTCATCCATTAATTGTGCCTGAAGCAGGGTCCACCTATACCCTGCTTCAGGACCCCTCCTGCCACTCCCAAGTGCTGCCTCCAGGTCCTGCCACCAGTGCGCCATCACCGCCAGGTATGCATGCTGTATATTTTTCCTTGACCACAGGTTAGTGGTAAAGTGTATGGTGGCACCCCCATCCCCTGCCAGCTGCTCCCTCACCCGCTCTTTCAAAGCCCTGTACAGGGCTGGCACCACCTGACGACTCAGGGTGGTGCACGATGGTAGCTGAAACTGGGGGGCCAGGAACCCAATAAGATGCCTAAAGCCCATGTCCTGTACCATGGAGAAAGGCTGCCCATAGAGCATGATAATTTCGCCCAACAGGCGCGTGGCTTTCGCGTGACTTTTGTTACTTGCTGTGCCCGCTTTCACTTGAAAGCCATGCCACCCTCCAGCTGCTGATGGACTTGGCAACTGCCCCCACCCCAGCTCCTCCATGGTGAACTGATGCTGCTGGCGAGGCTGCTGCTGTTCTTCCCCCCTAGCAGGAATACTGCTCCTGCTGCTAGAGGCAGCTGTTGGTGCAGGACGCTTGCCCGCTGAATGAGGCGGATGACTGGCCACTGCAGTTGGGAACCCGCTGGCATCCACTGCTCCTGCCTGTCCGCTTAGCAGCAGAGCACTGTGGCATGACTTCAGGTGCCTCGCCATGGCAGTTGTTCCAAGGTTGGTGAGCACCTGCCCATGCTTCACCACCTTATGGCACAAAGTGCACTGCACCTCCCTCAGATCATCCGCCCACACCAACTTGAAATTTGCCCAGACAGAGACTTTTTTGCCTCCTGCCTTCTGGCCCGGGCTGAGTGATGCACCACTGCCAGTGCTCCTGGGAGGGGCAGAACTTGGTGGTGACACAGTTCTGGGAGGGACAGCCATCGCTTCAGCCCCAGACATCTCCTCTGTGGGACTAGTGTCTGCCTCACTGTCCCCAATCACAGTGATGTCCCGCAAAGGGGAGTAATGGGACCCAGAGGCTTGACATCCACCATGCTTCTGCCACTCTCCCTGTGCCCCCTATAGCTGCTACTGCTCCTCTCCCTGCTGCCATTGCCCGGGGATCAGGCCCTGCCTCTATCAGCCAGAGTGGGATCCACCAGTCCTGGACTGCTGGGGATCACCTCAACAATGGGGGACATTGGTGGCCCTGGAGGAACAATCGAAGCACCTGCTCCAGCAGCAGAGACATCCTCAGCCTCATGTCCTGCAGGTCTTCCAGTGCCCTGCGTGGCAGTGGAGGATGCTGGCAGGAGGCACCGCTGAACCACCCCCAGGCTAGTGCCACTGCTGGGAGCCTCTGAAACCTGTCTCCCAAAATCAGGCCTGTGGAGTTTGGGGCGTGGTGATAGTGAGGGGCTCTGGCTGCTGCTGCATGCTGCCACTCTGCTGGCATGGCCCCTACCACCTCTGCCACATGCCCCATTGCCCGCCTTATGGGCAGCAGACCGGCCTCTCCTCTTTCCCTTCTTCATTTCTCCCACTCAAAGAATGCACAGGAAGATTTTATATATATATAAATATATATATATTTATTCAAATTGGTAATCTAATATATATATCTACACTAACTCTAACTATTCTAAAACCTATGGACCTAAATGTAATATTATCTAATATCTACAAATGCCTAGTCCTACAAACACACTATAAAATAAATATTAAAACTGAATCACTACACACTAATCTCTATCTATCACTATAACTCCTACAACTATCTATATCTATAGTAACTACCTAATATCTATCTATCGATCTCCCTACACAGGGATGGGGGGGGGCACAGACAGCTCACACCAAACACCACAGGGAGGGGTACAAAACTGATATGAAACCTAAATCAATCTAATTCTACTCTAAATAAATCCAAAAACAGGGAAAGGGAATCAGGGATGGAATATATAATGGGAGGAGGGGAGGATTCAATGGAGGGTAGGGAGAAAGAACACAGGGATGGGTAAAAAATAAAAATAACACCTAAATCTATCAATTCTAATCTAAATAAATGATACTAAGGAGGTAAATGTGTGGGATGGGTGAAATAGGAGGAGGATGGCAATGGATTGGGATTCAGGAATAGGAAGGATTCAAGGAACACAAACTGCTAGGAGAGGGAGACTTCTGAAAATGCCTGCTGACAATCAGTGGCTAGCTCAGAAAGTGTTGGAAGGGCGGGGGGAAATTACTTTTGTTACTTGCTGCGCCCGCCTTACCATAAGCCCCATTGGCTCTGTGCAGCCTAGCCCCATGTCCAATCGCAGACTGCGAAGTCAGTGGTCTGATGAGAAAAGGGATGGTGATTGGGCAGGCTGGCTGCTACTCCAAGCCTNAGGGATGGTGATTGGGCAGGCTGGCTGCTACTCCAAGCCTCTCCCACCCCTGGTGCCTGGAAGTCTGCTCCTCAGCTGCCCTCCCCACCCCCGGTGCCTGCCTGTGCCTGGAACTCATGTTTTTCATGACCGAACTCATCCGAACTCAATCCGAACGTGACCGAACAGTTTGGTCATTCCGAGTTCAGATCGAGTTCAGGTTCGGTCTGTTCAGGTTCAGTTTGGACATTCAGTTCGGTCATCTGAACTCCGAACTTCCAAAGCACGTTCACACATCCCTATTAGCCTCCTACGTTGCTAGCAGGCTTCTCTGCAGCCATGCTGCCATATAACTCCTGCCAAGGGGTTCTGTCCAGAGTCTCTCTCTCTCTGCAGCATTTACCTCCACTCACCAGGCTGAGCAGAGCTTTTTCAACTTTTCTTCTCCTGAAGCTTGTAGGACAAACAGCCAGATCCCCAGCCTCTCCACAGCCAGCCTTACATCAGCTACAATTAAGCTAGCCTCAGACCAGCTCCCACAGCTACAGCTCACACAGCAGCCCCCCTCTGTGACCTTTGGCTGGCTGGCTTCCACCATGCATATGTCCAGCTGTGCTTATTAGTGGCCATTTTGTTTTCAGCTGGGTGCCATCTTAACTCCCTTAAAGGGCTAGCAACTCCACAGCATGCTTCCCTACTACAGGGTTATTCTCTGAAGTGATTGTGGCCACTTTCAGACATTCCTCCTCCCCCCCTCGCATATTCGATTTCATGCTCTGCATCCATGTGTATGTCTGCCGGCAAAGCTGCATGGTGGGTGGCTTTCAGACCGGCCAATCCCCATGCATATTCTGGCATAAATCCGGGGGGCTCTAAGCACCAGGGGGCCGCTGCCTGACCCCACGGGGGCAGCCCCTCGCCTGGGCTGGACTGGAGGAGGCCCAGGTGCAGGGCACCCCCCACATCATGGCGGGGTCCCCATCCCTTACTTGCCTCCGCCTGCTAGTAGTGCTGCAGGGACAGCAGGGACACCGATCGGACTGGGAGATGAAGCTGTTTGTAAACAAACAACTCCTCCCCATGTGAGTGATCAGAAGGTTGTTGCCTTGTAAAGAAGGTTCTTCAAGATGGCTCCTAACATTCTCAAAACTGTGCATTATTAATTATTTATTATTATTATTATTATTTTAAGCATTTGTATAGTGCCAGCTGTGTACCTGGCGCTTTACAGAACAATGAGATAGACGTGGTCCCTGCCTACGGAATAGACCACGTGATGGTCTCGAGCTCCTCTAGTATAAAAAGCACTCTCCCCCTCAGAATGACAGTTCCTTCCAACCCTTTCTAGGAATATAAGAAAATTCTATGTGGGGCTGAAAGGGTGGGTGTTATGAGAATGTTTGGAGCCGTCTTGAAGAACCTTGTTTACAAGACAGCAACCTTCTGTTCTTCTTTGAGGGGCTTCTCACAGGTCATTTTTACATGGCTCTGCCGGGTGGGGGGCCTGTGGGTGTGCCGGTGCATGGGCAGTAGGGATGAGCGAACACGGTTTGGAAGTTCAGCGTTCTGACCGAACTCGGTCTGTTCAGACGACCAAACCTGAACCCGAATCCAAACATGAACGGACCAAACAGAACTAGATCCGAACGTCAAAATGACCGAACAGTTTGGTCAGTTCAGATCGCGTTTGGGTGAGTTCGTGTGGCAAAAAAAGTGTCACTGGAAGGTCAAACATGACAGGGAGGGGGAGTCAGCTGAGGACCAGACTTCCAGGCGGAGAGGCTTGGAGTAGCAGCCAACCTACCATCCCTTTTTGCCTCAGACCACTGGCTTCGCAGGCTGCGATTGGTCATGGGCTAGGCTGCACGGAGCCAATGGGGCTTGCGGTGAGGCGGGCACAGTAAGAAACACAACTGATTGCCTCCCCCCTTCCCAACACCTTCTGAGCTAGTCACTGTTCCTGAACAGCAGGCATTTCAGAAGGCTCCTCTCTCCCAGCAGTTTTTGTTCCTTCCTATTCCTAATCCATTGCCATCCTCCTCCTATTTCACCCATCCAACCCATTTACCTCCATATTATCATTTATTTAGATTATATTAGATAGATTTAGGTGTT
>QEPC01009705.1:569778-633097 GCA_003113815.1 Sphenodon punctatus
GGCAACATGAATTGATTATATGGGGTGGGGGTGCAAAGGAACTGGTTATGGGGTGGGGGCAGCGTGAATTTATTATGGGGGCACAACTGAACTGGTTTTATATATATATATATATATATATATATATATATATATATATGTCTCTTTTCATGGCATAATGAACTTAATAGGCTGGCTGCATTTTGGGTGTCTTGTGTGTTTGATAGCAGTGCTCCCAGGCCCGCTGAGCTGGGCGGCACCCCTAGGCCTACCGGCAGGACACAAAGAGGGGGGCCCATCTTGACTTGTTGGCCAGGGGAACCCATCCCACCCTGACTATGCCCTGTAGAGAGGTTTGGGGAGGAGGATTGGTGGTTGGTAGGTGGGGTGGTTGAGTGGTTGGGAGGATGTTTGGGTTTTACGGGATTATAATGTATTTTATTGTATTTTATATTTTTGATGATGTAATCCACCTTGAGTTTCTGGAGAAGGGAAGAGTATAAATGTAATAAATAAATAAATAAATATGGAGGCTAGGTCCATAAAATAGCTATTAGCCACATCATCAAGGGAATGGAACTTCTGACTGCCAGGAGTGACAGGGAATGGATCACTCCATATACAGAACAATTTAACATGAAATTAACTGGCAGCAGTTTTAAAACAAATAACAATTAGCGTGTGGAATTTACTTCCAGAGGAAGTGGTCAGGCCAGAGTGTAGCTAGTTTTTTAAAAGGATTGGAGAAGGTCTTGGAGGATAGGTCCATTCATGGGTATTAGCCAAGTATGTTTTGGGGATGTAACCTCTGTACTGTTGGGGGAACGGATTACCCATTGTGACCTGTTGGGTACTTCGTCCAAAAGCAAGAGATTGGCCACTGTCAGAGACAGGATGCTGGACTTGATAGACTATTGGTCTGACCCAGTACAGCACTAATGTTCTTATGACTGCTTGTACACCTTCTCCCAGGCATCTGATGCTGGCCACTGTCAGAGAAAGGATCCTGGGTTGGATGGATCATTGGTCTGACCCTATCTGTTCTTAGTATCCCAGCAAGTGCATCCATGTCAGGCAGAGTCATGATTCACTTGGCCAAATACAAAGGTCTTACATTGCCTCTGGAGGATGATTAGGCCCAGGCTATGGCTCCATACTTATGGAGCATTCACTGAGAATGCCTCTCTGAGCACCCTTTCTCTATAGACTTAATGTGTTCACTTCACAGTATACGTAAGAAGGTGCTCCTAGCTGATGTTGAGGACAGGAGAGGAAGCTATCTTTCAGATACGCGGGGCCCCGGCCATGTATCTGTATGGTTCGCAGAAAGCTAATGGAAGCCAGTGCAGACCATGGAGCACTGGTGCAATGTGCTCCTGGCAAGCCACCCCCATCAGAAGGCAGGCCTCTGCCGTATGCACCAATTGCAGCTTCTGAACAGTCATTAACTTACTGCGGTAGTCTAGTCTCAAGGTTACAAAGGCATGGATGATGGCAGTTGGGTCCCAATATGAAAGGAAGGGGTGTAGTCTCACCAGATGGGAGCTGATGAAAAGCACTCCTGATTAAAGCCGCAGCCTGATGTTCCAGGCACAGATGTTCCTTTGGCAGCCAGCCAGTCCTACCATTAGCCTTACTCTGGCTGTGATCCGCAAACCACTTACACTTGGGTAGTCCCAATGGAGGCAGCTAAATTATTCCAGAGTACACAGTCTGAGGATTGTGGCCTCAGCCGCCTTCTCTGTGCTCCAAGGGGTAGTGGGAATGGCAGGCCTGTAGCTGGGAAATTTGCATGAGGGGAGGGGGCAGATGGCATGACAAGGAGGACAATTGTTCTTGCCTTTAGAAATATATATACTTGGTTTAAAAATGTATTCTCAGTCACAAGTCTTTTTTTAAAAAAAATAGAACAAAACCCCTTTATTTTTCTTAGTTTTCTTATTTTCCTTATTGGTGGAGCAAATAGGTTTGTTCTGTGTCCATTGGAAATAAAACAATTGACTTCACTAGAGAAGGTCAGCAACTTCCCCATCCCCTTCCCTCTCTTCCTGCGCATCTCACCAAAGCACTCTGGTATCTAAGCAAGTCAAGAATACATCCTCTCTTTGCTAGAGTTTGTTTAGCAGCTATTTACTGGTAGAAACATAACAGCAACAGAAAAGCGCGCATAGATGAGAGGCTCCACGTCTTATTATTAGTCTCCTCATATACATTTTAATTTCTGGGAATGTTTTTCTCTATTTTGAATAGAGACTCAATGTTTTGTTTGCTTAATGCACACAGAAGTTTGCTCCTCGTTGGTTCTGCATAAAGGTCATTTCAAGGCTCTTTAACTAGCCTCATTGAGAATTAGAGAGTCACATGTTTTTATGCAGTTAGTAATGTATGTCAAGTTTCAGAGTGCAGCTGGTAATATACCGTGTTTTCTGAATGTCATAAATCACTGACTACTGGTATAGGATCTGAGAAAAAATCTGCTAAAGCCAGATTTCAAATTAACTCCTTCTAGGGTGTAAAAAGCTACAATTCATTAAATTTTTCTAAGCACTATGTGTTACTCAAGCTACTTGATTCATTCTATCCCTTGAGATTTCTCACTGAGTAAAGCTAATTTCTTCTGAATTCAGCCATTCCTGAAAATGGTTGATCATCTGCAAAAGAAATAAATGTAGACAATTACTAAATCTTCCACAGAATATCTCACAGAGCAAATGGCTTCTTGTTGAGTGTAAATGATATCACCCCTAGCTTTTTTTATTTTATGTAAATAAAAAAAACACACCCACACACACTAACCCTTTACTAACAAAGGAACAAGATAAATAATTCAGTGGAAAATGTTATTTTATGGTCAGACACTAAAGAGAGGACCGCACATATTTAGAGAGAATTTGTAATAAGGTTTCTGCGATGAGAAATGCATACTTCCATTTATTCTCCCAGCTGGGACTAACAAACTATCCGAAACTTATTCTTACTTCAAATAGAACTTTACACTGGTGTAGCTCCATTTACTTCACTGGACTTACTCCTCAGAGGCTGGAGTAAATGAAATCCGAACTGGAACACTAGAAATGACGTACATTCAAAAAGCTTCTGACTCCACCACTTCATAACTAAAGCCAATTGATCATCATTAGTAACATCTAGACAGTTTTTAGGAGACTAAATGATCATAAAAAGAAAATAAATGTTGGGCTAAATTAATCACTGATGTAAACCCCACTGGAGCCAGCAACAAACCTTAGTGTCTTCCGACTTTATGCCTGCATAAATGCACTTACAAGTATGCTTACAGAATTCCAGAGACATTCAAATACATTATCTTTCCCCTCCCAATGCTGCCCAAGATTTAGAGATTTGAAGTCAATGCAGTGAAGTTTATTTTTTCTTGATGTGTCCGGTCAAATTGTGCACATCCTGTGTGATCCTGAAGCCACCTGGCACCACCACTAGGTCTTTGTGTCGATGCTTTCGCTTTAGCAGGGCTCTCTTCAGTGCAAAAGGCTAGCACCAACACCAAACAGCTCCAGGATGGCACTACAGTCTGACTCCACTGAAAACACGAAATGTTAATCTACTCATTATTTATTAATAGGAAATGTATAGAGAATAACCAGTTTCATCCACTAACCACCTGTTCTAGCTAAAATTATTGTTCCATTGCAGTCTTATTTCCTAACACTATAACCTACCTAGGATGTTACATGTTTGAGAAAGGCATAGAGTCCTTTCCTAGCCCAGAATTCTGAAGCCTTTGACTTCTTTCTGTTAAAGCTTAATAATGAGTCTGACTATATGGTGTTTTTACAGGAGCAGAAATCTGCTGTGACATTCCCGCGAGTGTTGTTTACATGACTATGTGTATTGCATGTGGGAAAGAGTCCCGTTGTACCTGTTCAGCTGCATTTACCCCGTCCTCACTGCTGATGATGTGCAGAGCGGAGCACTTCTCCAGCCACCAGTGTATGGTTTCAAAATGGCGATAGGAGAAAACACAATCTTGCACAATGGCCCTTTTTACACAGGCTGTGGTGGGTGGGGGGGATGGGTGTGCACTGGCAGCAGGTGGAGGTGCCGGCATTGGCTTCTGTTGCTCCATGCGTAGGTGATGGGTGGAGGTGGGTGGAGATGGTTGGAGCGCAGGAGCGTGCACGCACCCCCACCCACCGCCCGTGGTGTTCCCACAGGTGCCCACCCACCCACCCGTGCACCCACCACGGCATTCGCACAGGCCCGCTCTCCACCTGCATACATGTGTCCCGGGGGGGGGGAGGTGCCCATGTGAAAAGGGTCAATCTCGCAAGAATGGCATTTAGACATTAATTCACATCTTTATGGTGCGAGTTTTGGAAAGCAGATTAATAAACCATCAACGTTGGGTTTTTTTAAAAACCTGGATTAAGACGTGGAAATTTTCACATGAAATGTGGAAAAGTCATTCACACATTAACTTGATTCACAAGTTTAATTGCATATTCGCGGGAGATATGTCACATGTAGAAATACTCTTGGACAAGTCTAAATATAAACACATAATTTATTGTGTGATATTTCATAGTTTCTTTCACAGCTGGCCGTATTTCTCCCTGAGAGATCTGGGACAGAGATGAGAAAACTGAGTTGCTCTTTCAAAAAAAGGACATTCAAACATCCCATTTTTCAAAACAAGAGGAAAGCATAAATATTCTAAATCCATTCTCTCAACTTATTCTAGCAGTTTAATTGCTCCTTAATTTTGGTGAGGGCCGCTAACCATATTTAAGTTATTAATGTGGATTCCAGACCCAAAAAGGAGGTTCTCCACTCCCTGCTCTACAGCTAGGCTTGCCACTTCTTGCAGTTTTGAATCTAACACTCTCATTTTGGCCTATGGCCTTTTTTACACAGACGCCACCCACTGTAACCGGAGAGGAGTAAGGAAGAATCACAAAGGCACTCACATGTACCCAAGGCCGACCCTGTTCCATGCAACACTAGCTGGGAAAGAAAGCCCGTCAAGATAGAATGGCGTTCTTTACCTCTATTTAATGAGAACAGACCTCTATCATCATAGGGCGCATGGAAACAGGGAAACCAAGGCAGCCCCAAGGTCCACTCACCCACACACAAGGTCCAAGGGGGGGGAAGGATATGCTGTGTGAGGGAAGGACGTAAAAGGGTCTGGAGAAGGACCCTAACACAGCAGGTAAAAGGGACAATCACAATGGAAAGGAGGGACCCAGGTAGGGAGGGGGGAAGGGGATGCATACGCACAGTCACTCTCGCTAACACTCAACAACTCACACTAGGTATTCCAGGGACAGCTCGCAGGGAAGGTTCAGGCTCACGGGGCTAACTGCTCGCTCACTCATTCACCCAGTCACTCCAAGGTTCTCTCACAAATACTCGCTCTGCTCAGGGGGGCCCGGTCTCTCTGAATCACCAGCGCTGCTGTCAGTGCATCGCTGGGCTTTATTCTCCATGCCCCACCCCTGTGCGTGCTCGCAAGTGCTCCAAGCACTGCAGCAGGGGCGGAGGAATCCCCACGCTGTGTTATGGCAGGGGGGGCATGGCTAGGGGCCAGCGCTCCGTCAGGGACACCAGCAAGGGCAGTGCGAGGCACGGCGTAGCTGGGGGTGGGGCTGTGCTGTGTCGGGGGCTCTGTAGCCGCTGCTGTGGGACAAATTGGCAGGGCAGGGGCTGCCGGCACCACACGAGGTTGACCCCTCGAGGCTGCCAGCCAAGGGACCAAGAGGGGCCGGGTTTCAAAGGGTAGTGCAGATGGAAAGCACGGGTGAGATGAGGGACAGAAACGTTAGCGGCCGGCTCCCAGGAACAGTCCTCCGGACCGTAGCCCACCCAGTCCACCAGGTAGTGCAACTTGCCACGTAGCCGCAGAGAATCCAAAATGGCCCGGACCTCAAATTTGGGGCCGGCGGCCGTATTCTGGACAGGACCAGGAGGATAGGCTGGACTAAGGTCTTGCATGACCCCAGGTTTTTCAGGAGGGACACATGGAACGTGGGGTGGATACGAACGTGTGGGGGAAGTTGTACCATATAGGTGACCTCGTTAACTTGACGGAGGATCGGAAAGGGGCCAATGTATTTGGCGTCCAATTTGGGGGAAGGACGCACTGAGGGGTAATGGCGTCGATCAACCCATACCAAATCTCCGGGGCGTAACTGGGAGTCTCATGTCAATGTTTATCGGCTTGCTCTTTGTAGCGCTGCCAAGCCTGCTGGAGAACACGGCATGCTACCGCTTGAGTTTCCTGGATTTGGTGGATGAGAGCCCCAGCAGCGGGGGCCAACACCCCTATGTGGGGGTGGAAGCCATATGACACAAAAAAGGAGATGTTCCTAATGAAGCGTTTGGGGCCTTGTTATATGTTAATTCAGCTAAGGGGAGCCATGTATACCAGTCATCTTGTAAATAGTTCACATAACATCGCAGATATTGTTCCATATTTTGGTTAACACCTTCCACCTGTCTGTTGGCCTGAGGGTGATAAGCTGTGGCAGGTTTTAGGGTTACTTGAAGGGAAGCGAACAAGGCTTTCCAGAACCGTGAGGTGAACTGGGTTCCACGGTCACTAATTATTTCGAGGGGGCAGCCATGTAGCTTCAGAATGTTGCAGATGAAGAGAAGTGCAGTGCGCTTGGCTGTAGGCAATCCCTTATTTTGTGAAATAGTCCATGACCACGAGAACCGTGGTATATCATTGGGATGGGGGTAATTCCACAACAAATTCTAGTCCTATACATTGCCAGGGACCGCAAGGCAGTGGGGTGACTTGTAGTAACCCCGCAGGGGCGCGGCGGGGGTCTTAGTCCAGGTGCAAGTCGCACAACTTGAAACATGGTATTGGACATCTTGGTGTAAGGTGGGCCACCAACAGGAACATTGGATTAATTGTTGTGTTCATGCCACCCCTGGATGTCCAGCCAGGGGGGCCTCGTGGTATGCCCACAAGATGTGGGGTTGGCAGGAGGTGGGCACCACTACCCGTCCCTGGTGCACCCACATTCCGTCTTGCATGGTGTCCTCAGAATTGTTAGTAGGGAGAAGTTCTTGGGTGGTGGCCTTATGCAGATCCTTGAGGGATAAGTAGGTTGCCACGAAGATTTTCTTCTCCAGGATGGGCTCGCGTGCCACAGGGTTTGCGGGTCGTTCTTCAGGGTATCGGGAGAGTGCATCTGCTAATACGTGTAGTCAGCCTGGGTGGTAACGTATCTGGAAGTTGAAGCGGGAAAAGAGCACAGCCCATGGGGCATGACGCGCATTTGCGATATGGGCCGTCTGGAGGTGTGTCAAGTTCTTGTGGTCAGTTATGACCATGGCTGGGTGCTGGGCCCCTTCCAAGTAGTGACGCCAGACATCAAACGCCACCTTACTAGCAAGTAATTCGCGGTCGAGGATGGTGTAGTTGCATTCAGCTGGAGTAAGTTGTCTGGAGTAGTAGGCACAAGGTAACAAGACCTCAGGGCTGTCTGTGGCTTGCAGGAGTACGGCTCCAATGTCATGTCCTGATGCATCTGCTTCCACGCAGAAGGGTTTGGAAAAGTTAGGGTGTTGTAATAAGGGGCCGGTGGTGAACGTCTTTTTGAGGAAATCGAAGCTGTATTGCTGCTCAGGGCCCCAGTGATAGGGAGTTTTTCTTCAAAAGCTGCATGAGCGGAACTGTAATTTCCGTATAATTAGGGATGTATTGCCTGTAATAGTTCATGCTGCCAAGAAAGCGCTGAAAGGGTTTGACTGCCTTGGGATGGGGCCACCGCCATAAGGCCTCAACCTTTTGTGGGTCCATCGTCAAGCCGGTTGGGTTAACGATGAACCCTAGAAAACTTACAGTGGTCAGGTGGAAGAAGCACTTTTCCCTTTTGCAATAGAGTTTATTGGTCTGCAATCGCTGTAATACTTCGCACACATGCAACACATGCTGTTCCGGCATGGAGGAATAGATGAGAATGTCATCGAGGTAGGCAATGACATATATATCTAGAATGTCCCAAAAAATGTCATTGATCAGGTGCTGGAAGGTGGCCGGTACGTTGGCCAGACCAAATGGCATAACGCAATATTCCGTGTCCGGAATGCTGTCTTCCACTCATCTCCCTTACATACACGAAGTAGATTGTATGCCCCTCAGAAGTCAAGTTTTGTAAACATTCGGGCACCTTGGAGCCTATCAAGCAATTCTGGAATAAGGGGGAGAGGATACCTATTTTTTATGGTAATGCTGTTGAGCCCTCTGTAGTCAACACATGGTCTCAAACACCCATCCTTCTTAGCCACAAAGAAGATAGGTGCTCCGGCGGGGGAGCTGGAGTGGCGAATGAACCCTTGACGGAGGCTGTCATCTAAATATTGGCATAAAGCCTGTAGTTTGGGTTCAGCTAACGCATAGATGCGACCAAAAGGGGGGTCTTTCCCCGGGAGGAGGTCGCTGGGGCAATCATAGGCCCGATGGGGGGGGGGCAACTAGGTTGCCTGCATTTTACTAAACACGTCTCGAAAGTCTGTGTAAACCCCTAGGAGTGTAGAGTCCTCGGAGTTGAATGGTGTGGTGGCTGTGGCACATCCCTCCAGTCTAGGTCGGGGGCGAAGGCATTGGCATACACATTGTGGGGCTTGAATACGAAGTTGCTTGGTTGACCATGTAATGTGCGGGTCGTGACACCGTAACCACGGAGCTCCGAGGACAACTTGAAAGAGAGGGGTACAGACTAGATCAAAGGTCAGTTGTTTGTAATGATCCCTTATAGTGCAGGCTAATGGGCGGGTACTCATTGTAATGGTCCTGAGACCAAGGGGGAGCCATCAATGGAGTGTATCTGTTCCAGAGGGTGCTTGGGCTGGGTTGGAATATGTCGGGTTGCGACAAGGTGATTATCAATGAAATTTCCTGATGCTCCAGAGTCTATTTATTTATTTTATTTTATTTTATTTTATTTATCAATTTATACCCTGCCCCTCCTGTAAAAACAGCTCGGGGTGGCTAACAATTTTAAAAGAGTAAAACATACAATAATATAAATATAAAACAATCAAAATGATATAAACAATTTAAAACAGGGTTAGGACAAAATAAAATAATAAATAATGGTAGGGTGGCACTAAAATCCTAACCCACCCTCCCCAAAGGCCTGGGCGAACAACCAGGTTTTACAAGACCGCTGGAATGTTAAAAGGCTTGTGGCCAGGCGAACTTCCTCTGGGAGGGAGTTCCAAAGACGCGACCCAGCCACTGAGAAAGCCCTCTCCATTGTGGCCCCCTGCTTAACACGGGGGCCCTCCAAGAAGGCACCCCCGGCAGACCGAAAGAGCTGCTCTGGGGTGCGGAGGACGAGGTATGAGGTATGAGGGGCCCAGACTGTGAAGGGCCTTATAGATCACTACCAATACCTTGAACCTGGCCCAGCACACTATTGGCAACCAGTGCAGAGTCCGGAGCACAGGTGTTATGTGCTCCCAACAACCCGTCCCCAACAGGACCTGGGCCAACGCATTCTGCACTAGCTGCAGCCTCCGAACCAGTAACAAGGGCAGCCCCACATAGAGTGCATTGCAGTAGTCCAGCCTCGAGGTGATGGAGGCATGGATGTGGGAGGCCAGGTCCGGTCCGGAGACGTACGGACACAGCCTCCGCACCAGATATAACTGGCAGAAGGCAGCCTTCACCACCACCTCCACCTGTTGATCCAAGCTGAGATCTGAGTCCAATATCACCCCCAGACTCCAAACCTGCTGAGCTATAGGAGGGCGAACCCTCCCAATCAGGGGGGCCGACACCTCCCTTGCTTTCCCCACCACCATCACCTCCATCTTATTGGGGTTGAGTTTCAGTCTGCTCTGCCACATCCACTCCACCACGGCCTCCAGACACTGGGATAGCAATGAGACAGCAGGGTCTGGGTCAGCTAGAAAAGAGAGGTACAGCTGAGTATCATCAGCATATTGGTGACATCGCACCCCAAACCCTCTCACGACCTCCCCCAAGGGCTGCATGTATACATTAAATAATAGTGAAGACAGAATGGAACCCTGCAGAACGCCGGACAAGGTGTGGGGGCACGATGTTTCAGCTCCCAACACCACCCGCTGCCTTCTCCCCAAGAGGAATGAGCAGAACCATTCAAGAACAGTCCCATCCAGACCCCCCCAGGTCACGCAGCCGTCTCAACAGCAGCCCATGGTCCACGGTGTCAAAAGTGGTCGAGAGATCTAGCAGAATAAGAAATGTCGAACATCCTACGTCCATCTCCCGACGGAGATCGTCGACCAAAGCCACCAATGCTGTCTCAGTGCCATAGCTTGGACGGAACCCAGATTGAACAGGGTCCAGGAAACCGATGTATCTAGATGCGCCTGGAGCTGGATCGCCACCACCCACTCAATAACCTTCCCTAAAAAGGGAAGGTTAGAGACAGGTTGGTAGCTGGCAAGTGTGTCCACATCCAATGATGGTTTCTTCAGCAAGGGGCGTACCACAGCCTCCTTGAGGGCCCAAATTACCATCGAGGTCTGTGTGGACAGGTACAACATAACAGGGATTCATAAATGGGGGTCCATGACTATGGGGGGGAAAGGGGGCCTTGATTGAGTTAGAACCGAGATGGCCCCTGTCCGCCTCAGCCCTGGGCATTTCCCACATCCCTTTGGTGTGGGAGTAGCGCGGGACATTCCCCAATAAAATGGGAAGGATCTCCACAGTAAAAACAGGAGTGGGAGACCCTGCGCTGTTCGTGCTCCTCTTTAGTTAAGGGGTCCCGGGAAGCCCCAAGCTGCATAGGTTCTGGGTCAGGGAGTTTGGGGTTTTCCTGAGGTAAGAATGGCTTTGCCTGGAGTGGGCATACGTCCTGTCGCCGCTCCCATTTCCGCTCGGCCAATCGGTCCTCTATTTGGAGCACCAGATTGGCCAGGGCCTCCCAGGTCTCGGGGAGGGTCACAAACTCGAGTTGGTCTTTTATCTCCTCCCCGAGTCCCCTATGAAACAGGACCTTCAGTACCTTTTTGGGCCACTGGAGTTCCAAGGCTAACTGCTGGAAGTGTGCAATGTATTCCAGCAGTCCGCCTTTGGAATGGCGAAGGGTCATAATTAGGGCTTCTGCATCCCGCATGTGATGGGGGTGATCGAACAAAAGGGTGAATTCTTTCACAAAGTCATCGTATTTTCCCAACAGTGGACTGTTTCCTTTCAGTAGTGTGGTTGCCCATTCTAATGCTGTACCTCCCAAATTTCCAATAATAAAGGCTACCTTTAGATTATCTGTTGCATAGGTGGTAGGTTGCAATGTAAAGGTGAGCCGGCATAGGACAAGAAATCCTTGACAAGTCCGTCTATCTCCCATGAATGTATCAGTGTTGGGACCCCTGGTTTCCCGGGGTACCAAGAGGGGAGCCCCAGCCCCCGACGGGGGTGGCAGGGGCGCAGCTGCAAGCACAATAGGGGGTACCACTGGGGCGGGAGCCCCTTGGAGTTGGACCACCAATGCAGCTAGATCCCCTTGCTTGGCCTGGAGATCCTTGACATCCATGGTCAAGGATTCTATAGCATGGACCAATTGGGAGATTTCCTTGCCCACATCCATGAGGTCTGAAAGCCCATACCAGGGCCAGGGGAGGCTGGTGATTTTGTAACCGGGGAGCGGTAAAGAAGACTCACACAGGCACTCATATGTACCCAAGTCCGACCCTGTTCCATGCAACACTAGATGGGAAAGAAAGCCCATCAGGATAGAATGGTGGTCTTTACCTCTACTTAAAGAGAACAGACCTCTATCATCATAGGGCACACGGAAACAGGGAAACCAAGCCAGCCCCAAGGTCCACTCACCCACACACTCAAGGTCCAAGGTGGTAAGGATATGCCACGTGAGGGAGGGACATGAAGGGGTCTGGAGAAGGGCCCCAACACAGCGGGTAAAAGGGACACTCACACTGGAGAGGAGGGACCCCAGTAGGGAGGGGAGAAGGGGATGCACACGCATAGTCATTCTCGCTAACACTCACCAACTCACACTAGGTATTCCAGGGACAGCTCGCAGGGAAGGTTCAGGCTCACAGGGCTAACTGTTCACTCACTCGTTCACCCAGTCGCTCCAAGGTTCTCTCCAAATTCTCACTCTGCTCAGGGGGGGGGGCTGTCTCTCTGAATCACCAGCTCTGCGGTCAGTGCGGCGCTGGGCTCTATTCTCCATGCCCCACCCGTGTGCGTGCTCGCAAGCGCTCAGAGTGCTGCAGCAGGGGCAGGGGAATCCCCACGCTGTGTGATGGCAAGGGGGGCGTGGCTAGGGACTGGTGCTCCGTTGGGGACACCGGCAAGGGCAGTGCGAGGCACGGCGTAGCTGGGGGCAGGGCCGTGCTGTGTCGGGGGTTCTGTGGCCACTGCTGTGGGGTGAATCGGCAGGGCAGCGACTGCTGGTGCTGCACGTGGTTGACACCCACCCATGGACACTCATAAACACCCATTGGATGGGTGGGAGAGCATCCGTGGAGATGGATGTTCAACCGGTGTGCCAGCTCCCAAAGTGTCCGGGAGGAAAGCAAGTGATAAAACAAAGGGAGCCAGCACTGCGACACATGCGGGATGGCCCAGGGTAAGCTAAGGGATCCCGGGATGCCATGGGGAGGGGGGCCCAGGGGGGATGGAAAGATGGCTAATCACAACACACCTGTCTCGTCACAGGGCCGAGGGCATACCGCAGCACCTGCTCTGCCCACATCCCCCCAGTACACCACAGCCACGGGGCACGGGAAGGGAGCGCAATTGACAGCAAGGTAAGAGAGAGGGTACCCCAACAATCCTGGAAGGGGGGGCCCACCACCCATCAATACCAGAAACCATCTCAAGGGAACACAGGGCAGGCAGCTGACAACTAACCGTTACCCCACCACCACCACCACCCTTAGGAGACCACTCATACCCAGGAGCTCCCCAGGGGGAGAGGGGAAGGATCCCCCAACAGGAGCAAAAGGGGGACTGATGCTAACACCCATGCAATACCCCCAACAGGAGACGACCAACTCTACTGTCACCACAGATACTGGGTGGGCCCCAAGCTGCCAAGCTGGAAGGCCCCCCACATGCGGTACACAAAACGGGGAGCCCTAGTCAAGGCAGGAGATCCGGGACTTCATATGCATGTGAGGGGGGCAAAAAGGTCCAGCACAACCTGGTGCACAGCTACAAGACCAGACAGGTCTATGAAGCCATCGCCCAGGAGATGCAGCGGCAGGGGTACAATAGGGATGTCACCCAGTGCATGCACTAGACAAAGAACTTGAGGTCTGGATATAAGTATATCAAGGACAACAATTTCAAGTCCAGCCATGCCATGCATACAATGGAGAGCTGGACCAGTTCCTCTGCATGGACGGGGATATAGTTGCCTCCCGCATACACGGCACTGCCTTCACCAGGAGCAGAAAGAGGGCAAGAACAACACCCCCTGCCCAACCCCCCGGAGCAGGAGGAGAACGCTGCCCCTGGCGAGGCCATCCAGGATGCGGGAGGGGACAACCCCATCACACAGGGGGAGGAGGCATTCCAGGAAACTGCTCACAGAAACATCACCCTCCGTGGGTGCCCACAAAACCCACAGGGTGACAGACCACAGGTGATGGGGGGCGCACGCAGAGGACACCCGGAACACATCCCAGGACGTGGATGAATATGATCCAGGTAGGAACACAACCAGGGCCCGGGGGGGGGGAGGACCCCAACCACAATGACCGGGGCCCAAGCCGGGCAGCAGGGATCAACTGATGGATCCCTATTCCCATTACAGCTCAAGGGTGCCTGGAGGTTCACGGGGAGGAGGTCGTGGAGGAGGAGCTGGTCGAGGAGGAACCGGTGGCACCCCCAAGACCTGGTCATCAGGACAATGATGGTAGGCCAACACGGACAAGGGAAGGGTCTTGGGTGGTGCTGGGGCAATGGAGTAGTATACAGGGCACAGAGGTAGCCCCTCGAGTAATACACCCGCCATGCAAGACAGGGAAGGGCTGAGGGCCTCCACAGTAAGGGAACGTAGCTACACAGGTCAACATCCCCTGACAGGTGTGGGGTCACAAGGGACGAGGAACCATGAGACATTTCCACAGTGAGGTGCTGGAACAACGTGGCCCTGGGAGAAGGCACGCTCATATGGGGCCACCACTGCGGTCTGACACAGAGAATGGGAATACGGGGACCCCACCCTGTCGGTCTCGATCAACACAGGGACAGACATGGAAGGGGGGCAGACAGTCCCAGTGGCTCAATAGTTGCACTGCTAGGAGTACAGGGTACGGAAATGGCAAGCAACACAACCCATGGGGTAACATGTCTTCCACAGATGAGTGACCCAGTCCTGCAAGGGGTGCTGCCACCAGCAGCACTGAGAGGAATCGGGAGATGCGGGCGAGGGATCGGAGGTGGAGAGAGAACCTGGGGAGGGAACTGCTGGACGAAACCAGAAGGTTAGCCGAACTGCACTCCGAGGAGCTCGCCCTCACCAGGGAGATGCAAAGAAGGGAGGGGGATAGGGACTGGGACATCTTGGCAGCAATGCTCAACTGGTCCCACACCAAACACCTGTGGGACAGGCACCAAACTGCCACCCTCCACTGCGAGATGCATCTCGACCGGACTGAGAGGATGAGGGCCCATGTCACGCTGGAGGGGACATCCACACAGGCCCTTGACCTCATGGGGGAGGCAGTAGGGCTCCTGCAGAGAGAACCCCAGCACGGCATGGGCCCTCCAGTTGCGGATGGAGGGATGGCAAGCCCGCTATCACCAGGGCACGCTCCCACAGGTGCAGGTGCCCCCTCCTCAGCACTTTGGCCAACCCTGGTTTCCCCAGCAGCACCCCTTCCCTGGCCTTGTGCACAGGGTCCCCCTCCCCCACATAGCCCCACAACAACAGCCTGTGGGGCCGCCCTTCCAGTCTGCACCCCTCCTGGTTCCTCTACAGCTGCATCCGAGACCCCTTCTCCAGGAACCATGGCCTCCCCTGAACATCCCAGAACCCCCAGGTGACCAACCGCCCGTGCTGGCCACCCCACCAGCTCTGGTAAGTCGGATCACATATCTGTCTCTAAATGGGGGGGGGGACATATTACTAACTGTAGAGGGATGGGCAGAGGGAATGAAGCATGGAGATCCATGGAACCCCCAGAGGGCCACAAAAAGGGCTGTGGTGCAGGGGTTACTTCCCAGGTACTATTGTAATTCTTACCGTATATTCCAACATCGTAGGGTCCAATACCTCAGCTCAAAGTGGAGCGGCCAGTGGAGAGCCCAGGCTGTCAGGTCACTGCTCAGAGTGGACGGTGACAGCAGAGGCCTGCAGGGGGTCAAGCCCCGGTGGCGCACCGAAGTGGGCACGTGGAAGGCCCCGAAAGAAGTAAACCCATCCCCTTGTAAATACACCCAAACAAACAAATAGTATACAGTACCTCTATGTCGATCGTTATGTTAACGGGGCTTCATGCGTGGGGAGGGGGCTAGAAATGGACATACAGGGCCATGCCATGTGCAATACAGGTGCGGAACCTATACCGCTCCTGTCTTCCAGAAGGCGGTGTGGAGACGAAAAACCACCCATGAAAGGGTACAGACCTGCACATAGATAGCACATTTACACTAGCTATGCCAACCGCCATCCGAAGACATATCAAAGCCTGAAGTGTGACTAATGCCATGGCTGGAAGCAAGTAGGTGACCCCGCTACGCAGGACACGGGTCACACAGGACTGAGGAACCCCTAGTACCGAACCAAGAATATACATGGAGTATGTAGTTGTTCCATATCTGTTTTTATTAGGTCGGATTACACAGGCCGTGGAAGGGGGAGGGGGGATTCAGATGCCAGGGTTAGTTGCCTGCCATATGGGCAACTATGTGCCTACAGAGAGCGTCCCTGTTCTCCTCCGATATACACCAGAATGTCCCACCCTGGACATGTTGGTACAGGGGCATGGGACTTGCTCACCGCACCGGTGGGGGATTGTCAAGGGCAACTCTGCCGGTCTAGCAGATATTGTGCAGAATGCAGGCCACCAGGACAGGGATGGAGGTATGCTCGAGATGGAACTGGCCCCTGTTCATGAGTAGGTGACAATGCATCTTGAGCTGGTCAAATGTCCACTCCACCACGCTCTGAGCAGACAATATGCGCTCATTGAAGAGCCTGCGCTCTGGTGTGCAAGCCACGGGATAGGCCCTCATGAGCCACGGGCTCAGCAGGTAGGCGGGGTCCCCAAGTACCACTGGAGCCATGGATACTCCCTCAATCACCCGGTACAGGTTGGGGGCAATCTCACCATCGAACATGTGGGCATAGAAGGGTGACGCCCACAGAATGCGCGCATCATGGCTCCTCCCCGACTGGCCTGAGTACACATCAGTGAACAGGCACCTGTGATCCACAATGGCCTGGAGATTTATTGAGAACACCTGCTTCCAGTTCAGATAGTCCGTCTTGGCATGTGGGGGCCGGATGATAGGGATATGGGTGCTGTCTATCATTCCGATACAATGGGGAAAGCCCATGTCCTTAAAGCCGTGGATCACTACCTTGGGATCCTGGAGCTGGATGACCCACTCAAGTAGCAGCTCCACTACCAGGTCGCACACAACCCTGTTAACGGTAGTGGTCCCCACTCTGAACTGCTCCCCAACGCTCTGACAGGAATCAGGTTCAGGAACTCACCAAGCCGAGTCAACAGGGAGCAGTTCATGCGGAAGTGGTCCGTCCACTCCTCATCTGTCCATGTTATCCCACCATTCATTGGTGCGTGAATGCATCCGATCCATCCTCCGAGTTGGGACAGTCACACTATGGCCATAAAGTCACTGGGAAAGGACAAGCCACATGTGCTGGGACACTGACGTTCCGAACAGGGCATGTCGGTGAGCAGCTATCCTCCTTGCCCACCGTAATAATGCTGCTCGGCACATGTTAACCACTCTCCTGAACCATGTTCCATGGTTGTAGAAGCGAGACTCTGGCAGGAATAGCTCGGTCCATTGCTGGAACACCTGGACCAGGATCGTGAAGCAAACAGCCAGGACCATTAGCAGGATGACTCTCTCCTCAGGGGGCTCATCATCAGGCAGCATGGTACCACCAACACACACTCCATGAGAACCCACCACCGGAAACAGTGATGGATCACCACACAGGTACCCTACTAGCCTCTACATGAATGGATGGCTTGGCCAAAGGCCTGCACAGCTGTGAATGTTTCCCGCTAAAGCACCCGGCCAATCACTGGGCTGAGCACTAACCAACCACCCAGTTGCGGCCTGTGCCTCCAACCCCTATGCCCTGTGTGCCCAGCACACCCACACCGTGCTTCACACGTCCCCTGTCAATAAACAGCTGTCCCGAGGTAATGAGGACCACTGCCAGAGGTGAACCGCTAAGCACACCCTCCTCCCCCATGCTCTGCACGTACACCCAGTATTGAACAACACCACCTCTGTACAAGCTCTGCTCTCTTTCTCGATCATCTCTCACCCACCACACCCCAAACACCACTTTCTACACACCACACCCAGGCACTGGAACCAGCCCACATATGTACTTTGGCAGACCATGCCTGGTGCCCATCAATTGGTGCAGTACTTTGGGTGTGTTCCACACACCTGGTAGGGATCTCTTCTCACCGGCTTGCCAGCACATCCCCCCTCACCTGCACAGACCGGCTGAATGCCAGGGGGCTAGGGCCACAGTGGGGCTGCACTGTGGCCAAGGGGGCCTACCTTCCTCCCTCCCCCCCCCAGTGCCCATAACATGCCCCTGTGCGATCAGTGGGCAGGATGCATCCGCACGAGCCCTGTATCTGTCACAGCGAGTGAAGGCCATGGCATTGTGCAGCTGTGCACAATCAAGATATGCTGCATGGAGTGCCTCATTAGCTCCATGCTAGAGGCAGCTGTGGCCTTGGTCATCTGTCATCACTTGTGCTGGAATGTGTCCACCTGGTGTGTGGGTCAGGAATTTACAAGGCCTAGCAGTCTGCCCACTATCAGCTGTGAAGGTCACTCTCTGGCTAGCGATGTGCAGCTCCTTGCGCATCACTCATTCACAGCCGCTCTCTGTTGAACCCCTGTGCAATCCAGAAACCAGCCCTTGAAAAGGTAATGGCAGGGTGTGGAACAGGCCCTGAGGCCAGTGGTGGTGCCAGGGAGGAGTATTTGCCATGTGCCAACATGCTTTTGGGAATGCTGTGGCACAGTCACGATGTCCTGCTGCTGCTGAGTGACCCCCTGTCAGTTGTGGATGGATTCAATCTCCTGTCACAGTACATGTGGGTGATGGGCCATCCATTCAGGGATCCAGCTTGCCGGAGACATGCCGGGGAGCTTGGCTCCTGCAACAACCTCTTTGGGAGCACCCAGCTCCCATTGTTGTGCCATGAACCGCACAGGAGATCACGGCTGTTCGCTTGGTGGCAGCTCGATCTGAGTATGGACTGGCCCTCCAGGCTGGGGGGTCCCCCTGTTGCTACTGACTACACTGGCATCCTACTGCGTGCCCGTAGCATATCATGATTGGAATGCCAGGCCCTTCTTGGGGACATGGGCTTGCTACCCCCCGATGTTGGTGGACCACTACTGACCGGAACCCCTACGGCATTGGAGCTGGGTGCCCTGTGATCGGTGCTGAACCTACCAGAAGTCAGGGCTCCAGCTGCCACAGAGAACCACCTCCTGCCCCTGTTCATAGTGGATGCGCATGTGCGTTCCTGGGGATTCCACAGGTGCCTATTCACCTGGGTGGATCTTGTCCAGGGGCCAATATTTCACAAGCACCCTTCACCTCTCCCTGAGCTGCGTGTCCCAACCTCCCATTCCGTGGCAACGTGTTCCCCATGACTGTGCTGTGCCTTGCCGCCCCTTGGGCAGTGCTGCTCCTCCCCACTGTATTGTGCGACCCTTTGGTCAGTTGCCTCATCTGTGTCATCCATCACCAGGTTCAGCACCGCAGAGGAAGGGACCCTGTACCTCCAGACACTGCATCAACCCTGCATGCTGCCGCCGAACCCACCGCACCTCTGTTACCTGTTGCCACGGCACCGGCGGGCCCAATGCAACGTCCGGTTGCTGAGGCAACCCAACCTGACGCGACTGACCTGGAACAGCAACCGACAACCTCACAAGGCGTGAGGTCAGGACCTGAGCCTGTGCGGCATTCTGCACACCTTCAGGCATGGAGGGAGGTGGGGCTAGGGCTTTAAAACCAGCCGCTGAGAGACACACAGCGCCGGTGATCGAAGCTGAGAGACTGGCCAAAAGCTAAGTGAATCTTGTGTACTGTTGATTGCTATTGACCTTATTGTTGCCGGTGCTATTGTGTTTGAACTCATGATCCCTATCCTATGCATGAGTGAAACCCCTGTGTTCTTCCCCATGAGAAAGTGTGCAAGAGAGTGAGAGCGTGTGGTCTGAGTTCACAAGCCCTTCCCCCTCCTGGGTGTCCTGCCCTCCCCCATGGTGTTTGAAAGGTCTCCCTATTCCCTGCACCCCGGGTCCTGTTCCTCGCATTCCCCCCCACAGACCCACACCAGCCCTTCCCTTCCCCCCTTCATGTGTGAGTGAGAGCATGTGGGGTAACTACCAAAGGCTTGGTGGCTTCTTCTCCACTACGACCTCTGCGCCCTATGATGATAGGAGCCTGATCTCTTTGAGATCTACAAGGCTCACATACTATCCTGACAGGCATTTTTCCTCCCCAGGAATTCCTGCAGAATGAGGCCTCGGAGTGGGCTTATGAGTGCGTGCACCTTTCCCTTACCCTTTCCCCCCCCTCCCCCTGTGACAGTCTGCTGGACCCCATCACATCTTCTGTATACTCCTGCCTCCATCCCTGTTGTGTTAACAAGTGCCTCCATCCCTCTTGGAGTGGGTGCAACGATGCCCCAGAGTGATGGTTGGATGGAACGTCCATGGGCCCGTGATCACCCGTTCACCGGCCTCTGTTCGCCTGTACCCCCCCTTTCTCCCCATCACAAATAAAGACCTTGCCTGTGACTGTACAGTGCTTTTGTGATGGTGTACCACTCCGATTGCCCCTCTCATGTCTGCATCCTTTCCCGTGTGTGTGTTTGTGTGATCGGGGTCTGTGGGGGGGTTGTGTTCGGGATCACTGGGACTGTCAGGTAGCAACCTATGGTGTGTTATGAATTCCCCTGGGGGCTCCCTAATGGATCATGGGTTTGGTCTGTGTGATGGTGGGGGCCCAACGCATCCTGTTGACTGCAATGTCCTTGATCTGTTGTTGGCCACATGGTGTCCTGCGACCCTGTGCTGTCCCCCGTCCTCTGTGCAGCCCGTGGATATTCCCTGTGGTGTAGTTGTCAACCACCTAGGTGGCTTGGCTGACCTGTCATGGGTTGCGTGTGCCATGTGTGTTCTGGTGCTGTCCCATGGCAGTGCTGTGCTGTCTGTTATGCACCAATACATGGGAGGGTGTTGGGTGCGGACCCCAACTCCTCTCTAGCAGCTACTGTTGCCCTGGAGACCTTGGCACACAGCAAACACGGTGTAAGGTGGGGGTTACCCATTGGTTGTGCTTCCCACCAGGGCTGCCCTGCCTATCACTGCTCCTGTTGCACCCTGTGGGTTCCCACCATCTGCACTGTTGTCAATGGATGGGCAGCAGGAGAGACGGGCTGCTGACCATGAGTGCAGGCTTTCTCGGGCCCATTAATTGTCCACCTGTATTTGCACTTGATCCAAGTGGTTGGGGTGCTGGCCTGGGCGACCTGGGTGTGTGTGCTGTGTGCTTAATGAACCCTTCTGACCCGCACCCAGGGGTTGCTGGTGGGTTTTGATGTTGGAGGGGCACTGGGGCAGTAAGGCTGGGCTGGCAGGCCTAGGGGCAGAGCCAGGAGGATGGTAGGTGGAGCCAGGAGGACGGTAGGCCAGTGGCATGGCTTAACCCAGCAGCAAGGAGTTCCCAGGGTTAACATCGGATGGAAGAAAACACAGTCTACATGCACATCAAGCTTAAAATAAATAATTTATAAACCCAAAACACAGGGAAACACCCAAAACACTGGCGCAAAACTGGCAAAACACTGGCGCAAAACACTGGCGCAAAACCCAGCAGCAAGGAGTTCCCAGGGTTAACATCGGATGGAAAAAAACACAGTCTACATGCACATCAAGCTTAAAATAAAGAATGTATAAACCCAAAACACAGGGAAACACCCAAAACACTGGCACAAAACACTGGCACAAAACCCAGCAGCAAGGAGTTCCCAGGGTTAACATCAGATGGAAGAAAACATAGTCTACATGCACATCAAGCTTAAAATAAATAATTTATAAACCCAAAACATAGGTGTTTGGGGTTTATAAATTTCCTTGTAAAGCACCCCAGTCACAGCCTGAGTTCAATTTTACCACGCACATCCCATTTCCAGCATTTTGAACACAACCGAAATCGCATGACTTGCAGTGACATCTCTCTCAGGATTTCCAAACCTCCATTTTACCACACACAGTCCCCCCTGAACTAACCCACTAGCCCCCACTCCCCTCCCCTGGAACCCAGGAGCCCTGGCTCCCAGCACCCCCTGCACTAACCCACTAGTCCCCATTCCCCTCCCTGAGTGTTAGAGCGTGTTACCTTTGCCGGGCCTGAGACCACCTGGGGTGAAAACCACAGCCTTCACTGCAGGGGCTGGGGCAACCTCAGAGATCAATGCCGCCAGCAGAGGAGCGAGGACAGCCCCTCGCGCCGGCCAGTATAGAAGAGAACCCCCAAGTGCCATCAGGTGATAGAGGGGCGGGGCCCATGACGTTACTGCGGCGCTCTGCGCGCCTGCATGCACAAATAGGGTTGGAGCCAGGCAATTAAAAGGGCATGAGACTATCACAGCGTTGCCGGATAAGATCAGTTCACTGTGAGACCGGCCCCCTTGCTGTTTGGAGACGGATTGCTTTCATCGCTGAGGGATTACTGTCATTTCGTGTGGTGTGATTGAGATCGACTGGGAGTGAGTGAAAGGGAGAGTGTAAGGTGAGTGAGTGCTTAAGTGAACGATGTGGGTGTGGTGAGCATTGGGGGGGTGTAGGGGCATGTATGAAGTGGGCACCGTAGTTCCTCTTGTGTCGGGACCTTCCCTTCCCCCCATTCTCTCGTCGTTGCCTAATTCGCCTTTCCCCTCCGTGCCTGGGCAGACTCCCTCCTTTCCCTCACTGAAATACACTGTCTCTCTCCTCCCCCATGCACGAAGAATAGTTGGGTGTCTGGAGGCACATTTGAGGGTTTGGTTGTGTGGGGGCTGCCTCAGGGCATTCTACCTCCCCCCCGATGATGATCTGGTCATCACCCCAAATTGGGGCTTAGGGCCACCCAAGATCCTGAGGGGTTGTTTCCTCCACCATGTGAGTGCAGTCCCCGGAGTGTTAGAAAAGGGGGTACTAGGTCCACATCTTCCCCTTATTGGGTCCCCTTCCCTACCAGCAGGTCCATATCTCCCCATTCTTAGGTCCCCTTCCCTAACAGTATCTCCGGCATTAAAATGGACCTTGCCGATAAATTAGAGGAGTTAACGAGGGCAATGCAGTCCCTCGCCATGGAGGTATGGGATATTAAGGAACATCAACAAAAGGGAGCGGTAGGAGGGTTAGAAGACACTGCCGCCAAATCCATGGAGGATGAGGATGTTGAGTCCCTGGAAGAACTAGGAGCTGGGAGAAGGGAGCCCAAACACCCTCCTATTGCTAGGTTCAGTGGGGATAAGAAGAAATTCCAGGGATTTGTCACCCTCTGTAAACTAGCCTTTCAGCTCCAACCACAGACCTATCGGTCTGATGCTACCAAAGTAGCATTTATAATTGGACATTTAGAGGGTCTTGCTCTTGAGTGGGCTACACCCCTCCTTATAAAGGACAGTCCCTTGTTAAAAGATTATAAAAAATTCTTGGGAGAATTTCAGTTTCTGTTTGATTATCCCCACCGAGCTAAGGATGTGGAGAGTGCCATTTTGGTTTTACGTCAGGGAAAGAGCCCACTCCTTGAGTATATCACTCATTTCCAACATTTAGCCATAGATGTTGATTGGCCTGATCCTGTCCTCAAGATCCTCTTTCGTAAAGGTCTTGACGATGAGTTAAAAGACCAGCTTGCCCTTACTGCATTGCCCGCCACTTGGGCGGAATTAGTCAATCTCACATGCCAGATTGATGAACAGTTAATGGAAAGAAGGAGGGAGTGCAGACAGGAAGGGACCCGCCCATGGCCTCTACGGCTACCAGTTGCTTCCCCCAATCGTTTAGAATCCCCTAAAGGAGGTGAGCCAGAGCCCATGCAGCTTGGGGCATCTAGGGGGCCGCTGACAACTCAAGAGAAGGAGAGAAGAAGAACAGAACGATTGTGCTTTTATTGTGGCGCCTTGGGCCATTTTGCTAGACAACGCCCTCAGTTGCCCCCTGACCGACGCATGTCGGGAAATGGAAGGGGCCGGGATGGCCAGGGAACATCCCGGTAACTGTACAACATCTCCCTGGGGCCATAGTAGAGAACTTAGATATATGTAATGCCGGGAAACACCTCCGAGTCCCCATCACCTTAGAAGTGGTGGGTTCTCGTTCTGTTGTTTGCCTTGCTCTTATAGATTCGGGGGCCTCAGGGAACTTCATGGATGAAGGTTTTGTACAAAAATATGGGATTCCCACAACAGCCACCACCCAGCTTAAAACTGTTTTTTCCATCGATGGATCACCCTTACGTTCTGGACTTGTGATTTCTTCTACTCCCTCTCTCAGATGTACAATAGGCAAACACCAGGAAGTACTTTGCTTTGACATTATTCGAACCCCTGTGTTTCCAGTTGTCCTTGGCATTCCCTGGCTTTATGTGCATAATCCTGTTATTGATTGGGTACAACAGGTACTTACCTTCCCTCTTGCACATCGCAACACATTGTTCCCTTTCCTCTTCCTGAATCTACTACCCTTCTTAATACAACCGTGTCACCTTCCAATGTCCTTCCCCAGGAATATCGAGACCTAGAAGAGGTATTCAAGACACAAGAAGCCTTAGAACTTCCCCCACATAGAGCCTATGATTGCTCCATTGAATTACTGCCAGGCACCACACCTCCATACGGTAGGATTTATGCACTGTCTGAACCGGAATTGTGCACCTTGAAAGAATATATAGATGAGAATCTTAATAAGGGATTCATTCGACCATCTTCCTCCCCCGCTGGGGCACCCTTATTCTTTGTGCCCAAAAAAGACGGGGGATTACGTCCCTGTATAGACTACAGGGGGCTGAATGCACTTACTGTTAAAAATCGCTATCCCTTACCCCTTATCCCAGAACTGTTAGATAGGCTCCAAGGAGCCTCTATATTCACCAAACTCGACCTCCGCGAGGCATATAACCTTCTTCGTGTTAAGGCCGGAGACGAGTGGAAGACCGCCTTTCGTACCAGATATGGCCTTTTTGAGTACTTAGTGATGCCCTATGGTCTGGCCAATGCCCGGCGGCCTTCCAGCACCTCATAAATGACATTTTCCATGATATATTGGATGTCTATGTGGTGGCATATTTAGATGACATCCTAATCTACTCCCACGGATACGAAGAGCATGTCCAACACGTTCGCTTTGTCCTAAAACGATTGCAAGAAAATCGGCTCTATTGTAAGATGGAAAAGTGCGCCTTTCACCAGACAGTTGTTCCCTTTTTAGGGTTTATTATCTCTTCACAAGGCATCAAGATGGACCCAGTTAAAGTTCAAGCTATTGTAACATGGGATCCCCCTCGAGCGGTGAAGCCACTTCAGCGATTTTTAGGAAGTGCCAACTACTATAGACAATATATTCCCAACTACGCCCATCTTACAGCCCCCCTTAGACGACTACTTTAAAAAGGGCAGTCGTATACATGGATGGATGAGCAGCAACAAGCCTTTGCACAGTTAAAAAATGCCTTTACACAGACACCTATTTTGCAACACCCCAATTTTTCTATTCCCCTCATTGTAGAGATCGATGCTTCCAACACTGCCATTGGGGCAGTGTTGTCACAGCGCGAATCACAAGAAGGCCTTCCCTTGCCCTGTGCATTTTCTTCTCGTCAATTAACGCCAGCAGAGAGAAATTATACCATCCTCGATCTGGAACTCTTGGCAATAAGGGTAGCCTTCGACGCGTGGCGACATTACCTCAAAGGAGCCCGGCATCCTGTCCAAGTCATAACAGATCATAAAAACATAATGTTTCTACAAACAGCTCGTATTTCCAATGCAAGACATGCAAGGTGGGCCCTTTTCTTTTCACGCTTTACGTTTCAAGTAACATATCGACCAGGAAAGAACAACACCCTAGCTGACGCCTTATCCCGAAGTTACGACACCTCTGAAGAACCAGAACACAAAGGTGATCCCCTACTAAACAAAGAAGCCTTTGCTACCACAAGTATTACTCTTTCCCAGTTTAAAAGATTGACCGTTTAAGATACTGAAACGAAGGAGATTACAACTCGTGATTCTGTAAGGCTGCCGCCTACCTGGGCCCGAGCGCGGGGGCAGGGGCGGCGAACCCCCCGACCTCAGGGGCCCCCGAACAAGCGGGGGGCACGAGGACCACGAATTCAGGTGCGGCGGCGGGAACAACCCCCGCCGCCGCAAAAGCTGCAGGATAGGAGCCCGGCGGGGAGAGAAGGGGCGGGGCCGGCAGAAACGCCGCGCCGCTCAGCACGCCTGCAGGAAAGGGCGGGGCTACAAGCAGGAAGCTAAAAGGCAGCCCAGGACTGCAGAACAACGCCGGTGAACAGCGTTGCTGCAGACTGGCCCCTTGTGCTGACAAATCGTGAGCGTAGCGAAGGAGTGTGTGGAGTGAGGACGAGGAGCGAGCGTGTGGCGTGTGAGTGTGGTCGTGGCGAGTGAGTAAGTGTTGATACAGCGGGGTGAGGAGTCTAGCAAAGAGTGTGTGTGAGTGGGGGAGGTGTGGGCGGTGGGCACTGTCCTTACCCGCGGGGGCCCGTGTACCCACACCCTCTACCCGTCCTTGGCAGAGTGAGCAAGTGACCCCCTTTCCAGACCCCTGTACCCACAGGGTCCTTCTCCTCCTACCCCCACCAGTGGGCACCCCCCTCCGTGTGTGGATTCTCGGGGCACGTGTGATACGGGTGTGTTGTGGGGGGCTAAGGGGTTGCCTTTGCAACCAGCACACTCGAGAGGGGGCACTCTTCGGGCCTTGCTGTCTCCCCCCCGATGATGATATAGGCCGCCGCTTATCCCAAAGCCAGCGGCCCTATTCCAACCTGAGGGGTGTCCTTCCTTACTATTGTGGTGCCCCCTCGCGAGCGTGCAGGAGAACTTTAAGACCAGGTAGCCGTTTCGTCAGGTCCACCTTCCCTCTTCCCCCATCCCCCCTAACAGTTTCACCGGCCATGGATCTGGCCAAACGGCTGGAGGAGATGGCGATCGCCATCCAATCCTTGGCCATGGAGGTCAAGGATATAAAGGAGCACCAAGAGAGAGAGCGGGATTATGGGGTAGGGGCTGCAGCGCCCCCCTTGGTGCCAGACCCCCCAGGACCTCGGTGGGGCGCCGTAGCAGGGGCCAGGGAGCCCCGGCACCCCCCGATTATGAAATTTAACGGGGAACGGAAGCAATTCCAGGGATTCCTGGCGCTCTGTAAATTGGCCTTTCAGGTGCAACCTTTGACCTACCCCACCGATGAAACCAAGGTGGCGTTTATTATCGGGCATTTGGAGGGGTTGGCACTGGATTGGGCCACCCCCTTATTGGTTAAAGAAAGCCCATTATTACGAGACTATGAGGGATTTTTGCGGGAATTCCAGTTCCTTTTTGACTACCCTCACAGGGTAAAAGACGCGGAAGCAGCGATCACGACCTTGAAGCAGGGTAGAGGACCTTTATTGGAGTACGTGACGCGCTTCCAACACCTGGCGGCGGAGCTGGGGTGGCCGGACCATGTGCTGAAGGTGTTGTATCGTAAGGGGTTAAATGAGGAGCTCAAGGACCAGTTGGCGATGACCGAGATGCCGGAGACTTGGCCTAAATTAGTCAACCTCACCTGCCAGATTGAGGATCGCCTGTCAGAACGGCGACGGGAACGTCGACAAGAAGGAGCACGTGCATGGGCACCGCGAACCCCCGTTTCGGTGCACAGCGTAGGGGAAAACCGCAGGCCCGAGTCCCCGGAGCCCATGCAACTTGGGGCGGCTCGGGGGCCCCTCACCACACAGGAAAAGGAACGACGGAGGGCGGGCCGGCTTTGCTTCTACTGCGGGGGCCAAGGCCATTTCTCTCGAGAATGCCTCCAGCTGCCTCCGGAGCGTCGACAGGCGGGAAACGCGGATGGCCGGGCGGGGCAGGGGGGCACCCGGCACGAACAATAGGCCCCCTGATCAAACAAGATGCCCCCGTGGGGGACAGTCCGAACCACCTTTGCGTGCCCCTGACTTTGCAAATTTCCGGCCAGCGGACGAGGGTGATCTGGGCCTTGATCGATTCTGGCGCGTCCGGCAATTTCGTGGACGAACTCCTTGTACGCGACTTGTGCCTTCCCTTGGTGGCCAAGACGCACCCGGAGACCGTCTATTCTATTGATGGTTCACCCTTGAGTTCGGGTCCGGTGCTCTACCGCACCCCCTGCTTGCAGGGTACCATCGGAACCCATCAGGAGGGGTTAACCTTGGATGTCGTCCGTACCCCCGCCTTTCCCATTGTTCTTGGCATGCCGTGGTTACAAGCGCACAACCCATCAATCAACTGGCAACGACGGTGCCTGAAGTTTGACTCTCCGGCGTGCCGGCAACACCAGCGACAGGCTCCCGTGCGAAAGATGGCGCTTGGGGTCCATGACCTCCCCAGCAAGGGAGTCCGGGGGCTACCCGCGGCATACCAAGACTTACAAGAAGCCTTCAAGGAGCAGGATGCCCTTGAACTCCCCCCTCATCGCAGTTATGACTGTCCCATCGAACTACTCCCTGACGCTGTACCCCCGTATGGGAGGATCTATGCGCTATCGACCCCTGAGTTACAAACCCTGAAGGCCTACGTAGAAGAGAACCTTGCAAAAGGGTTCATCCGCCCGTCTACGTCCCCTGCCGGAGCGCCCCTCTTTTTCGTCCCAAAGAAAGACGGGGGCCTCAGACCCTGCATCGACTACAGAGGCCTAAATGCGCTGACCATAAAGAACAGGTATCCCTTGCCCCTTATCCCTGAACTTTTGGATCGGTTGCAGGGGGCCTCCGTCTTCACCAAACTCGACCTCCGCGGGGCGTATAATCTTTTGCGTATCCGGGCAGGGGACGAGTGGAAAACGGCTTTCCGCACCAGGTACGGCCTTTACGAGTACCTCGTGATGCCGTATGGTCTTGCAAACGCCCCTGCCACGTTTCAACACTTGATTAATGATCTTTTTCGGGATGTTTTGGATATTTCGGTAGTCGCCTACCTAGACGATATCCTTGTCTTCTCTCGCAATCTTCAGGAGCACGTGCAACATGTGCGTCTGGTACTGAAGCGATTAATCCAAACTCGCTTATATTGCAAACGTGAAAAGTGTCTTTTCCACCAGCAGGTGGTACCCTTTTTAGGGTTCATCGTCTCACCCAAAGGAATAGGGATGGACCCGGCAAAGGTCCAAGCTATCGCCGTGTGGCCCCCACCTACTGCTGTCAAACCCCTGCAACGCTTCCTTGGAAGTGTCAACTATTATCGACAGTATATTCCGCAGTTTGCACGCCTCACGGCGCCCCTCACACGGCTGTTGAAAAAGGGGGAACCGTACCAATGGAGAGCAGAACAACAAGAAGCCTTCCGGGAATTAAAAAGGGCCTTTACCGTCGCCCCCATTCTTCAGCACCCCGACTTTTCTCGGCCTTTCCTGGTGGAGACAGACGCCTCCAGCGTCGCCCTCGGTGCCGTACTCTCCCAACAAGTCCCGGGGGAAGACATTCCCTTACCCTGTGCCTTCTTCTCCCGGCAACTTACTGCGGCGGAGAGAAACTATACGGTGCTGGACAGAGAGCTATTGGCAATCCGAGACGCCTTTGAAAGCTGGCGCCATTATTTAGAGGGCGCCCCACACCCTATCCAAGTCAAGACCGACCATAAGAACCTGGTATACTTACAAACCGCACGCATTATGAATGCCCGACATGCACGCTGGGCCTTGTTTTTTGCACGGTTTACCTTCCAGATTTCATACCGGACGGGGAAGAGTAACACGATCGCCGACGCCCTTTCTCGCTACCAGGAAACGGCCCCCACGCCGGCTCACCAGGGAGAAACTATTTGCTCGCCCCGAGCCTTCGCGGCCGCTGGCATGACCTTGGCCCAATTCAAGCACCTTGTACAGCAAGATCCGAATCTTCCCGAGAAGGCCCCGGGTACCCAGACCGCGGCGCTACATGGCCACCACGAGGTTATTGTGGTCCCGACGGGGGCTCGGCAGGAAGTGCTTCGAGCGCACCATGACGCCCCCCTTGCTGGCCACCCCGGGCAACGGCGCACCCTTCAACTTATTCAGCGGCATTTTTGGTGGCCTACTATAAAGCAAGACACTCGGGACTATGTACTCGGTTGTGCCGTGTGCAGCCGGACTAAGTCCCCCCGCCAGAGCCCTTCCGGGTTACTACAGTTGGCGCCGCAAGCCCAGGGCCCCTGGCAACGAATCAATATGGATTTTATTGTAGAGCTCCCTCCCGCACACGGATACACCACGATCTTGGTAGTGGTCGACCAGTTTACCAAAATGGGACATTTCATCCCCTGTAAGAAACTCCCCACAGCACAGCAGACCGCAATGTTGGTGTTGAAAAACATTATCCGACTGCATGGCCTCCCGACCGTTATCATCTCTGATCGTGGCTCACAATTTGTAGCACACTTTTGGCGCGCGCTGTTTTCTGCCCTTGAGGTGCAGCTGGCTCCTACCACTGCGTACCACCCGCAGGCCAATGGGCAGGCAGAGCGCACGAATCAGTCTCTTGAACAATACCTGCGTTGTTACGTGTCGTATCTACAGGATGATTGGGTGGATTATTTGGCGCTTGCCGAGTTCGCATATAATAACGCGCCCCACGCGTCCATCGGTACCTCGCCTTTTCACGTCAACTATGGGTACCACCCTCGACTTTTCTTGCCCGAACTTCCTTCCACTACTGTCCCGGCGGCCGGCGCACTGATTCAAACCCTACACCATCTTCATTCGTGTGCCCGCACCCTTCTCCAGAAGGCTCGTCAGCAATATAAGCAGCAAGCCGACCGCCATCGACGTCCGGCACCGACCTTTGCCCCTGGTGACCTTGTATGGGTCGATCGTCGCCAGTTCCCGTCCCGCCGGCCCTCCGCCAAGTTGGACTCGAAGTACATGGGCCCCTTTCCAATCCTTCGCCAGGTGAACCCGGTAACGTACCACGTTTCCCTGCCCGCTCAGGTCCGCTGCCATCCGGTCTTTCATGTTTCCCTCCTAAAACCTGTTCATCCCTCTCCTTTTCCTCCTTCTCTTCCACCGCCTCCGGTGGAATCGATTGATGCCCTTCCGGAATACGAGGTCCGCGCCCTCCTCGACGCTAAACGGTTGCGTGGTGTCCTTCATTACCTCGTGGACTGGAAGGGCTATGGCCCTGCGGAGCGTTCTTGGGAACGCGCCCTTGATGTCCATGCCCCCCGCCTTGTTCGCGCCTTTCACGCGCGCTTCCCCCTGAAGCCCCGGCCCGAGGGGGGGGGCCTTGGGGGGGGGATTCTGTAAGGCTGCCGCCTACCTGGGCCCGAGCGCGGGGGCAGGGGCGGCGAGCCCCCCGACCTCAGGGGCCCCCGAGCAAGCGGGGGGCACGAGGACCACGAATTCAGGTGCGGCGGCGGGAACAACCCCCGCCGCCGCAAAAGCTGCAGGATAGGAGCCCGGCGGGGAGAGAAGGGGCGGGGCCGGCAGAAACGCCGCGCCGCTCAGCACGCCTGCAGGAAAGGGCGGGGCTACAAGCAGGAAGCTAAAAGGCAGCCCAGGACTGCAGAACAACGCCGGTGAACAGCGTTGCTGCAGACTGGCCCCTTGTGCTGACAAAGTCGTGAGCGTAGCGAAGGAGTGTGTGGAGTGAGGACGAGGAGCGAGCGTGTGGCGTGTGAGTGTGGTCGTGGCGAGTGAGTAATTGTTGATCCAGCGGGGTGAGGAGTCTAGCAGGGAGTGTGTGTGAGTGGGGGAGGTGTGGGCGGTGGGCACTGTCCTTACCCTCGGGGGCCCGTGTACCCACACCCTCTACCCGTCCTTGGCAGAGTGAGCAAGTGACCCCCTTTCCAGACCCCTGTACCCACAGGGTCCTTCTCCTCCTACCCCCACCAGTGGGCACCCCCCTCCGTGTGTGGATTCTCGGGGCACGTGTGATACGGGTGTGTTGTGGGGGGCTAAGGGGTTGCCTTTGCAACCAGCACACTCGAGAGGGGGCACTCTTCGGGCCTTGCTGTCTCCCCCCCGATGATGATATAGGCCGCCGCTTATCCCAAAGCCAGCGGCCCTATTCCAACCTGAGGGGTGTCCTTCCTTACTATTGTGGTGCCCCCTCGCGAGCGTGCAGGAGAACTTTAAGACTAGGTAGCCGTTTCGTCAGGTCCACCTTCCCTCTTCCCCCATCCCCCCTAACAGATACTTGCACAGGGTTAAAAACCCATGGGCAAGCCATTGTAGTCCCTCAGGCTGCTCGACCTGCAATTCTTAGGGCCCATCACGATGCGCCATTGGCCGGCCACCCCAGCCAGCGACGAACCCTACAATTACTACGCCGGCATTTTTGGTGGCCATCCATGACTAAGGACACGCAAGCGTATGTACAAGGGTGTAAAACCTGTTGTCGCACTAAAGTGCCTAGACGAGCCCCTTTAGGGCTGCTACAAAGCACACCCGTTCCCCAAGGACCTTGGCAAATAATAAACTTAGACTTTATAGTTGACCTTCCACCGTCACAAGGATATACAACTATCCTCGTCGTGGTAGACCAGTTTACAAAAATGAGCCATTTCATCCCATGCAAAGGATTACCCACAGCTCCGCACACCGTCCAATTGTTACTTCAACATGTTTTTAAACTTCATGACCTCCCCCAAACTATTATCTCAGACAGGGGTTCTCAGTTTACCACTCGTTTTTGGCGTGCTCTCTTTGCAGTTCTTGACATTCATCTTGCCCCCACGACCGCCTACCACCCCCAGGCTAACGGGCAAGTTGAACGTGTGAACCAAGCACTAGAACAGTACTTGCGTTGCTACACGGACTATCTGCAAGAAAATTGGGCAACACAGTTGCCCCTGGCGCAGTTCGCCTTCAATAATGCACCGAACACATCCATAGGAATGTCGCCCTTCTTTGTCACCTTCGGGTTTCACCTACAACTAATTTTTCCTGAACTTCCCTCCACTACAGTCCCTACTGTAGGTATCCTACTCCACCAACTCTGCATCAACCAGACCCTCGCTCGAACAATGCTCCAAAAGGCACGACAGCAGTATAAACGCTTTGCTGATCGCCATCACTCACCGGCACCGCAATTTGCTGCTGGAGACCTTGTTTGGATTGACCGCCGGCACTACCCTACAAGCCGCCCGTCGGCAAAGCTTGATGATAGATATTTCTGACCTTTTCCAGTGACTCATCAGGTGAACCCTGTTACTTACAAGGTTGTTCTGTCTTCTCACCTACGTTGCCACCCTGTATTCCACGTCGCCTTGTTAAAACCATACCACCCTCCTCTTTATCCAGAACCTACACCACCCCCACCAGTCCCAGCCATATCCGATGTTCCTGAGTATGAGGTTCGTCGTATCCTTGACTCCAAATGAATGCGGGGAACCATACACTACTTAGTAGACTGGAAGGGGTACGACAAATCCAAACGATCATGGGAACCTGTGACTAACATTCATGCGCCCCACCTGCTTCGTTCCTTTCATGCTCGTTTCCCCCTTAAACCAGGATGCGTACCCCAGGGGAGGGGGGGCCTTGGGGGGGTGCTGTTAGAGCGCATTACCTTTGCCGGGCCCGAGACCACCTGGGGGGAAAACCACAGCCTTCACTGCAGGGGCTGGGGCAACCTCAGAGATCAATGCTGCCGGCAGAGGCGCGAGGACAGCCCCTCGCGCCGGCCAGTATAGAAGAGAACCCCCAAGTGCCATCAGGTGATAGAGGGGCGGGGCCCACGACGTTACTGCGGCGCTCTGCGCGCGTGCACGCACAAATAGGGGCGGAGCCAGGCAATTAAAAGGGCACAAGACTAGCACAGTGTTGCTGGAGATCAGTTCACTGTGAGACCAGCCCCCTTGCTGTTTGGAGACGGATTGCTTTCATCGCTGAGGGATTACTGTCATTTCATGTGGTGTGATTGAGATCGACTGGGAGTGAGTGAAAGGGAGAGTGTAAGGTGAGTGAGTGCTTAAGTGAACGGTGTGGGTGTGGCGAGCATTGGGGGGGTGTAGGGGCGTGTATGAAGTGGGCACCGTAGTTCCTCTTGTGTCGGGACCTTCCCTTCCCCCCGTTCCCTCGTTGTTGCCTAATTCGCCTTTCCCCTCCGTGCCTGGGCGCCTCCTTTCCCTCACCGAAATACACTGTCTCTCTCCTCCCCCATGCACTAAGAATAGTTGGGTGTCTGGGGGCACGTTTGAGGGTTTGGTTGTGTGGGGGCTTCCTCAGGACGTTCTACCTCCCCCCCGATAATGATCTGGCCATCACCCCAAATCGGGGCTTAGGGCCACCCAAGATCCTGAGGGATTGTTTCCTCCACCATGTGAGTGCAGCCCCCGGAGTGTTAGAAAAGGGGGTACTAGGTCCGCATCTTCCCCTTATTGGGTCCCCTTCCCTACCAGCAGGTCCATATCTCCCCATTCTTAGGTCCCCTTCCCTAACACCGAGAACCCAGGAGCTCTGGTTCCCAGCCCCCCTGCTCTAAACCACTAGCCCCCACTCCCCTCCCAGTGAACCCAGGAGTCCTAGCTCCCAGCAGCCACCCTGCTCTAACCCACTAGCCCCCCACTCCCCTCCCAGGGAACCCAAGAACCCTGGCTCCCAGCCCTGGCTCTACTCTAACCCACCCCCACTTCGTGTGCCTGCACTTGCCCCCATATACCCCCCTCTGGTCCCCCCATGTGCACACACTCACCCCCATGTACCCCCCTGCTCCCCCCCTCCCCCGTGTGCACACACTCGCCCCCCATGTACCCCCTGCTCCCACCTCCCCGTGTGCATGTACTCACCCCCCATGTGCATCCCTTCGCTCCCCCCTCCCACCATGTGCCCCCGTACCCCGGGCCCCACAATTTATACTCACCATCATCCATGGTGTTGGGCTGCTGCTGCTGACGCTTCAAGTAACATGCAGGCAGCTCTTCACCTCCCCAAGTCCCTTCCTCCCTCCCTCCCTGCTTGGGAGGAAGGGACTCAGGGAGGCTAAGAGCTGCACATGTGTCAGCAGCTCCCATCCCCCCTGCACAGGCTGGGAACCAGCCTGTGCAGGGGGCTGGGAGCTGCTGATGCATGCGCAGCTCTTAGTTCATACCGGGGGCACCTCCATTGGGCGGGGGTGACTCTGTCATCAGCTGTGTGTGTTCGCATGCACACAGCTGGTGAGAATGTGCGGAGCCACCTCGAAGAACCTTGTTTACCAAGGCAGAGACCTTCTGAAGGTTTCTGCCTTGCTAAACAAGGTTCTTCAAGGTGGCTCTGCACTCCGACCTCGGCTGGGTTTTTGTTTTTTTTAAAAGTTGCCGGAGCCTGCCAGAGCGCTGGGGGAGCCCTGGGGACCAGGCGGGGCATTGCCCCTGTCTCTCTAGAGGGCCCACCACCACTGCCCGCACCGTTTCCGTACACCCTTTCCCCTTCTCCCTCTCCATTCTCTCTTCTAGCTACTCTGGTTGTTTTCCTGGCTGTACTTCCCCTGGGACAGATGGCCGGCTAGCTCCATCATGCAGCCTCGGAGCTCTGTGCTTGGGCATGACTGTACAAGGAGATCAGTGAATGTGCTGCGTGTGTGCGGGGCCCTCTCCCCTGGTGTCTGTTTGGGGTTCCACGTTGTTGGGGCTCTTGGACCGTACTAATGGCTCGACCCCTCTCCCTCTGTGCAAGCAATGATTGCAGAGCAAACCAGGGAGCATGAGGAGGTTCTGCAGCTCCTCCTGCACCTCCTACATCAGGTGCACCAGCTCGACTGCACCCAGGCAGATTGCTGGAGCCGGGTACGGGGCGGCATCCCTATTGAGGGGGGGATCCGCCCCACCAAACCTTTTGGTGTCAGCTCCCCAGCTCGACTGTCCCTGTTTACTGTTCCTCCCTTCCCTATGTATTAAAGTTGGTTTGTTCCCTTCTCCGGTTGTGTGTGTTCTCCTTCTTTGTGTGCTGTTCTCTTGTGTGGGTGCCTCATGGAGGTCGTGCCCAGTTGCCTGGCAGGTGCGGGGTATGTAGCGTTCCCCCCACCCCCACCTGGTGACTTTGCTGCAGCTTTGTCGGATCCTTTGGGATTGACCCTGAGTTCCCTGTCCTGGGGGTTGTGACTACTCGGCTGACTGTCTTGCCTTCCTTATGTCCCCCTCTGACACTGTCTCAATGCCCCCCTTTCCCTGTGGTCCCTTGGACCGGGGGTCCAACCCCTTAGTTGTTGTCCTGGTGCCTTGCCCCCTCCCTGCCTTGGTGTTGGCCTCCCCCTTCACCCACGTGCATCCGTTGTTGGTGTTTGGGGAGCTGAAGCAGCTTTGCTGGTGTTGGTGTGTTCTGGGGTCCCCCCTCCCCCCGCTGTCCCCTGCCAACCCGGCTGTGGTGTGTGCTTCCGTCCCCGCCGCCATGACCATCTGTGTCCTGTTTCCAGCTCATTTTATGGGGGCCTTGGGATTGTGTGTGTAGGGGGCTTTGCCGGGGGGGTTGGGTGTTTGTATTGGGGCCCCTGCTGCCTTGGGGCTCTGACTTTCTCCCCTGTGCCCCATCCCACCCTGCCCCCCTCCCCCACACTGAGGTCCCCCCGCTTCCTTGGCCATGCAGTCCTTCCCTGTCTGGTTGTGTTAACGGTTGTGTGTGGGGGGGTTCAGGTTTTTAGGGGGCTCTGGTGCCCGGCTGTCTGGCCTCTGTTATGGGACTGGTTGGGGGCCACTACTTTGGGTCTCCTGTCATCCCTGCTCCCTCCTACCCTGCCTGCACAGGGTCTGGAAGTTCAGGAGCGGAGCTGCATGATGCAGCTTCTTTTGCCCTCGGTCAGCCATGTTGTCATGTCACTGTGCTGGGTGGGGATTCCCTGCCATTTGCTATCTCAGCTGTCCATGTAAATGTCATGGGTGTTTGCTCGGTGTTTCCCAGGGTGGGTGTTTGCTCAATGGGTGTGTGTCATCCCCTCACCTTCTGTCCCACAACCCCCCACAGCGCTGTCTGTGTAAACATCTCCTGGCTCAGTGCCACCAGGTGTTCACTGGGTGTGCTCATCCACCCATCTCCACCCACTGGGTCGGCAGCGGCAGCCATGTAAAAAAGGCCTATGGAAGTTTCACAATCAAAACCATGAGAGGTGGCCACCTATACCATGTCCCACCTATTCTAATCTAGTGTTATGGGGGGAGGGGGGAAAGGGAACTGGATGCCTCTCCACAACACACAGAGTACCTCTTGACCCCCTAGGAATCCCTCTGGGTTTAAATGCCCTTCAGGATAGTGTTTGGGCCCTTCCAACTGCTGAGAAGGCAAGGAACTTAGGCCCCTATCATCATCAGGCATGGGAATCTAAGGATCCTGTGACTCCTAATTATACGCAATCACCTGCAGACACCCCAGGGAGGATTCTAGGGAGGGGAAGGATGGTGGTTACAAAATGTGTGTGTGTGGGGGGGAAAGAAACGGTAGGGCCCCAGAATCCAGGGGTTGGAGCAGGGAGGGGATCTTACAAACTGCGGGAGGGGTAGGGATTCCCAAGCAGGGGGAGGGGAAAAGAAACACTCTCTCAGCTCGCACTCATTCTCTCACTCACAGACTCAAAGGGAAGGGAACAAGGGAAACAATAAGGGAAACTCAGTATACGCCTCTAGACAATCAAACTGAAATACCAAACAAGGAACAACAGGGAACAACACCAAACACTTAGCTTCTCACTGCTGCGGGGCCAGTCCAAACAGGAAAACCTGATTACCAACACTGTCTGTAAGGCAGTGCCGGGTTAAGTAGCCCTATCGTTAGTGCCCTCAACTGGAGGCTTTCCCTGCAGGTGGGCTGAATGCCGCAGGGTCCTAAGTTCCATCCATGTTCCACTAGGGACGGGTGCAGATACTGGCCTAGGAAAAGCTTCTGGGGATGGGGGCAGCACATGCCCCTGCTCTGCTGCCGGCTCTGTCGCGCTCTGCTGCTGGGATGGGGTCTCACGGAGTTCTGGGGGTGGCACTGGGGCTGCAAGGGGACCAGGAGTTGGCAGCAGATGCAGGGTGGCCTGGCAAAGGCGGCGGAGCCCCATGACATCTAGAGAGAGAGTGTGTGGTTGCATGTGGGTCCCAAATATAAGAGATAGAGACAATGTAGTTCAAATAAGATCTTTTATTAGACCAGCTTCTGTTGGTGGAAATATACAAGCTTTTGGGCTACAGAGGGCCTTTCCACAGGAAGGGCTACATGCCCAAGAAAGAGCCCTGTGGGCAAAAGTTTATCTAATAAAAGCTCTCATCTGAACTACTTTGTCTCCACCTATTAGGAATGTGCGAACACTGAGGGGTTTGGTGTTTGGCTCGTTCGGGGTTTGCCCCCCCAAATCATTCGGGTTTGGGCTGTTCAACCCAAACCTGTTTGGTTTCACCGAACCCATTCATGGGGGTGGGGGGAATCTGATTTTCCTTCCCCCCTCCAGGATGCACAGGTTGAAGGGGTGCTGGGGCTCACCTCCCCCCCCTGCCCATCCTGGTAAAAAAATTAAAAAACAAAACTCCACCCCAGGGATCAACTGGGTTCCCCCCTGTCCCTCATCCCCCACCCGAACGGGTTCGAAACCTGAACTTTGTTCAGTCGGTTCGGGCGGGGCAGTTCGGATTCGGGGTGTTCGCGAATGGCCCGAACACCCTGAGTTCGGGCTGAACACTGAACCCCTGAACTCTGTTCACACATCCCTACCACCTATCCTCTTCAGTCATGCAGTGTATTATGATGATTGCTGGCAGTTGTTCATTTTTCTGAGAATGTATGACCTGCATAGTTGCCATCAATCTTGAGGTTGTCATGAATGTTGAACAGGGTCCAATTAATGTCTCGGTGGTCCCCCTGGAATAATATGAGGGCCTCTGGAGATAGTAGAGTTGTATGAGGTATTCTCTTTCGAATGCAGATCCTAATCCAGGGTGACCTCTTCAGATTTCTATATTGCAGAAATTCAAAAGGCCAAATTTACTCTTGCCATGCACAGAACTGAGCAATAGAATTCAATGGATGTTGGCTTACTGGTGATTTTGAATTCACATGCATGACTTCTTGCCAGTCATTAATCATTGCCAACCACTTGTCAGCTTCCGGTATGATCAAAGCATTTGTCCAAATTTAGTGTCAGCAACCCAAAAACACCAAAAGGAGAAAAAATAAAAGGAAAATTTTTTTTTAAAAAAAAGTATAAGAAATCCAGCATAGACCAAGTGAGATTTTAAAATTATATTACCATAGCACAAAGTACTACAAAGGGGTATTACTGTCATGGGGACATGAGGGCAACACACCCATTTGGGGGAAGATGACACACATTTCAAGGGTACGTGTAGTGCAATATAAAGGGTTAACAGATTGTAAGCTCAGTTGGAGCAATATAACCAACCCTGGTGACAATTACCCAGTAAAACAATCAAGAAATATAACTAGGCTAAACAAAGCCCATAGATAATACAAGGAATAGAATGACAAGTTATTAGGCTACAAAAAAGCCCAAAAAGCAATGATGTCAAACATAAATGAACCAAAAAACAATAAATGATACAAGGAATGGACACAGCTGTGTTTCTAGACCCCACATATAGCTCCTCATCAGCAATCCCAATTTCTATAGGCTATAGTGTCAGAAACCAACTTGCTTTTGAGAAATTCAGTGTTCCAGGATAAGGCCCAATTCTTCAGACTTCTGTGCGAGTCGGTGTGACCATTCACATGCTTAAGTAATAAAAACTTTACTCATTTTCTAACCATAAGATTAATTTGAAAGATTTTGTTGAATTTTCAGTTTCACAATTTAAAATTCAGGCAAATCAAAGATTTCAAAATTGCTGCAAGGCATATTTCATAATTAAAAAAAGAAAAACATCATGTTAGCAATGTAGTCAGTAGGAGATCCTTCTCTGTTCAGGCCCCACTTAAATTTTGAAAGAGATTTAATTGTAAAGCTCCAGAATGATATGTTTCTATACTGTAGCACATACATCTCTGGTTATTTGTAATTTTAGAAAATCAGTTCTTACTAGGCTTGTTTATTCTCAGTCTGAGGTGACACTTTTTTCACTCTTTCTACACATTCAAAGCAAACAAAGATTTTCCCTATTTATTCTGTCTATAAATGTTGTGCACACATAATCCAGCAAGGGCAATATCAATACTTTCAAATTTGATTTGCTTTGTAGATTTCACTGACAACTAAGAAACAAGCCAGGTTTATAGAAACAGGTTAGAAGTCTGAGCAATGCTTTCCACTCCACAAACGTGCAAGGTGTTCCCACTAGAATTATTTTTTTAGTTTAAAGATTCAGAAGTTCAAGGTGCCCTGAGGCATTTTGCTTGATTGAAACTCGTAAAAAATTAAAAGTCCACCCATTCAAAGAAGAAATTAAAAAGTTCTCATCAGATATTGCGAGTCTGACAGACCAATGAAGGGTATTTTTAGATGTGACGCTACCATGGGGGCCACGCTTACCCCAGTGTGGCCACCCTGGTGGTGTCACGTTTGTTCCAGCCTGCCAGATGTTTACCGTGGGCAGGATCAAACACTCCCTGGACCATGGCAGGATTAACTCCGGGTTGTGAGCTCGGCTTCCTGCCACCTCACAACCCGGAGTTAGTCCTGCCACGGTCTGGGGAAGGTCTGGGGAAGCCATCCCCAGACTGTGGTAGAGCCGACCGCCAATGGCTAGAGCTTTTCTGGGAGGAGGCTGTCAGGGAGGAGGTGTGGCTGCACTGAGCAGCACAGGGGTTGCGGGGCCGTGCGGACCATATCCGCATGTTGCCCCTGCCCTCTCCACACCCCCAGCCACCATCACGTTTGTTCGGCGGCAGTGCCAGATCCTGCCTGGGGTGAGGGCTCTCACTGAGGGCAGGATCAAAGCGTGGTAGTGACTAGTACCGTCACGTCTAAAAATACCCGAAGAAAGTGATAGTGTTTTGGTATTTTTTAATATTGTGCAGGTGTCCTGAACTTGAGTAATCCACAATTAAATGTATGAGACTGTAGAAACCATCTTAGGTCAGTGTTCTCTATAGAAAAATAGCTCAATAAAGTTTTATTTTTAAAAAATCTTTATAGAAATAATAGCTTAAAAATAATGTTTAACTGGATCTAAACTGCCAACTTTAAATGTTCATCAAATTGAGACAAACCAGACCTGAAACATTTGGTATGAAGATAAATGATTCGAGGTGGAATGATTATTTTTGTTATCTGGTACAATTATTAGAACAGAAATTAAGTCCATGTTTTAAGACATAAGCGGAAAGGGACAGAGCTAAGACTGATAATTCAGTCTTACCTCTATAATTCCTGTATTCAGTTTGTCAATCAGGAGTGTAGCTACCATTGGACAAATAGGGACATTCGTCCCAGGACCCGTACTGGCTGGGGGCCCAATATCCAAGATAGCTAAGTCACCCTTTCCCCCACTTTTTTCTTTTTAAAAAAATTGCCACCTGAGCTGGCTGGGGGCCCTTCCGGCTGCTGCATGGGTCCCCTCCCTGCCCACGGTTGTAACATTGTGTCAGACACAATGTTGCAACCACAGGCAGGGAGGGGCAGGGGCCCCATGCAGCAGTCTGCGTCAGGCCAGGTCACACTTGCTACAATCTGACACAATGTTGCAACCACAGGCAGGGAGAGGTCCCATGTAGTAGTCTGTGTCAAGCCAGGTCACACTCGCAAGCCTCGTGACTCAGCTCACCCCCCTGGCACTGCATCACGGAGGAGGAGTCCTCCCCACCAGTCCAGACCCAGTCTGGCTCGAGGGAGGCCGAGCTCAAGGGAGGCCCAGCCCGAGCAGGAAGGTGTCCGTCAGTGGTTCCACTCAGTAATTGAGTGGAACCGCCATCGGGCACCTTACCGCTCTGGTGCTGCCTCTTTGCATCGAGCCGGCCCAGCCTGCCTCATCCCACCTGACCATCCCCCCCGGCCTCCAGGGCTGGTCGGGTGGGCCAGGGCAGCAATGGCACTGCTGTTTCTGGCCATGCTCAGCCGCATCATGAAGGCAGCAAGCCGCAAGGGACAGAGTGCACTATGGGCCCAGATCACCACCGGTCCAGAAGATGGATGGGCCCAGCAGTAGGCCACCAGCAGCACGTCGCAGACGCTGCAAAGAACAAGTAAGTCCCGAGCACCAGAAACCCAGTGCCCCTAGGCCGGACAGCAGCTTCACCACCGGCAGGAAAAAAGTGGGGGGGACTGACATTTCTTGTCCCTGGGCCCATCCCAAGCTAGCTAGTGCTGCACCCTTGTTGTCAATATAGATGTTGAACCAGTATTAGAGCTATTTTAGTAGAATCACTTCCTCATGTTAATATGCAGTATATAGCAAAGGTCCCCTTTTCAGTGAACAATTTTTATTCAACTGATTATTATGCATCCACACCACCAGGTGGTAGTACAGCAACATACATTAATAAACATAGAAGTGATATTTCCAATAAACCTTCTTTTTAGTGTGTGTCCTCACACATGTCATTAGATGTTTAGTGGTAAAGCTACAGCCTCCCTCTTCATCTGTTTGCATGTGTATCTTAGGTCTTTCCAGATCTTTCAGGGCTCCTCCTTTTAAAACCTTGCAGGCAGTAAGAAACCACAAATTCTGTTTCCTTAAAGTATCTCTGTTCATCCCATTAACATTAATGGAGATTATAGGCATGGGTGGAGCAGAGAATAGACCCTCACATTTCTAAATTCAAGCCTGGTCAATGTTATTTTCCACATGTGGGGACATGCTAGAATATTTTCTGCATGAGCAATTATAGGAATTACATTTAACAGTTCTGCTAAGAAAGATGGCAACTGAATGGAGAAGTGCTATGAGGCGGACCAGGTTTTAAAATACATTTAATGTGTTACTTACTCCTGTGCTATTGGAACTGAATTCAATCTGCTGTCCCATGGACTAGCTAATTTAGGACAGACACCAAACTAGTCTAAGCTGATTGTTGCAAAAATAAACAATTAATAAATTAAATAGTGTAACCCACATAGGTAGAACTCCCAGGTCAATAGGAATATTTTGCTTCTTGATCTGAATAAGTAGACTTCTGAACACTGATAAGTTGAATTTTTAAGCTGTATAGGGTATACCCATCCAGCTAAAAAAATCAGGACTTTTGAGTGTATGTTTTGTTGGCAGCATGTCAGTTCCAAGTCTGGAAGTCTCAAGCTGAAAGCACCAGGTTTCATTGTCTCCAATCCATCCAAGACACCCAGAATCAGAGCTGACAGGATTACACACACACACACACACACACACACATACACACACAGCTCTGCTCTTCTGTTTGCTCTGACTTTCTGCTTCTGGGGGAAGGGGACTGAAGACAGAGAAATCTGGTGCTAACAACCTCCATATCCATCTCCTTAAGTTCTACTTGAGTTGAATTTCTTATAAGTTAAACATTTTTACATGGCCGGAGAAATGTGACTTAAGCAGACTCCACTGAACTGGCTTCATTCCAGACACCACTTATAAAGACACGGGCTCTTTTTCCTAACTTTACAGTCTTCATGATAACCAGAAAGAGCACTTAAATTTTCCAAAAATAAAAACGTCATGGTTTAAAAAAATGTTAAAGGCAGATCAGTTTTTTAAAAAACAACGTTCCTCTTCAAAAACATTGCACAAAATGAATTTTTATCTAACTTAACTCCAAAAAACATGAAAATTCATTATAAGTTAAGTACAATTAAAAAAACATTTAACTACATACATTCCAACAGAACATAAATGCCAAAAAGCATTGAAATTATTTCAAGATTTTCTATTTATATTTCATAATTTACCATCAACATGAACATAAGATATGTACTTCCTTCCTTACAATACATACTTAGTCTTATTAATATTTATCACTAACCAAACTATCACATTTTTTCATTATTAATTATTAATTTATTTTCGTAATTCAACAACGAACAATTTTTTCAAACTGCCTTAAACTGTCATTTACATGTATTCAAATTGTGTACATTTTATACAATGAACTGTTGAGATTGTCAGAATGTCAAATTAATGAATGAGAATGTCCGTGTAGGCAACTGTATGCAGTAGCTTAATTACAATCCAATTCTGCGCAACAGGACAGAGTTAAGGCAGTTTGAAAAAATTGTTCATCATCAAATTACGAAAATAAATGAATTATTAATAAATTTTAAAATGGATAGTTTGGTATGTAGACAAAAAGGAATTGGAGATGGTTAATAGTCTCTCATACTTAGGTCTCACTTTCTCTACATCCCTAACCGGGGTGTGTGGGTGTGTGGCATGCTCAGAAGGTGGTGCTTAGGGCAGCTCAGGCAGTAGGTAGAATTTTGGCATTTTATAATAATTTTGCAGAGCGTCCTTGCGGAGGCCCTCAATGTTGGCAAAGCTAAGTTGGATTCTATGTTACTTTACGGTGCTGAACTATGGGGCCTTGAGCCAAGGTTGCTAGATATAAAGGGTTCCAGTAAACCTTTTGACGAAAGTTCTGACTGTCCAGAGAAGTACGCCACAATCTATAGCCAGAGTGGAAACTGGTTCTGTAAATATAATTGCTAGGGCCAGACATAAGCCTATTGTATACTGGTTGAAACTTAGAGCCTACTCTCCAGCTAGGATGCCTAAGCAGGCTCTACTGGAAATGAGCAATTCCTCGGTTCCAACAAAGTCTTGGCTCTCAGATGTAAAACACACTGGAGCAGGTGGGTCTGAGCTCATTTTTTCTTGAGACTCAATCCCTACCTCTTCCCATTGAAAAACACATCATTCTGAAGCGCTTTTTAGCTATCTCGACCCAGGAAGACTTAGCGAAGACAAGGGCATACAACCACATCCCACTCTATAAATACATTATTTTTGAGAATGTGCAAACGCATTACTTGTCCACTATTACATGATTCTGCCATAGAGTGTCTATAACAAAACTCCATCTGGGTCAGTTAGATACCAAGGTGCAAGAAGGAAGGTGGGCTGGAATCCCCTATTCCCAAAGGTTATGCCCATGTTCCACGGGAGCAGTAGAAGCTATGGTGCGCTTTTTATGGGTTTGTCCTTTTTATCAGGCACTTAGAGACTTTTTTTTTTACTCCAGTCACTGCCCCGGCGGTACCTTATTTGGATTCTTTTGACAAAACATTGTGGATGCTTCAGAACAAATCCTTGAGTGTTTTGACTGTACTAGCAAACTATGTATGTTTGGCTCAGAAACTTTGTAAGTATTTAAGGGATGCTAGTTTTGGCAGCAGAGATTAGCTTCTGATATTTGAAGATGAGGTCACGTATTTTTCTTATATATAATGATGTAACAATTTCGGAAGCAAGGAGCAGATCCTTTATTTTATGTACAGTTTTATATTACTGTATGTTATATTTTAGCCTATGGTCGTAAATAAAATTTGATTTTATTTGAATTAATACCTTTTGAATGCAACTTTTCATACAGAGTGAATGACTAAAAGTCATGCAACTTTTCATACCACTGTGCATAAACCAGCCAGCAGAACTGATTTTTAAATGTTTAATAACTAGGTTCTTCTTCAAGGATCTCTGCGATTCTCACTCTTGGGATTGCTAGTTTTCACTGCACCAAGCGTTATCATGTTACAATAGCACTTGGTGGCCATCTCATACTCCAAGACTGTAAAGTCTGAGGGCCCAACTCATCCGTGGGGAGAAGATATGGATTGCTCGAAAACTTCCCCACAGAGTGAATGAATAAAAGACATGCAACTTTCCATACCACTGTGCATGCACAGAAATGATTTTTTAATGTTTAATAACTCAGTTTTTGCTGCACCAAACACTATCATGTTACAGTAGTACTTGGTGGCCATTGCATACTCCATGGCTGTGAAGTCTGGGGGTTCAACCCATCTGGTGGGAGGAGATATGGATGCTCAAAATCCTCCCCGCAGAGTGAATGAATAAAAGTCATGCAACTTTTCATACAAGTACAACGTGAGGAAAAGGGTAATTGACATGAAACTGACTAGAGCTTCCTCTTGCCTCTTGCTGGCAGCTTCTGAGGCAAGAGGGTAATTGACATGAAATTGACTAGAGCTTAAAGTCTTTGTGACAGAGCTGGCTCCTGATAAAGTTACGTGATTTTAAAAAGCAGATTCACGTAACTTTCCTTATGCTTTTTTTTCTAACATCACAAATGGCGGTCAGCAGCTGCTCGACTGCGCATGAGCCAGTCAGCAGAACTGATTGTTTAAATGTTTAACAACTTGTTTTTGGCTGCACCAAGCACTATCACACTACAGTGGCCGTTTTCACATGGACGGTCCCACCCACTGCTGGGTGTTCTGGCAGGTGGGGGGAGGACATTCATGCAAATGGGCCGGTGGTGGGTGGGTGGATGGGTGCACTGGGGGTGCACCCATGTAAACATCACAGGTAGTGGGTGTTTGTGCGTGCATACTCCCAGCGCACAGCCACCTCCACCCATCTACACCCATTGTCCACCATCTACACCCACGAGGCCATCCAGGAAACCAGAGGAGGCCCATGGGTGGAGGTGGGTGGGTGTCCATGTAAAAGGACACACACACACCTCCACCCACCGCGTGAGCACACCCATCCACCCACCCACCCCGTCCATGTGAAAATGGCCAGTAGCACTTGATGGACATCTCAGGATCCATGGTTGTGGAGTCTGGGGGCCCAGCTCATTAGGGTGGAGGAGATATCGATGATTCAAAATAGTCGGGACACTGTGCATTTTGACCACACCGATTAAATTTTCAACAGTTCTAAATTTTTATTTTCTACCTGGATTTTCTTCAAACTTTGCACGTATGATGGTCCCCACAAATATAAGCCATGGATACATTTTCAGAACTGTAGCTCAAGCAGTTTCTTCAATATTGGGGCTTCAGCAGTTCCTTGTTTATAATGGAGAGTGGTTCTGCCTTTAACTTACTTGAAGCTACTGCTGCAAGTAAATCATGGGAGTAACTTTTACTTAAAATCTGTGAGGAGAGGAATACTGACCCAAATAAGTTCCATTCCCCTATTTCTAGAATTACAGGGGATGGAAATTTGCAGGGGATGTGTTGACCTCTATAATTACTCAGATGACTTCCATCCCCTATTATTTTCATTTATATAGTTGTCATGGGGAAAAGGGGGAAACACAGACATTTGGGGTAATGAGACACAGAATTTGGGGTACTGGGGGTAAATTTGGCTACTAAGAAGGACAGCTAAAGGTAAAGATTAGAAGATTGTGAGCCTTACCACCCTGCTGAACTGGTATGGCAGGGTGGGGGACAGAAAAACCATTGTTAGACAGAGCAAGCATTTTGTTGTTAAGGTAACACCCAGGTGGGATCTGCAACCAGCTCAGAATAACAAAAGGAGCAGGAGGGAGAAATGACCCAAGCCCCCTACAAAGAAAAGAAGAGACAGGATCTCTACACTCTCTCTTCCATCTTGACCAGCAAGGTGTAAGCAGCTTGCAGGAGAGCCTGCACAGCCATGAACTAGAGACTTTCCAAGTCACTAAAGGGACTGAGCCCAGCCTCAACACCAAGGCTGTGAGAGACTCTAATGGACCTGGACTGTGCCTTAGGGTAAGAGGACATTTAGGGAACTTCAGTGTATTTTAGAATGCATTTGTTTTATATTTGATTTAGTGACTTGCACCATCTGATCAACAGCCTTATACTTATATTTACTTAATATATGTTTTATAACCAAGCCTAGCATGCTTGTGTGTTTATTCAGCCTTGGTGGGTTCAAAAAGGGGGTACCCTATCTACGTGAGAGCCTAGACGGACCTTTTTTCTATAAGACAACCCCACCGTGAAGTCTTCCAAGCTATGGGTGGCCAGAGAAGGTTCTCTGAGTTACGACTGGACTGGGAGAACAAGGGGAGGCGTTTCTGGGGGCGTGGACCTCCGAAAGCTCTCTGATTGCGGTGAGGGTTTCTGATCACTTGGGAACCCATGTGGGCACAGGCAACTGGGTTGCAGCTGGCCTAGTGGGCATCCGGGGGACATCCTAGAGAAAGAGGTGGACCCCGATCCCGGTGACAATAGTGCTTTAGAATCCTTTATTAGTTCACCTATAATTCCCATTTTACAAAGAAAAACTGAGGCTAAGGTGCAAATAAACAGATGATAGCCCTCAGGAGTCTCGTAGCCACCTAACACGAACACCTTCGAACGAACACAGGGCTGAACACCTTCCTGGTGTGAGCTAGCATCTTGTTTATAAACAACCTAAGAGATAGCAACTTGCCCAAAGGCCAGCCAGCAAATTCATGGCTAAGACAGGATTGCATCCCTGATCTCCCCAAGGTCTAAGTCCAACATCTTATCCACTAGGCTACACTAGTTTTATAACCATGAGGGTAGTACATACCAAATGTGGCTTCCTCCACTTATTACTGTGGTAAGCCCACTAAATTGTATGCAGCAAGAGATGTCTCTTTTAGAAGCACATCCAGCCTTGATTTGAAGAAAGTGACGGAGAATCCCTAAGCTAGCCTGTTACAGGGTTAATTAATAGTTAATGACTGGGTTCTGCCAGCACAAATGGGGTCAATGCTTTCCACGATACACGTTTTAGGTAAGAGTAGGTACATTAGTTTGGGAGGTGACCAGATGCTATAGAAATGAGGTTATTTCTAGGCAAAGGGAGTTGGTGAGGGGGGTGAGGGAAGAGAAGACCAAAGAGAGATGAGTTTATCCTTCCAACAAAGCTGGACCAAGTCTAAAGCTGTCAATTGTCTGTGCAAAGTGCTGCCCAGGGAACCCTGCTTGGATCCCTGCCTAATTCATTCTAAACAGCTGTGCAGTAAATCTCAAGATGCACAGGGCTGTCATGGCAGAGCTCTGGCTGAATGAGCTCTAATTTGACCCTCAAGGAGCCATCCTACTCATGAATAGCAATGAGAAAAGCACAAAGACTAATGCACTAGCTCTACAGATGGATGGGCTTTAGGAAACAGGACGTTTAACTTATAACTGAAGTTATTTTAGATTATGGGCTGCATTTGTAAGCAATGCAAGATCATAACTTTGGAAATGTAAAGGGAACTCTGTTACTGAAAGCTTGATGCTTCGATTTACCTGGCAAGAGCAGGTCATGGGATGCAGCCTAGCTACCCTCTGCTTTTACACGGAGCGTTGGCTCCATTTGCTATGCATCTAAGGCCATTTTCAGACATGCCAGCCCACCCCCGTGCATATTCTGGCTACGGGGGGGGGGGGGGGAGCACAGNACGTTTAACTTATAACTGAAGTTATTTTAGATTATGGGCTGCATTTGTAAGCAATGCAAGATCATAACTTTGGAAATGTAAAGGGAACTCTGTTACTGAAAGCTTGATGCTTCGATTTACCTGGCAAGAGCAGGTCATGGGATGCAGCCTAGCTACCCTCTGCTTTTACACGGAGCGTTGGCTCCATTTGCTATGCATCTAAGGCCATTTTCAGACATGCCCCCCCCCCCCCGCAGCCAGAATATGCATGGGGGGAGGGTTGCATGTCTGAAAGTGGCCTCAGTTTCAAAACAAGCATGGAAAGGTATGAAGTCTGCTCAACAGCTACAAACACCATCAGCATTGAGAGGCATATGGGTCCTGGTGCAAGAGATGGCATCGGGGCCCCCTTCCTTCCCTCTGGTGGCAGGGAATGCAGCTGCACCAGTGATTTGGGGAGGTCCCAGGACCCCGGTGCAGTTGCACCACATGTCCCTATTATAACTACACCCTGCATTTAGATAAGTTCTTTCATGGCGTTCCTGATTCAGCAAAGCACTTCATCATGTATTTAAGAGCTCCGCTGATTTATTGTTGCGTATTCTGCTGTCTTTCCATGCACAACAGTGGTAGAAGGCTGCATTAGATGGGCAGCAGGGCTTCTTGCTTCCCAGCACCACTGAAATGGAAGGGTATGTGCCACTCACCTGTACAATCCTTACATGAAATCATCCACCTAGCAGCAAATTCTGGATTCCGAACTTTGATAACAGCCTCCTGTCACAAGCAGCGGAGAAAGGAGCTTCACCTAGAACTGTAGAATCTCAGATTTGAAAGGCGTCCTGTGGGTCATCTAGTCGAGTCCCTGCTTGAATGCAGGAGGACTACAGCTACAACAGCCCGACAAATGGCTGTCCAGCCTCTTTTTGAAAACCTGGTGACTGTTGCTGGGAGTTTGGGATTGCTGCTGTGACCTGGGTGGCCTCTCCTTATTAACCCTGCCCTGCAACTGGCTTCCTACACTGACTGCTGCCAAGTGGTAGCTAGGGGCACTGACTGTTAGGCAGCCATTAGGTGGCAGGAAGTGACTGCAGCCTGTCAACTTGGGCTTTACATGAAGAATTGTTTTAATTGTAATTGACCAGGTGACCATTTTAAATTTGTGTTTGTAAAGGGGGGGCGGGGGCGGTTCCTCACTTCTTTGGTTGTGATGGGAGAGGGGAAGGGATGCGGGTACAAACATAGGCCTTCTGGCGGGAGGGGATGAGAGACAACTGAGTGGGAGTGGATGGGATGACTCCTTTGGGTGAGGCAAGGGAGTGGGATTGGTAGGTGAGGTGAGCAGGAGTGTCGTCAATTGTGTTTTGTTTCGTTTTACTGTATTGTGGGTAAGGAGGAGGTTGCAGACTGGTTGTAGTGAAAGGTTAGTGACCTCTTTGTATTTATTCTTTTATGTTGTTGTAAGCTGCCTTGAGCCTTTTGGAAAGGATGGGCCGGGTATAAATTTAAAACAAAAATACGTCCTCCTAACCGGCATCGTAGGGCTTCTTTAAACTTGACATTAAAGCGTGTCTCAAACTGTGTTGGGATATTGACATGACACTGGTTGCACCCCATGTTCAAATATGCCGCATGTTTAGACTTGCACCCAGTTACGGCAGCAACGGGTGCTCCTCCCCATACCTTTCTTCAGAACACAGATGCAGTTTTCAATGGATGGGATTTCTAAGCAGGTGTGAAAACACTTTCTTCTGTGCTTTATCTTGCAAAGTAGGTGCTAATGTCCTTTGCAGAGGTTGTCACTGCAAGGGAAATGCAAATAGCATTGCAGCAGGACTTAATTTTAGGAGTGCGTTCATAGTAAACAAGTGAAGAACTGTGCTTACAACTCCCTTTTAACTGGCACCTTTATTTATGTTGTTCACTTTGAGGGCAATAATGTTTGTGCTTCAAACAATGAGGATAGAGGTGGGTAGGAATGAGACGGCCAGAGCAGACCCAAGTCCCCTCCAGAAAACACAGTACTCTATTGATCCAATAACTGGAAGCAGAAGCAAACACACCACGCAATATCTTTAAATGTAATGCTCCTGACGTGTTCGTGGGGAATGCGTGAGTTGACACAGCAATGCCATTGTGTTCACATCCTGGGTGTACTGGGAGCCCAACACGTGGACAAAGCAATGTTCAAATTGTTATGCTGCTTACACACAGTGCTCAAACACATGCTGGGTCCATTTACCACACAATCAACATTTTGTTTCAAGATGCTCTCAGTCTCAGATCAGAGTATAGCAAGCCGTATTTTGCCCTCAGATGTGTCTAGAAAGTCAGTGGAAGGTGGGGGTTTAAATATCCGAAGGCAGATATTGATGTAGCAGTATTTAAGGATGTTAGCAAATGGCACAGTAACCACGTGGTGAGTCTGTGAGTGTGGTGTTGGACTCACCCACGTGCTGTGAATGCTGAACCTAACAAATGAACAGGGCTGAAGTGGGGAGGAAACGCTATAGGGTGCAGCAGAGAGATGAAAAGAGAGGCACAGGTTGTTAAGCTTTTTACACAAACCTAACACCAGCATTAACCCCTCTAATTGTGTAAATTACCCTGCCAGCTTAAATCACTTCCACTTCCTAGTTTTTAACTTCTGTTTCCTGGTTTTATGCTGGCCTTGTTCAACATGATTTTCAAGGATTTATCTAACTCGGCATGAAATAAAACCAGAATAGTGATTGTGTGAATGACTATTCTGATATTAAGCCACTCCACCAGAGAATTGCAGATAGAGTTTTTACATCCCCTCAACCCAACATGTCTATAGTATTCTGCAGTCTCAGGTGGCAAAATGTCACGAGTAAGAATCTACAGCCGAGAAGACTGTGACAAAATGCTACCCATGCTACCTCCTAATCCTCTCTGACCCTGCAGCGGAGGGAATTCATCACACCCATCCTCTCAGGGACCCATGAGAGAAGTGACATAAGCACAGCAAGGTCGCTGGGAGGAGAGGGGCTCACAGCTGCTCACACTGCACTCAGAAATCAGAGCAGAAGAAGGCTCTGAAATTCAAGTGCACTGTCTATGTAGCAAAATCCAGCTCCCTTTGAAACTCATATTTGTCTCAGCTCTCTACACAAGTACAGAATCAGATCCCCTCTGGAAATGCACGTCCTGCTCAATTAATGACAAGACTGATGCACTGGCAGAAGCATTCTCCATTTGGTTGAAGTTCCCTAAGGCATTATAATTCAAGTGAGCTGCACCATGGGATTGATGTTGTCTCCCTTGTGATTCTTACATCAGAATAAGTATTTACACTGCCAATCCTGAAGAGTGCTTATTCTGGAGTACTAATGATCATGTAAAGAGTTACTCCTGAATGACAACTCTGGAATGACAAATCCGGAATTGCAGCTACTTCGGAATAACTCTTAACGTATAAAAACAGTCCCTGCCACCATCCTCCCCTCCCTCTCAGATACTCTAGCAACTAAGGAAGCTGGGTGACTCCTGTACAGACACCTCAAGGCAGAGAGGGAGAGGCATGGGGAGAAAAACTGCAGCAATGAGAGAGAGTCTCTTAAGCACAAACTCAATCTGAGCCGATTTACCAGTTGATTCACACTCAAGCCAGTTTGCTTCCTATTGCAGCAGCAGTCGCTACACTCCATTGCTTATCCCTCATCACACCAACTCTTCCACAACCTAATTGACAGCACACCAACACATGGCCATGCATTAGCCCACATTAGTCAACACGGCGGGTTCCACATTCTCTGAACCAACACCATGGATGGTGGATGCGTGTTCGCTACATACTGGCTGTGTGTTGGGTGATCCTGACCACCTAATAGATGAAGATGAAAACAGCCACTCAAGGGGGTTATCATGTCATCTGTGAACACCCTAAGTCTCTGATCGTAGTGAAATGTCTGAGCCAAATCTTAACTTTTCATCTATTTTTCAAGCAACTGAGCAACTGCTCCATCTAAAGCTGCTCATTTTAGTTTCTTATTCATGTGCTTTTCGCAGACTGCTGCTACCACCATCAATATGGCACACAGCAGCTGCATTAATCATTTCACCCAGTTATTCAGACTCACCCTGCTGTTGATGCTGCTAATTAACAGCTTGTATAGGAGAGCATCAGAGAATTGTACAAAGGCAGCCATATGACTGCTACCTATATCATGCGGAGCAACTGTATTAACAAGAATCTAGACAGGCTACATGGAAATCTTCATAATTCTGAAGAGACAACAAGCAAAAGATTCTTATAACAAAGGGGAAGTGTTGTCTTCGTGGAAACAGACTGGCCTGTTCTGAAGCCCAACAGAAGAAAGCTGAAAGGTTGCCTAGTAAACAAGTCGATAAAGTGTGCTTTCATCTGTCAGCATCCTATATATACTCATATGGAATTTGGCTACATTTACACACAGCATTTAGGTAAGATGAGTGTAAACCAAAGCAGTGACCGCTCTAGGTTTTTGTGGGCCCTAGCACAAAATTTAAAATGAGCCCTTGCATTTTATCAGTGGATACAGTAGTAGTAGCTCTCTGCAATACACAGCTAGCTCAGCCCAAGCTGCTGGAGCTTAAATTTGTGCTTAACAATGCCCACATTCCCATCCATGTTGGATGGGAGGGGAAAGCACTGAGCAAGCCTAAAGTTACCTTTGATTGGCCAGGTGGTAAGCCCCGCCTTTTCAGGAGTTTTCAGACAAGTGCATTACCCATCCATGGGGTTTTCGCGCAAGCATGGTAGGTACTGGGTGGGAAGGTGCTTGTCTGAAAACACCCTTCCTCTTCCTTCCCCGGAGCTGAGCCAGAATAGCAGGAGCTGAGTCTAAGCGAAGGGTCTTAGCAAGGGAAGAATGTTCTTGTCTTAGCTTACTCTCTAAGGAAAAGAGAATGAGCCCTGGTCCTTCCAAAAAGTGAGCAGGAGGGAGCCGTGACTAGGAGAGAGTGTATTTCTTTTTTAATATTTTCTTTAAGAGCATCTCTAGGACTGTGAGGTCCTAGGAAGTTGTCTATGCCTAACGTTGCCTCTGAATCAGAGACATGGATAAACTGGCACACATAATACTATTGAAAATCGGTACATTGATATTTGCATAAATTACCTTTTATCTCCTTAAACATTTTAAAACTATTCAATATAGTTGTGTGCTTGCCAGTCTTATCAATCCATTGGGTGGTTTTAGCCAAGCGCCTCCCCACCCATTACCCACCCATCATGCATGTTGCAGGGCCGCATTGACGCCCTATGAAGCCCTGCAACTTACATGATGGGGGGGGGATCGGTGGGTAATGGGTGGGGAGGCACTTGACTAAAAACATCAGTTGATTTACAGGCATACATGTAAACAAGCCTATAAAAATCTTGTTTTAATATTTGAAACCATTTCTAAGGAAAAATACAGTTTCCTGATGCCTATTCTAGCACTTAGAAGTACTGAAGCTCATTTTAAATCCCCAGCTGCTGAGACTCTTTATTTTTTAGTTTGGTGTTACTGTTGCTATCTGTATTAATAATGTTACAGGGCAGGACTAGAACCAATGGGTTCAAATTACAAGAAAGCAGATTTTGGCTAAACATTAGGAAGAACTTCCTAACAGTAAGAGCTGTTGGACAGTGGAGCAGTCTGCCTAGGGAGGTGGTGAGTTCTCCTTCACTGGAAGCTTTTAAGCAGAGGCTGGACGGCCATCTGTCAGGGATGCTGCGGCTGTGGATTTCCTGCATTGAACAGGGGGTTGGACTAAATTACCTCTGCAGTCATTTCCAAATCTATGATTCTTTGTTGGAGCCTATCCACTTCACAACATTGGTTCTAGATGTTTTTGTAGGGTGGGGTATATATTCAAAATAAATAATAATAGTTAGTAGTGAGGCTGTCTTATGGACCTTCTCCCTTGCCATCAAATACCACCTCTCAGGCAGCTACATCAATTTCTTGCAAACAAGACAATATTAGGCAACTATTTCTAGATCTGCATCAATAACTTTTGGCTGAGTCAAGCTAATACTTGTGGGGGATGGAGGCCCCCAGGGGCCGGGGTTGGCCCTGGGGGAGGTATTCAAACGGGGAAACACACACACACGTTCAGCAAGGGAAGGGGAGCAGCAAGGCTATGTATGGAAAACAAGCCCTCAGGGTGGAATAGGGCTAGCAGGATGCTTAGTCCCCAGCCTGTTTCATCATTGGGCATCTGGGTGGTCACATGCCTGGTTTGCCACTGGAGCCATAGACACACGGGTATAGGAGGGGGCCCAGGCGAGGGGGTGAGATTCGTGGGTATCAGGGGTGCGAGAGTCCCAGGCAGGGGGGAAGACAGGATAGGGCTTGCACTCCAGGGAAGGCCCCCAGGGGGGGGGTGCTCCCCTGACACCAAAAGGGAGAAACGCTTACCTTTACGGGGGTAATTGCACAAGCACTCACACACACAGGCACCGCACTCACTCTCTCAAGCAACAGTCAGGCAGGCAGGCAGGCAGAGCAACAACAAGCTACAGGTCTCACACTCCAACGGGAACAACAAGGGGGCCAGTCTCACGGCACAAGGGCTCGATCACCAGCATTTGAGCCTAGCCCTGCATCGGGCTTTTATCCCCCAGCGTGGGGCGTTGGCGAAGTCGCGCTGAGCGACGCAGCGTCGGGGGCGTGGTCACGTTGGGCGTGGCCCCGCCCTGGTCCCCGCCCTCAGGGCGTCTGTGGAGGAACGGCTCTGCCGCGTCCTGGGTTTTGCCCGGCGGGACCTCTGCGGGGGCCTCCCGGCTGCAGGGAGGTGGGGCTTCTTGATGGCGGGGGCTGAGCGGCGCCGCCGGCGGTGTTGCCGCGGCGGGGGCGTCCCTAGATCTCGGCCGTGCTGGCGCGGGGGGATCTGCGAGGGCTCGGGTCCTGACAGCACCCCCCCTCCAAGGTCGATGCAGGAACGTGGGACGAGGTTTGAGGGGGTGGCGCATGTGGAAATAACGAACTAACCGTGGGGCGTGGACATCTGTAGCTTTTTCCCAAGACCTTTCCTCGGGCCCGAACCCTTTCCACTCAAGGAGGTACCATAATCGACCGCGTCGTCGACGGGAGTCCAGGATTTGTTGCACCTCATACTCCTGGGTTGCAGGAAGGGGTCCGATTCGTTTGTTTTCGGTGTGGTGGGGGGGTTGGGCGGCCTTGAGTTGGGAGACATGGAAGGTGGGGTGAATACGATAATGTGCCGGTAGTTTGACTCGATAGGCAACCTCGTTGATCTTCTGGCATATGGGGAATGGACCCATATACCGGTCGTCGAGCTTGGCCGAGGGTCGAGCGGAAGGGTAGTTTCGGCGATCCACCCAAACCCAGTCCCCCAGGGTAAACTGGGGGCCGGCTTGTCGATGTTGGTCGGCGTAACGTTTATATTGCTGCCGCGCCTGTTGGAGGTTTGTGCGGGCATTGTTTTGTGCCCTCCGAATCCGTGCGAGTAGTGCTCCTGCGGCCGGAACAGAACATGCTGTCACTTCCGGAATGCAAAGGGGTGGGTGGTACCCGTAAGTGATGAAAAAGGGGGAATTCCCCAACAACGCGTTTAATGTATTGTTATAAGTGAACTCCGCGATCGGTAACAGCTCGTGCCAGTCATCTTGATGGTACCCGGTATAGCAACGCAAGTATTGTTTAAGGGTCTGGTTGACGCGCTCTACTTGCCCGTTGGATTGCGGGTGGTACCCGGAGGTCAGGCTTCGCTTTATGTGGAGTTTCTGCAATATCTCTTTCCATAGTCGCGACGTAAATTGCGCCCCGCGGTCGGAGACAATCTCAAGGGGGATGCCGTGAAGCTTGATGACATATTGCAGGAGTATCTGGGCCGTGCCGCTCGCGGTGGGCAGCCCAGGGGTCGCGACGAAGTGTCCCATCTTCGTGAAATGGTCAACGACCACTACAATTGCCGTATGTGTTGCCGCGGGGGGTAAGTCCACAATAAAGTCTAGCCCGATTCGCTGCCAGGGTCCTTGGGGCAGGGGGGCAAGTTGTAGCAACCCCTGCGGCCGGTGTCGGGGAATCTTTGTTCGGGCGCAGGTGGCACAATGTTTGACGTGGTGGGCCACATCCTGGCGCAGTGTGGGCCACCAGAAATGGCGTTGCAATAAGGCAAGCGTCCGCCGCACCCCGGGGTGGCCCGCCAGGGGGGCGTCGTGGTGCCCCCAAAGCAACGACTTACGGGCCTTTGGGGGGACCACCAGTCGTTGTTGGTAGTAGAGCAGCCCATTGGGTCCTCGTTGTATCTTCGGGGCCAGCCCGGGGCTGAGCGGGTTGGGCAGTCTTCGAAATTGCGCCGCCGAAAGGAGATTGATGGAAGAGGTTCGTGCTTCCAGAATGGGTTCTCCCCGGTTATCGGGGGGATCTCCTGGTTCCGTACAGCGGGACAAGGCGTCGGCTAAAATATTTTGGGCCCCCGGGCGGTAATGAATTTGGAAATGGAATCGTGTGAAGAAGAGCGCCCATCGTCCATGACGCGAATTGGTAATGCGGGTGGAGTGCAAGTAGGTGAGGTTTCGGTGATCCGTTACTACGGTGACGGGGTGCTTGGCCCCCTCGAGGTAATGCCTCCAGGACTCAAACGCGGCCTTGATGGCGAGAAGTTCCCGATCCAAGACCGTGTAGTTCTTCTCCGCGCTAGTGAGTTGCCGAGAGTAGAACGCACAGGGTAGTAAGGGCTTCCCTCCGGGCCCTGGTTGCAGGAGGGCGGCTCCAATGGCAACGCCAGACGCATCGGTCTCTACGGTGAAAGGTTGATCGAAGCGGGGATGTTGGAGGATGGGGGCACGGGTAAACGTGGCCTTGACCGCCTCAAACGCCTGTTGGTGCGGGGTTCCCCAATGGTATTGCACCCCTTTTCGAAGTAGGGCTGTTAGGGGGGCGGTTATCCGGGCATAATTTGCAATGTATTGTCGATAATAATTCGCTGTGCCGAGAAAACGTTGCAGAGCTTTTACCGACGATGGCGGGGTCCATTGGGCAATGGCACTTGTCTTTTTTGGGTCCATTTCAATCCCTTGGGGTGAAATGATGAACCCGAGGAACTCGATGGTCGTGGCATGAAAAACGCATTTCTCTTGTTTACAGAACAATCGGTTCTGTCGCAAGCGTTGTAGGACCTTCTGAACTTGGGGGATGTGTTCGGAAAGGGTATTGGAGAAGATAAGGATGTCGTCCAGATATGCGATTACACAGGTGTCCAGCATATCGCGTAGTACGTCATTAATGAGGTGCTGGAACGTAGCCGGTGCATTCGCTAACCCGAACGGCATCACGAGGTACTCGAAATGACCGTAGCGAGTTCGGAACGCCGTTTTCCACTCATCTCCCGGGCGAATCCGTACGAGGTTATAAGCTCCCCGGAGGTCAAGTTTTGTAAACAGCTGTGCCCCGTGCAGCCGGTCGAGTAGCTCCGGGATCAAGGGAAGGGGGTAGCGGTTCTTGACGGTTATCGCGTTGAGCCCCCGGTAGTCGATGCAGGGGCGCAGACCCCCATCCTTTTTGGGGACGAAGAAAAGTGGGGCCCCTGCCGGGGAGGTGGAGTGGCGAATGAACCCCCGCTGCAAATGGTCCTCGACGTATTCTTTTAAGGTCTCTAGTTCTGGGGCGGAAAGCGCATAAATTCGGCCGTACGGTGGCTCGGTATCGGGCAACAATTCGATGGGACAGTCGTAGCTCCGGTGCGGCGGCAGACTCTCGGCTTCTTGTTTGCTAAATACGTCCCGAAACGAGACGTAAGGAGCGGGCAACGGGGCACTGCCCTCCTGGTTCGTAGTGGCCAAAAGTGTGGGTCTGGGGGGGTCGCGATGACAGGTGGTGATACAGTGCTGAGTCTTAAAGGCAACCGTTCCCTGGGCCCAGTGGATCTCCGGGTCGTGCTGCCGGAGCCAGGGCATTCCCAGCACCACCTCGAACATGGGGGATGCCACTAGATCAAAGCACACCTGCTCAACGTGGGCTCCGATCGCAACTTGGAGCGGGGGGGTTTGTCGCATCACGGGTCCTGAACTCAGGGGTGACCCATCGATCGTATGTACTTGCTCGGGTGTTGGCCTGGCCACGTGGGGTAGGGTGTGGCGCTGCAAAAATCCCTGATCCATAAAGTTCCCGGAGGCCCCAGAATCAATAAGTGCCCAGGCAATCACACTGCGGGGGGTATCGCCCCTCAGGGTGACTGGGATTCGTAGGTGGTGTCCGTCCACGGGGCGAGCTATCTGGGCTAGGGTGGTAAGATGCGCCCCCGGGAACCCCCCTACAGGTCCCGGGGCCGGGCTTTTCCCGCCTCCCTGCGGGTAGGGGGCAGGGCCGGGCACTCTCGTGCGAAGTGGGAAGCCTCCCCACAATAGAAGCACAGCCGAGAACTGCGCCGATGCTCTCGTTCTGCCGCTGTCAACGGACCCCGAGAGGCTCCAAGCTGCATAGGCTCCCCCTCGGCCTCACGGGGGGTGTCTCCCCTTACAGGGGGAAGGGACAACACACGGGGCCCCAGGGGGCGAAAAGGCTCCTGGCGTCTCTCCCGCCGTCGTTCCCCTAGGCGTTCGTCGATCTGGACGGTGAGAGTCACTAGTGCCCCCCAAGACTCAGGCAGGGTAGTGACCGCAAGCTGGTCCTTCAGTTCTTCACTTAACCCTCGCCTATACATTACCCGGAGGACGTGATCGGGCCAGTTGAGGTCCACAGCCAGTTGCTGAAATCTAGTCACGTATTCGAGCAGAGGGCCCTTCCCTTGTTTTAGTCCCATGATGGCGGTCTCGGCATCCTTAACCCTATGCGGGTAGTCGAAGAGAAAGGTAAATTCTTGAATAAAGCGAGCATAGTCCTGCAACAATGGGCTTTTACTTGTGAGCAGGGGGGTAGCCCATGCCAGCGCATGCCCCTCCAGTAACCCAATTATATAGGCCACCTTCCTAGCATCCGTATTGTACGTGCGGGGTTGCATCGAAAAGGCCAATTCACAAAGGGCAATAAAGCCGCGAAACTGGCGCCGATCCCCGGCGTATTTAGTGATCTGGGGCCCTTTTGGTTCCCGTGGTGCGGGGAAAGGGGCATCCCCTAGGGGGACCGCCGCCACAGGGGGAGGGGGCGGTACCGCCGCTTCCTCCCCTGCCTGTTGATCTTTAAGGTCCTTGACTTCCATCGCCAGGGATTTAACAATCCGCGTAAGTTCCTGGACTTCGGCAGAAAGTTGCTCCATGGCCCTATACGTCCCTGGAGGGGAAAAGGGGCCGTGTACTAATTTAGATGCTGGTGATTCTGTGGGGGATGGAGGCCCCCAGGGGCCGGGGTTGGCCCTGGGGGAGGTATTCAAACGGGGAAACACACGCACGTTCAGCAAGGGAAGGGGAGCAGCAAGGCTATGTATGGAAAACAAGCCCTCAGGGTGGAATAGGGCTAGCAGGATGCTTAGTCCCCAGCCTGTTTCATCATTGGGCATCTGGGTGGTCACATGCCTGGTTTGCCACTGGAGCCACAGACACACGGGTAGAGGAGGGGGCCCAGGCGAGGGGGTGAGATTCGTGGGTATCAGGGGTGCGAGAGTCCCAGGCAGGGGGGAAGACAGGATAGGGCTTGCACTCCAGGGAAGGCCCCCAGGGGGGGGGTGCTCCCCTGACACCAAAAGGGAGAAACGCTTACCTTTACGGGGGTAATTGCACAAGCACTCACACACACAGGCACCGCACTCACTCTCTCAAGCAACAGTCAGGCAGGCAGGCAGGCAGAGCAACAACAAGCTACAGGTCCCACACTCCAACGGGAACAACAAGGGGGCCAGTCTCACGGCACAAGGGCTCGATCACCAGCATTTGAGCCTAGCCCTGCATCGGGCTTTTATCCCCCAGCGTGGGGCGTTGGCGAAGTCGCGCCGAGCGACGCAGCGTCGGGGGCGTGGTCACGTTGGGCGTGGCCCCGCCCTGGTCCCCGCCCTCAGGGCGTCTGTGGAGGAACGGCTCTGCCGCGTCCTGGGTTTTGCCCGGCGGGACCTCTGCGGGGGCCTCCCGGCTGCAGGGAGGTGGGGCTTCTTGATGGCGGGGGCTGAGCGGCGCCGCCGGCGGTGTTGCCGCGGCGGGGGCGTCCCTAGATCTCGGCCGTGCTGGCGCGGGGGGATCTGCGAGGGCTCGGGTCCTGACAGCACTCTACAAACTGCCAGTCTCTGCTGTGCTGATCTTTGATGGCACACTGCCCACAGCATGGGGAAATTGTGCTTTAAAGCAGGAATGGGAAACCTTTTCCTTCCCAAGGGCCACTTTGAAAACTAGCACAAGCTCTGTGGGATGCACAAAAGTCAGGGATGGAGTGTTTGAAAAGTAGAATGGCGGAAAGAGCAGGAAGTTGCAGGTCATGGATAGGGATGGGCGAACAGAACGCCGTTCGGATGTTCAGATGTTCGGACGTTTGGTTCGGAACCCAAGTTCAGGTTCTGCTGTTCGGTTTGGTGGAATTCGGTTCGTCCGAACTCGGCCGAACATTCAAAAAAGTGCTATCGGTACCAAAACCAAAATTTTTTCGGTATCAGTATTTTTGGCCCAGAAACCACCCCTGGTGTCCACCCCTGGTGGCAGGAAGTCTGCTCCTCAGCTACCTCCCCCTTCCAGTCACGTTTTCCCCACCCAAAGTCATGTTTTTCATGCCCCCAAACTCATCTGAACTCATCCGAACTTTTCCGAACTGTTTGGAAGTTCAAGCATCCGGTTCAGAAGTTCAGTTCAGTCGTCTGAAAAGGCCAAGTTTGGGCCGAACTCCGAACTTCCAAACCGTGTTTGCCCATCCCGCATCATGGATCTGTGTGATGACTCCATCTCCTATCTTCACATGCATGTCTTCATCCCTGCTCTCATCCCCTGGGCTCACACTTTCAGCATTTGAAGGTAGGAGATGAATCCACTGGCCATATCCAGGAGTTGGAAAGGGGCCAAATAAAAGATAGCCACAGATCAGATTTGGCCCATAAATTGGAGGTTCTCCATCTTTCCTTTAAGGATGTCCGTAACAATCCCATGCAAGTTGTGAAAGTCTTGGCTTCCGTGTACTGCTGCTGCTGCTACTTCATTCTGACAGAGTGGTCTCCCCTGTATCACCATACTTTGTCTTCATTTAGGAAATATTTATTTTGACCATCTGAACCTGGGAGAAACTGGTCTTACTGGGCAGTTGCCCTTGATTTAAGGTCACTGGGAGTTGTAATTCAACCTGAAAGAAAGAGTAGTTTCTAAACAAAGCCATTGTGGTTGTTCTTCAGACTGCTTGGACCAAAAAACTGCTGCCTTTCGGACAAACACATTACCCATCCATGGCTATCTCAGGTGGATGGAAGCGAATTAAGATTTCCATGAAATGTCTGACCGAAAGGTAGGGAATGAACCCAATCCTTAATCCCACTATGGCCTTTTTACATGAAGTGGTAATTTTAAACCTGATTTAGTCCTACTTTAAATCACTCTAGCAGTGTAAGAGGGCCTTCAAGAGGCTGTAGCATAAATGAGAATTCAGTTTTGGCCAACATTCATTTCTCTAAAAAATGAAGACGAACGTTGAAGAGAATACCTAAGCTACTTAGCTTGAGTGAGTACTTCATGCACTTGTGTACTCTGCACACTTTACGCTTCTCTGACAGCATCAAGAGGCTTTCAGGAAGAACTATATTAAACTGACATTGTCAGAGCAATGGAAATTGGCCTTAGTGTAAAAAAGAAGCAGGCTCATATTAATATCACATTAAGTGATATTAATACAATAATAGAAGTCATCCCTTATAGCACATTTAATCTTCAAAGTGTTTTTGCAAAAATAAATTAATGTAGAACTTGTGTTTTGGCAAGGAGCCCTAAAGGTAGAAACTAAGGCCACTTTCAGACATGCCCCTCCCCCCCCCCATCCCCCCACCCCATATTCTGGCTATGGGGAGAAATGGGCAGCCAGGATATGCACGGGGATCAGCCAATCTGAAAGCCCCTCCCACGCGGCTTTGCCGGCAGAGACGCGCAGGGATGCAGAGCTCAACTTCCTGCTCTCCATCCCTGCACATCTCTGCCGGCAAAGCCATGCGGGGTGTGTGTGTGTGTGTGGCTTTCAGACTGGCCGATCCCCGCGTGTATTCTGGCTGCGCATTCCCCTCCGCAGCCAGAATATGCGCTGGGGAGGGCATGTCTGAAACTGCCCTCTTTTGGGGCATTAAACTGCAGGTTGATTGGCAATATCCTTGCCCCAAAACACTGGGGAAAGTAAACATTGGCTTGAGCAGGTCCAGCTCCATGAACTTGACCTGTTACATGAACACTTTACATCTAATTTTCCACAGCTAAATTAGTTTTCCACCAGCAGAACGCTATTCATGGGAGAGCTAAACAAGAGTAAAATTGGTGTCACACAGCAAAGAATTAGTCCTTTCATCACATGGTGTTTCTATCCCAGTGCTGTCAATTAGGCCCTTTTCACATGGGCTGTGGTGGGTAGGGGCACTGGCACCTGTTGCTTTGTGCGTGGGTGATGGGTGGAGGTGGGTGGAGCATGGGAGCTTGCATGCACCCCCACCTGCAGGGCATAGCGGAGCAGTTTGGCGGCAGCTCCTCCCCCCCTCCTGAACTTACCTGCACCTGGGCTTGCGTGGAGAGCGGCTGGGAGTCGGGCCCCTGCAAGAATAAAATCCTCCGGTCAGTTTTGGGGCTTGCGGCACAGTGGAGCAGTTCGGCGGCAGCTCCTCCCCCCCTCCTGAACTTACCTGCACCTGGGCTTG
>QEPC01009705.1:638635-718537 GCA_003113815.1 Sphenodon punctatus
GGGGGAGGTGGTGCCCCCTCTTGTGGAAGGGGTGCGCCCCTCCGTGGCTTAGCAGGTTCGGAGTCTGGGGATATTATTGGCCGCGGGTCTCTGTCTAGATCAGCAGGTGGATGTGGTGGCGAAGGCGGATTTCCTCCAGCTGTATCTGGTGCAGAGGCTGCACCCATATATCTCCAGACCTGACCTGGCCACTTTGATCCATGCCTTCATCACCTCAAGGCTGGACTACTGTAACACGCTCTACGTGGGGCTTCCCTTGATGCTGGTCCAGAGATTGCAGCTAGTGCAGAATACGGCGGCCCGTCTCCTAACAGGGATGGGCCGACGAGAGCACATAACACCGGTGCACTGCACTGGCTGCCTGTAATGTGCCGAGACAGGTTCAAGGTGTTGACATTTATCTATAAGGCCCTGTACGGTCTTGGATCTGGATACCTCAGGGACCACCTCACCCTCCGTGACTCAGGACGGACTCTCCGGTCCACCGGGGGCGCCTTCTTGGAGGTCCCCCGCGTAAAGTGGGGGGATACAATGGAGAGGGCCTTCTCGGTGGCTGGGCCCCGGCTGTGGAACTCCCCCCCAGAGGAAGCACAACTGGCCCCGAGTCTGCTGGCCTTCCATTGGACCTGCAAGACATGGCTGTTCTCCCAGACCTTCAGAGGCAGGGAGGGGAGGGTGGGCTAAATTTTTGTATGGGAGTATTTTAAAATTGTTTTAAATATTTGTGTAGATTTTTATATTTTTAATATAGTGTGATAAATTGTTTATTTTATGTTGGAAGCCGCCCCGAGATGCCATAGGCATAGGGGGCAGCATATAAATGGAATTAAATAAATAATAAGTAAATAATACCTGAGAATAATTCTCACTTACTGGGTGTTAGCAGATGAGACATTGCCCCACATTTGCCCCAGAGCCACATGTTTCTCTGAAGTGTGGCCACCAGATGTTTGCTGTGGGGCTGCCCCAGAATAGCTTTGATGGTTTCAAGGCAGGAAATGTGGAGCACACGGTGTGGGGTAACCCATCCCCACCCATGGCAATGGGTGCCCATGGGGCCAGATCTCATTTGTAGGATTCCCCCACATCCCCAAGTTTGCCAAGACCATGGAGGCGTGGCTAGAGTGACCTGCTCAGATGACAGTTGGCCAGGAGAGAGGAGCCCAGAAGTCCTCAGAGGCTCTCAGGGGTGCGATCTGCATTCTCCTCTTCCAGTCGACGGGTAGCTGAGAGGGGTGCACTAGTGCTGGGTCTGATGGAAAGGAGGTCACACCCAGGGAAGGCTTCTTCTCTCACCATGACCCTCCCCCCTACCTCCCTTTCCATGGCTGCTGCTCTCCTTTCCTGCAGAAAAGGAGAGGAGCGGGGATCAAAGCCGCCGGTACACGCCCCCTCTGGAGGAGCTGCATGGATCCTGCAATAATTGGTTCCTTTCCTGAATGGAGAGGGAATCCAAGGATCCTTGCAGCTCCTTTAGAGGGCCCATCCACTGGTGTTGATCCCTGTGCCTCTGGTTTTCTGCCAGGAAAGGAGAGCAGAGGGCATGGAGAAGGGGGTTAAAGCCAGGGAACACTACTTCCCTTGCCCTGACCCAACTTTTCATCCGATCCAGGCTAGTGTGCACTTCTCAGCTAACAGGCAGCAGGGGTGGGGGAGAGGGTGTCAGCCGCCGCAGCCGCTTCATGGCACGACAGCTGCCCCAGCAGCAAGGGATCCCCGCTTCCCCTACCCACAGCAGCGATCAGGACATGCCCCCGAACGAGCCACCCCCGCCTGGAAACACCGAAGGCAGAAACAGCGGGATAGGCGGCTCCGGGATCTCCCGGGATGCTACGGAGCCCCACCCCCCGCCGCGGCGCTCCGCGCGCCTCCAGGCACGCATGGGGGGCGGGGCCAACACTATAACTGCCGGCGCTGCAGGAGTAGCAGTGCCGGTGAACAGAGCTTCAGTCCTGGAGAGACTGGCCCCCTCCTGAGCTAAGTGTGACTTGACTGACCCTTGAATTGATTATTGTGTGTATTGTTGCCCCCTCGCCCTGACCCCTTTTCCTGAAACCTGTTGCGTTGTGTGCCTCAGTCCTTCCTAGTATATTTGTGTCTGTTTGAAATCCCTGCTCCTCCTGACCCCTGGTGTTGAGTGGGCGACTGAGAGTCTGCGGGCTCGTGTGGGTGGGTTCCCCCCCTTCTGCCTGGGGCCCTCCCTCTCTCCCTCTCGCTGAGTGTGTAAGTCCCATGTACCGCTCCTGTGGAACCCTGGTCCCCGTGGACCCTGCACTCCCCTCACATACCATCCCGACCTTTCCCCTACCGAGTGAGAGCTGAGCGTCTGAGTCCCTTCCCCCCGCATACAGCTCTGCGCCCTATGATGATAGGGGTCCATGTTCAGAGTGCGTAAGCACACAAACAGACCCAAATACTATTCTGACGGGCTTCTTTCCTCCGCAACCCGACAGCAGAGCTCCCTGGTGTGTGAGAGGCGTGAGTGTGTGGCGCTTTTCCCCCTTCCTACCCCCTCCCACTGACAGATTCACCGGCCCGAGCGCCACTCCCACTAGCTTCAGTATGGACATTGCCCAAGAAATAGGGAAATTGGTGCACGCGCTGCAGACCTTGGCCATGCAGATCAAGGAATTGCAGGACCAACATACTGAATTAGCAATGGCCGTAGCCCAGCAGCAGCCCGCAGCCCCCCCCCCTGTGGCCATCCTGCTGGCACCCCCACTTGGGGCGGTGGAAGCAGAGGAGGCAGCAGCAATTGCACCGCCTCTCCCGCCGGCCCCGGTTCTTCCAGTAACCTGGCGTGAACCCCGGGGACCCCAAATAGAAAAATTCCTGGGGGAACGCAGAACCTGCCAGGAGTTTTTGGCTCTCTGTGAACTTACTTTAACCACCCAGCCTGCCACTTATGATACGCAAGACCTTAAGGTGACTTTTGTGATTGGGAACCTAGGGGGTGGTGGCCCTAGAATGGGCCACCAATCTACTAACCAGCAAAAGCCCCATCTTGACTGACTATGAGGGGTTCATACGAGAATTCCAGTTCCTCTTCGACCACCCTCACCGTCACAGGGATGCGGAGGCCTCAATACTCTTTAAGACAAGGTCGTATGCCTCTCCTAGAGTATATTACATTGTTCCAGCAGCTAGCTCTGGAGCTGCAATGGTCAGAGGGTGCCCTACGAGCCCACTTTCGGAAGGGGCTAGCAGACAAATTAAAGGACCAGTTGGCCTACATCGCCCTCCCAGACACCTGGGCCGGGGTAGCTACCCTGGCCCTCCAGATTGATGCACGGCTGATAGAGAGGCAAAAGGAGAGGTGGCAGGACAATAAGGTTTTCCCGGTCCAGCTAGTATCCATCACGTTCCCTACTTCTACGGCAAGCGGACAGTCCCAACCAGATCCAGAACCCATGCAGCTGGGGGCTTCCCGGGGTCCCCTTACTGCCGAAGAATGGGATCGGCGCCGTCGTTCCCGGGTGTGCTTCTATTGTGGCCAGCCGAGCCACTTTATCCATGAATGCCCTGCTCTGCTGCCTTCCCGACGTCAGCCGGGAAATGCCAAGGGCCGGGACAAACAGGGGACCGCCCGACCATAAAGATCGCCCCTTCCCTTATGTCGCAGACTCCTCAACAGTTACGGGTCCCCATCACCCTGTCCCTCGCCCCACGTCGTGCCCTGGTGGTGTGGGCCTTAGTGGATTCCGGAGCGTCTGCGAATTTTATAGATGCCACCCTAGTGCGTCATCATGTTGTGCCAACATGCACTAAGGAGCACCCCGAAGCCGTCCATACTATCGATGGGTTGCCACTCATCTCAGGCCCAGTGGTGCAACAGACTACTCCACTGCCCTGTGCTATAGGGAAGCATCAAGAGCTCCTCGCCTTTGATGTGGTTTCCACTCCTCTTTTCCTTATCATGTTAGGTCTCCCATGGCTGATGCTGCACGAACCTCGGATTCAGTGGGCGCAACGACAATTGTGTTTTTCCTCCCCTTATTGCACCCAGAACTGCCTAACTCCAGTTCCCCCAAGCCCAGCACCTAGGACCGTCGGCGTGCTTGTGGAAAAACCCCTGCTGCCCCTTCCCAAAGAATATCAGGAATTTCAAGAGGTGTTCAGCAAGACCCAGGCAGCTCAGCTACCCCCGCACCGCCCATACGACTGCCCTATCGAGTTACTCCCGGGAACAGAGCCCCCCTTTGGTCATATCTACGCCCTTTTGATACCCGAACTTACCAAACTTTGTGCATACCTTGAAGAGGCTCTCCACAATGGCTTTTATCCATCATTCAACCTCGCCGGCAGGGGCACCTATCTTTTTCGTGCCGAAAAAAGATGGGGGCCTGAGGCCCTGCATAGACTATCAGGGACTAAACAGTGTAACAGTCAAGAATTGCTACCCCCTACCCCTAATTCCAGAGTTGCTCAATCGGCTCCAAGGGGCTCGGTTATTCATGAAACTGGATCTCCGCGGAGCCTACAACTTACTACATGTGCGTCACGGGGACAAGTGGAAGACGGCCTTTCGTACTCGCTACAGGCCCTTTGAATAGTTGGTAATGCCGTTTGGGTTGGCAAATGCCCCCGCCGCATTCCAGCACCTCATTAATGATATCTTATGAGATATTCTGGACACTTTTGTAATAGCTTATCTGGATGATATTTTGATATATTCCACTTCATACGAGCAGCATGTAAGTCATGTGCGACAAGTCCTGCAATGGCTACAAAAGCACCACCTATATTGCAAGCAAGAAAAATGTGCATTCCATCTGACCACCATAGAGTACTTGGGCTTTGTGATTAGCCCCGCTGGAATCCAGATGGACCAGAAGAAAATCTTGGCCATCCAACAATGGCCCTCCCCGCAGTCACAGTCAAAGCCCTACAGCGATTTCTCGGTAGTATTAATTACTACCGGCAATACGTTCCCCATTACTCAGAAGTAACAACTCCCATAACCCAGCTCCTCAAAAAGAATCGACCCTATGTGTGGGGACCAGAGCAGGAATATAGTTTCCAGTTCTTAAAGGAGGCCTTTATAAAGGCACCCCTCCTTCAGCACCCCGACTTCTCCAAGCCCTTCTACGTAGAAGCCGATGCATCCAGCCTGGCTATTGGGGCGGTCTTCCTGCAACAAGCAAACGAGGGGAAAACCTTGCCTTGTGCATACTACTCTAGACAAATTTCCACCTCCGAAAATAATTATACCAATCTCGATCGAGAACTACTGGCCATTAAGGCCGCCTTTGAAACATAGCGGCACTATCTAGAAGGGGCTTCGCACCCCATCACCGTTACCACGGATCACAAGAACCTAACCTTCCTCCAAACCACCCAGATTACCAATCATCGGCATGCCCGTTGGGCCTTGTTTTTTGCCCGGTTCTCATTCACCATTCAGTACTGCCCAGGAAAAATGAATTTACTAGCGGATGCCCTTTCCCGATATTATGAAGGAAGAGAAACAGTGAACCCTTTACAAGGGCCTATCCTTGAGCAGCGGGTGTTCGCCGCCACCATCCCATCCTTGGCCCAGTTGCGTCAAGCATCCACACAGGAGCTGGCACCAGGTCCCAACTCGGCATATAGGCAGGAAGATGGGTTACTAAAAAGGAAACACCAGGTAGTGGTGCCACCATCCTGTCAATCCCAGATCTTGTGGGCCCATCACGATGCACCACTGGCGGGACATCCTGGCACCACCCGAACCCTGGTCCTCCTCCAGCGCCAGTACTGGTGGCCATCCATGAACAAAGATGTTCAACACTATGTGCAGGCTTGTGCAACTTGTGCATGGACAAAGGTGCCAAGACACACCCCAGCGGGCTTGCTGCAACTTTCCCCTACGCCTTCAGGGTGAATTTCATCGTGGAATTACCTCAGTCGCGAGGATACAACACGGTCTTCGTCATAGTAGACCACTTCTCAAAAGTAGCCCATTTTGTTGCATGTAAGGCCAACCGCATATCGCACCGCACTTCTGTTTATACGACATGTTGTTAAACTCCACGGGTGGCCCGCAGAAATTGTAAGTGACCGAGGAACGCAGTTTGTCTCATGCTTCTCGACCGCCCTATTCAAAACCCTCCAAGTACAATTTAAACCCACAACTGCATACCATCCACAAGCAAATGGGCAAGTGGAGAGGGTGAATCAAAATCTGGAACAGTATCTCCAATGTTACATCGACTATCTGCAAGACAATTGGTACACATGGCTGCCATTAGCAGAGTTCGCATATAATAATGCACCAAATGCATCCTTGGGGAACTCCCCCTTTTTCATTACTTATGGATACCACCCTCCCTCACGCTTGGTGGGGGGGGTAACCCTCACATCCACCAAGCACCTAGGTACCCGGAGGGGGTCATCCACCCCCTTGGACCATACCTTCCCCGACCCATAATGACCCCTATGAACAACTCACTCCCTCCATCAGCCCTTGCCTGACCCCAGTCTATAGGCCGTCCGCCCAGGTCTATCCCATACCTCCCCTCTTCCCTTCCTCCCTCCCCACCCGCCTCAAGCCAACCAACCTGCTGCCACCAGGAGTCGGCATTGGCAGCACCTCCATCCATCCATCCAACCTCCCCCTGCCACTGGGTGTCGGATGGAGGCCCCCACCCCCTCCTTAATGCCGCCCCCTGCTGCCACCAGAAGTCAGCATCATGGGTACTTTCCACCCTCCCTCCCCCCAATACCATCATTCCAACCAATTCCCCCCCCTACAGATGACTCCCTATGGTGATAGCCGCCCCCCTATGGTCCCCAAAAGGCCCCAAAGGGCCGCGCCCTTTGGTCGCGACCCTTCGGTCTGTGGCCCGCACCTGCAGCGAAGTCCCAGGTGGCTGCCTTTAGTGCCTCCAAGGCACTTCCTGTTCCAGTGGGGGGTGGGGTTAGGCTGGGGCACCCATTATGGGTACTTTCCACCCTCCCTCCCCCCAATACCATCATTCCAACCAATTCCCCCCCCTACAGATGACTCCCTATGGTGATAGCCGCCCCCCTATGGTCCCCAAAAGGCCCCAAAGGGCCACGCCCTTTGGTCGCGACCCTTCGGTCTGTGGCCCGCACCTGCAGCGAAGTCCCAGGTGGCTGCCTTTAGTGCCTCCAAGGCACTTCCTGTTCCAGTGGGGGGTGGGGTTAGGCTGTGGCACAAAGTATGGGTGTTCTGGCTTTAAGGTTCCCCCTCCCTCCCCTACTCCTTACAGTCAGGTCTTTTCCTCCCCTCAGATGGATAGTGGGGGAGCCTCAAAGGAGCAGCTGGAGCAGCAACTGGAGCAACTGGTGCAGGATCGGGGCCCAGATGACAAGCGGCAGTGGCTGCAGAAAAAAGCCTGCAAGTGAGTCCATGGCATAAGAGGTGGGCAGGTAGTCTGGGGCAGGCTTTGAGCTTGGCAGCAACCTGGGCAAGCAGACAGGCACCTTGGCATGCGAGGCAGGAAGGGGGCTGAGGAAGGATTTGAGCTTGGCAGCAACCTGGGTGGGCAGACAGGCAGCGTGGGATGAGAGGCAGTAAGGAAGGCAGGATGGGACCTTGGCAGGGCACTCAGATAGGCTGTTGAGCACGGTGAACAAAGAGAGAGAGATAGCGCCAGTCAGATTGGCGGGTCGAGATCATCTAGTCAGAGGCTGCCTGGCAGGCTTACACTTTGTTTCCCAATGCCACCCTGCGTCATGCAGTCAGTCAGATACTAGACGGCCTTGGCCGGCTGCATAGCAACAGCATAGGCTTGTAAACTCACTCTGTGCTGCAACCTGTCAGCTTCTGCACATGAATGACACCACCATCACTTCAACTGCCTTCCCTTCTGCTTCAGCACCCGCAGCCCCTCCAAAAACCAGGGAGGCCTGCGGTGCTGCCACCTAGGAAGCGGACGCCTCAGAGCTATCCGATCGATGGACTCCATCAGCAAGACATTCCACAGCTTGACAAGGCCATCGATGGGATAGTTGTCCAGATCAGAGGGTATATCCTCCAAAGCCTCCCGGAAGTTCTCCAGTTCCATCTGTCTATGGGGGCGGACCATTTGAATAGGTTCCACGCCCCCTCCAGGGCAAACATATGCCAGGAGAGGGGCCTGCAGGAAGTAATGGTCCATCCATGACAAGGGCACAGCTGATATCTCCCCCACGAATGGGGTTTTGCAAAACACAAGGTCTAAGGTATGTTCCCCCTGGTGTGTCAGGGCGTTGATCCGCTGGGACAGGCCCATGGTTGCCATGGCGGCCATGAACTCACGCGTTGCACCTCCAAGATTGGCGTCGGTGTGGATGTTGAAGTCCCCCAAGACTATTGTCTTCGTGGATTGCAACACCACTCTCGACACCAGATCTGCTAGAGCATGCAGGGAGGCTGCCATACAGGTGGGCGCACGGTATACAAGCAGCACTCCCAAACTGTCCCCTGCCACATCAAACACCAGATGGAGACCCTCAACCCCCATTATGGATTGCACCAAATACCTCCAAACAGCCCAACCCTCCCTAAAAATCATGGATACACCCACCCCCCGTCCCTCTGACCGCGGTTGATGCTGCACGGAATATCTGGCTGGAACAGGGTCAGCTAAAATAGGCCATGTCCAGCCATGTTTCCATGATGCACACGAGGTCGGCCGCATGGTCCAGGATCAATTCCTGAACGTTGTTCCTTTATTTGCTACCAACCTCGCATTCACCAGCATCAACACATGGTCAGGGGCCCTCTGATCCAGAACCACCTGCCCCATTGCTAGAGGGGAGGTGTGGGGAACAGATATTAAACACCTGTCCCGCCGCCCAGCTCAAACATACCCCCCCCATATGGACCATACCTCCCACGCCCCATCACAACCCCAATGGCTGTGTCCCCCTGCCCCCGGCCCCAGCTCCCCTCTGGCTGTCCCGCCCCAATTGAGGGGAGGATTCCCACCCACCCATCCATTCCTAAATTGAACCCTCATCCCCTCCCTAACCCAATTCCCATCTATATTCCCCATCCCCTTTCCACCCCACCATAAAATAAAGAAACCCCCTGCACCCCCTACCAATCAGCTCTCACACTTCCCCCTTTAAAACAAGTATCGCCCAATACAAAACCTTTCCCACAATTCTCTGCCAACAGACAGAACCCCACACCCCAGCCCACCAAGACCCCACCAACTTTGGCGTGGCCCTTAGGCGCGCGCCATGCGGCGGTGCTGGCAAGTACGCCACTAAAGAACCCCTGCTGGAGCCGGCGCCCCACCCCCGGAAGCCGCAGGGAGGATAGTAGTCTCGCCCCCTCTCCCTCTGCCACCGGGAGGAGGGTAGAGTCCCTGAAGCCTGGCTCCCAGCCCCAACAACGGGCGAGTGAGTGAAGCCACAGACAGTGCGGGGGGGAGGGGGGAGGAAGCGAGCCCAACTGGTTCCCAGCCCGATGTGACAGTTGCGGCAGTGCCGGCAGGCATGCCACTAAAGAATCCCTGCTGGGGCCGGCACCCCGCCCCCAGAAGCCACAGGGAGGATAGTAGTCCTTCCCCCCTCTCCCTCTGCCACCAGGAGGGGGGGTAGAGACTCTGAAGCCTGACTCCCACCCCTGACAATGGGCGAGTGGAGCCACAGACAGTGCTGGGGGGGGGGGGAGAGCCCAACTGGCTCCCAGCCCCCTCTGGTGTGACAGCATGAATATGGCCACAGGGCCATTTTTTACATGAGACAAATGGCCACCACCCGTAACCAAAACAGCGACTACGTCATTTTGGCTGCCACCTTTTTGGTTAAGGGTGGTGGCCATTTTGCACATGCACAATCCAGAGTAGGGACTGCGCTGCAGTGAGGGAGCCAGCTGAAGCCCTCACAGTAGCAGCGATGCTTCAGTCAAGCCCTCTGAGGCCAGTAAGTAGTACCACTCTGGGGCCTCGGGGAATGGGGTGGGGGGAGACTAGACCCACTGCTCTGGGTTGATGGATGGGAGTATGGACCAGTTTCCCATTGACTTCAAATCCAAACCCATAATTAAACATGGAAATCTCAGGAAAACAAAATGGAAAAATATAATGAAAACAAAACTTCCCCCGGCAGATCACCCTTATGGAACATTGACTCCTCTGAGGAGCTTATAAGCAAATGTGTCCTGTTTGGTTTTTAGCACTGAAGGACTGGTCTATACTCAAGGTTGTACTAGTTTATCAAAAGGTTTGATTTGTAAACTCATTTAAACTGGAGCAACGTTAAATATACAGAGACCCATGTTTAAGGTGTTGTCTCCACAATGGGGAAAATGCAGTGAACATGGGCTCCTGAATGTAGACAAGGCTGAAGCTAGTGATAACAGATGTTACTAGGCAAACCTCACCTCCTTCTAACATGACCATGCCTCTTAAGAGTGTGTCAGACATCTCAGTGTTCCATAAGGGGTGGGCTACATCAGGAAAGGGACAGCGGGGAGCCCAGTTGCAATTTGCTAACTGGATGAAGCAAAAATTAAAATGGAAGTCAAATTATTGTGCACACTTGTTGTAAGACCCTACGCAGTAATGAAACATCCAGTTTCCTTTCTGGGATTTTGATTGTTCCTAAGGCTAATGAACCCTTCCCTGTAATCATTGTATTTTTCTGATTGGTAACTGTAATTAACTCTAGAGTTGGATCCCAAGAGGCCTGTATAGCAAGGGTGAATGTAGCCCTTGGTCATTCAGCTCATCATATGAAGCAGTCACTATCTTGGGCCACATGTAGGTTACGAAATGCAAAGTACAAGCAGAATACAGATGAGGAGACTGGGAACTGTATAAACTAGTGTCCTAATATTAGTTCCCCGCTCAGCCACCATGATCAGAAAGCAATTTCATGGCAATCTGCTCATAGTGCTACTTGTACATTTATCCAAAAAGTAAAATTAAGGTAGAAAAGGGTAAGACTATGGGTGCTTGCCCATGTTACCATGCCAGGGGAATCTAACGAGAAGCAAACCCTGGCAGGGAAATTAACATGGGCTCCGAATGTGGGCACGTGGTTAAAAGCATCATTTAATGTGTCTCCCATTGTTTTCAATCATAAAAGGCAGGGTTGGATTTTGCGCCCTGCTTTTCGTGATTGAAAACGGGAGATGCGTTAAATGACGCTTTTAACCACGCGCCCACGTTCAAAGCCTCACATTAATTTCCCCACCAGGGAATTGTTTCTCGTTAGTTTCCCCCAGTGCGGTAATGTGGGCAAGCACTGCAAGTCTAGACTAGGAAAACAGATGCATTTTGAAATTTGCTAATTAACATGTTTCAATCAGCTTTCACCTGGACTGTAGATCTAATGTAGCTCAAGTTGTGTTTTAGAATGGTAGTAAGTTGCTTTGTTTTTTAAACCAACAAAACAAAAAAGCAGAAATGTGAGCTAGCAAATAACTTTCTCTACCCATGAAAAGCCCCACTTGATAGTGTAAGAGTTTAAATATACTTATTAAAATACAATCTAGATATCACCTAATGTATTGATTCTTTTTATAGGGCATCTTAAGACATAAGTAAAATCGGGTGTCAAAACCCCTAAGCACGTGTTTGGCTATTGTGTGTAAGCACCATAACAATCCCAACTCCAATTTGACCATCCGTCAAACATGCAAAGTGAACACCATTGCATCACAAGGACAATGTGCGTGTTTCGACTGAATACGTGGCCAACGTTGTATCTAATGATATCAGACGTGTTAGCAGATACAACATGGGGAACGAGGTGGCAGCGTTTGCATGCTGAGATTGGGTGGTGAGCAAAACATTGGGTGCCTTTAGACATAACGTCAATGGCTGTCTGAATGTGTGTTTTGACCTGATATGAACACCGGTTTGGCTCTGTGTTCACCATGTGGCGCTGTTTAGACACACAGCCCATCTTGGGGCAAATTGGTGTTTTGCTCACCACCTGATCTCAGCACGCAAGCGCTGCTGCCTCGTTCCCCGTGTTGTACCTGCTAACATGCCACGTGACATCATTAGACACAATGTTGGCTGCATGTTCAGCCAGAACATGCAAATTGTCCTTGTGATGCAATGGTGTTCACATCACATATTCAACAGGTGGCCAAATTGGTGTTGGGATTGTTATGGTGTTTACACACAATGGCCAAACCCATGCTTAGGGGTTTTGACACCCAATCTTTGTTATGGCTAAAGACACCCACTGATTTGTCCCAAGATGGGTTGTGTGTCTAAGCAGCGCCGCATGGTGAACACAGGACCAAACCAGTGTTCATACCAAGGTCAAAACACACATTTGGGCACCTGTTGATGTTATGTCTAAAGACACCCATAGCCTACATGTGGCCCAAGATAGTGGCTGCTTCATATGAGCTGAATTAACCAGTGCTCTTAGTTTTAACAGTGAAGTTGGTCTGGGTGGAGCTGTTACACCCGGGTTGCTATGCTGCCACCTGATAGTGTCAGTCCATAAGAACTGGGGGAAAAATACCCAATAGATGCCATTCTAGCACTGTATGTAAAGTCATGAACCCTGGTCAGAATCTTGATCAAACTTTAGTATTTATAGTTGAAGCTCAAATTCCACAAACTGCAGGTTACTAATGTAACATCATTTCAGAGTTAATCTTTCTCTAATGTCCCCATGATTTAAATATGTTTGAAAATTGTCCTTCTCCAGAATACTTTTAATTCGAATTTCAGAGATTTTTGGAACAAGGGCCTTGGCTACTCTATATTTTCTGCAGTAACCCATTTTTTCCAGTGCTCAGTTTAAATAAATTTATTTATTTATTTTATTTCATAAACTTATACCCCGCCCCTCCTGCCATGCAGCTCGGGGCGGCTTCCAAAACATTAAAATACAATAAAATCGTTAAAATTCTCATAAATATTATAAAATATTAAAACAGGACTAAGTTAACAATATAAAACCAAAGTAGGTGGGGGAGCTAAAACATAAACATATAAATAAATAAATAAATAATTTTTTTTTGTTTGCGCCACAGTTCCTTGCAATAATCAGCAACTTGCAATTCTATTTGAGGATGGAGATAACTAGTAGCAATTAGTGCCTATGTTTTTAAGCTGCTCTTGAAGTGTCAGGTATTATTATTAGCAGTGCTATTTCAAAGAATTTGAGAACACTGTGGGTTATTAAGGATTTTTTTTTTAAAAAGAGCTGACTTTTAAATTTATCTCAAAATCCACTTAATGAAGTTCTAGTGGGTCTCCTAAATAGTTTAAGAGCTATGCATGGGGGTGTAGTCATGCAGAAAGAATGTTTGAAAGGGAAATGTAATGAGACAATGGATATTGTATTGTCAAATCCTTTAGATGCTTTGGGAAATCTCAATGATTTAGGGATGCAGGGTTGTTTCCAAAAGGGGCAGTGTGACTTGCCTGAGACCCAAATCTTAAGAGGAAGGGATTTTTTTCTTGGCAAAAGATAATTTGAAAGGCACTTCCAGAGATGATGATTTATTTTTATTTATTTATTTTAAAAGATTGAAATCCTAATCCTACTGTAGTCAATGGGAGCTCTGTCAATGACTTCAATGGAATCAGAGACCAATAACTATCTGTACAAGTGAGTCAGCGTGCAGCCACATACTGCGTGGAGGGTCCGATCCCTGTGCGGTCCTGTAAGCGCAGCTGTCGCACTGCGTGGCCAGAGTGGGGAGCAGGGTAGTCCGATGGGAGGGCCAGTCGAAACTCAAACCACGGTGCAGGGTGGACCAAGGTGCCAGCCACACAAGCAGGTGGCTGGCCAGCCCTTCCCTGCCTCCTTCTCCCAGTTTGACCACTATCCCGCCTCCAGTCATCCATGACATGGCTGCGCAGGACTGAAGCGAGCAGCCACCGCTCAAAGCCCTGCAGTGGACCTCACAGCACAGTGGGGAAGACAGCAACTGGGAAGACAAGCTGCCATGCCTTGGGCAGTCTTACCACATTTTGGGTAAGGCTGCTACATGCTGCATTCTCAGCCTCAGATTAACAATTTAATCTGGAGTGGTCAAATATCAGGAAGGTAGAAGCTGTTCCAGTCTTTGCATCCTGTTTCATTGGCAGGATATCGTCTCAAGCTCAGTCATTCTTAATAATCCAAAATAGAGACTGGTTGGTCATTTTCAAAAACATTCAGTAACAGAGCCTTGAGTGTGTCTTACTCTTTCGTAATACAAATGCATTTTCACCCAATAAAGACAAGCAACATACAATTTTGAGTTGTTACATTACGTTACATGGTTTCCTGTTGCTCAGTACACAAAACATCTTCTCCAATTACCTTCAAGTGCTCCATGAACAAGACCCCTTGACCCCTTTACTTTTCAATCTACATTGAATGTCAGCACCTGATAGTGTTCAAGGAGAGTTTGGAGATTCGTTTTATTTTTGTGTAACTTAATTGACATTTTTGGAAAGCAAATGACTAGAAGAGGCTGATCATGAGAGAATTCTATCCAAACCAGAAACAAGAGCAAGTCAAGGACACACAATTTGGATTGCTGTGACAAGTGATAATGGACCAGTAGAATTACACTAGGAATGAAAGAGACCAAGTTACATATACTAGATTCCCACCTAACCTCTCAACCACCAAACCAATTTCTCTTACATTTACTGAGATGGAGTTTTTCCATCTGGTATATGCACTCAGCTGAACATCTAAAACAGGGCACTGTGGTGAAGTGCTGTGGGCAAGTAGTTGCAGGAGCAGGCCCACAGCATCACAGAGTTTTACCACTTACTCGCCTGGCCTGAGGTAGAAGGGGTTAACCCAGTGCCCAGGAAGCAGAGATTATGTGACCAGGTGTGGGAGGGTCACATTATATGTGCTGGGGCTATATATAGAGAAGTTATCACTCTAGAGGGGAGTGTTAGCTTGGTTACAGCAGGGTAAGGTGCTCCAAGGCCAGCTGGAGATACTCTGCTGGGGAGGTAGGAGGGAACACTGGCCCTGCCCTAGCATAAGCGCAAGGGGGTTCAGGAAGGCCCTGGAGGGCAGGCCCTTAGGCCAGAAAGGAAAGCCTTAAGAACCTCAGTCCGTTTTTACATGCAACGGGGGACGGATGTTACCGGGGTGTTTATGGACACTCAATAAATACACTTGAGTACGGGCCCATTTTTATACGTGACGAGGTCGAGTGTTGAGGTGTGTGTTCAGCCAGATCGCGTGTTGGTCTTGAATACCCGGATGATATCATGTCATCTTCTGCACTTCCAGAAGTGTGCGTATTCACGTCAGATGTAGAACGCTGGAGGCGGGTCCAGCTATGAGTGACAATCAATCACTGTAAGGAGAGTTTGACAGGACCGTACGGAGATAGGGACCTAGGAGAATCGTGCCATTTTATAATCTGTTAATTTTTTCTGGCATAATGTACACTCAAAACGATCTCCAGTGCCTATATATAAGGGCTGTTTTTACAGCCATGCACCTGGTACAAGTGCAAGGCACGGCAATAGCCCGTTTGCGACGCGTTAGGCAGATATCTTTGCTGTTTACGTTGAGAACATGGATCAGTCTAGTCCTCCTTAAGGTTATGTCACGGCAGCGGTTTGTGATACTATTCCCATCCTGCCACTCTCTAAATGGTATGACAAGGAGACCTTTTCAGGGATTTGAAAGAAGGAACATTATTCTACTGACAGCTGTTGTAGATATTTTGGATGGTGTACAAGTGGTTGTTGAGGGTGCAGTAGTTGTGAAGCCTACCATGAGACTTCAATGGCAATCATCCAAGTCCTCTGTGTGGTGGGAGACAGTTGCTATGAATTGGACTGAAGAGCAATGGGAAGCCAACTTCAGAATAAACAGAACCGCATTTTATGAACTTCTTGACTGCATAAAACACCGAATAAAGAAAAGGGACACTGTTATGAGGAGCAGCATACCAGAAAACAAATGGCTAGCTATTGTCCTATGGAAGTTGGCTACTCCTGACAGTTGTCGGTCCATAGGGCATACCTTCGGTGTTGGGACAGCAACAGCAGCAAAAATTTTTGTGGAAGTGTGTACTGCTATTAAGGAAGAACTACTCAAACGGGAGATCCAGCTAGTGGAGCCAGAGGAAGTAACTGCGGGATTTGAGAGGAGAGGTTTCCCCAATTGTTTTGGCACTATTGATGGAACCCATGTGCAGATACTTTGCCCCCCTGATGCAGGAAAAGAATTTATAAACAGAAAAGGTGTGACCACCCTTGTTCTTCAGGCTTTGGTAGCTCACAAAGCCTGCCTTACTGATGTTGTGGCTGGCTGGTCTGGCAGTGCTCATGATGCCAGAATATTTAAAAGGTCAACACTTATTTCACGCCTGCGGCTCGGCAACTTTGGACCTCAGCGGTCGGTCACTGTAGATGGAGTAGATATAAGGCCTGTCATAGCGTACATTCTTGATGAATGCATATAGAAAGGAAAACACCCCCGAGAAAATATTTTTTAACCAGAAGCTAAATAGCGCCAGAACAATAGTTGAAAGATCATTTGGGATTATGAAAGGAACTTGGAGATGTGTGCTGGGTCACTTGGACATCAGAACAGAATTTGCACCAGTGGTCATATGCACAGCATGCATAATGCACAACATATGCAGGACAAATGGTGCCTGCCTACACAACCCAGACCCACCAGGGTACCGTCAACCAATCCCTATCTTTCCTGCGGGTAACGCAGATGTTGAGAGAAAAAAAGGCAGCAAAGTCAGGGAGAGAATGAACATTTTGCTGCACAATTTTCATGGAGTGCCTTGCAATGTTCGCATTTAGAGTCCCCTTTTCCTTAAAATGTTTCCTTAAAATGTTAAGCAATGCCTCGGTAATGTCACCATTGATTCCATTTCTTGCAGTTTGAGCAGTTTGTGATTCCCTTGCTAGCAGAGTTAAAACAATGTTTGTGTAGTGTGTCCTGAGTTTAACCACGGACTGAGTCTTTAAATTTATTGGGAGACGCACTGACCGTGGATCACAGATCATGCACGTCATGTGATGGCGGCCTGGTTACTGTGGTGTGGAGGACAGAGGAAATGGCAGGATTCCGAACTTCAGGACAAAATACATCACTTCCTACTACAGTTAATACGTGGAATTCATAGTCCATAGTAGTCCCACATACCACCATGTTCGAAAAGTGCTTACACTGCCTCTTGTGCTTTTTACAGGTTCCGTCATCCCCCAGCTGATTGCCGCAGTTGCGGAGGATTGAGGGTGCTCATTGCTGCCGTCGAGCTCCTTCAAAATGTTTTGGAGCTACAAAGTAAGTATTAGTTTCAATGCATTCAGTACCTGAATTTTAAAGTGCCTGTAAATGCATGTAATGGTGCGTAGAAGCTTAAATTCCTGTACCTTCCATATGTGTGGGAAGTTGAATACTGAATGTAAACAGTATCCTTTCCCCCCCTTCAACATTTATTTCACAGATCAACTAACGCGTCGATCCATATGCTGTGTAGCATGAGTGACTGAATCGAAATGATCATAAACATGGAGCACAGAAATGCAGCTGCGATTGCACGGCTGCAATCCAGGCTTCATGAGCTTTCCAAAGCGCAAAGTACGGCTACGTTGGAGCCGTAGAAGAGGAGGCAGATGGCAAGGACTGCCCTGAGTTACCACATGAAAGCACCTTATTCTTTGTCTTTCCGTGGGAGGAGTGTCTGCAGCTGTGGGGGAAGGGAGAAGAGAGAGAGACACACACACACACACTGTGTTGGCTGGTGCCTGGAGCTCATTGGCTGATTCTTCCTTCTTGCAGGTACCAATACAGGGGCTGGGGCACCCCTTGGGCGTCAGCCCTCGGGCGTCAGCCGAAGGGCGACACCAAAGGGAGTTGCCCGTTGGTGGGGCCGGGAGTGGGCGTGGGCACCCCGCCCTTGAAAAGAGGACTGCCAGATAGAACGGCGGAGCGGAAGGACTCACCCCCTGCAGACAGTCTTGCAGAGGAATATAGTGACCATAAGGGGAGAGAGCAAGACAGAAGCAAGACTTGTGCGCGCGGCCTTAGGTGGGCTGCTGGGGCGGCCGGGTGAGAGAGCTAAGGAGCTGCCTAGTTGCTGCTCTTCTGGACCTGCAACTGCAATTTAGCCACGAGAAGGTGGATGGATTCCCCTGCTACCATGCCCCCCCCCACAAAGCCTCTTAAACAACAGAGACTGGAAAACTTTTTGTCAGCAGCAAGGACTGGAGGTAGGGTTCCTCAGGGTTCCCTCGCAAAAGCAGGCATAGCTGGCCAGGGAGCCACTGTAGAGTTTCCCGCGGATTCAAAGAAAGTATCGGGTACTTTTGCCCCAAAGCCAACAGGCAGAGTCCTGAGACAAAGACCCAAACCTCCCCTTGCTGATAACCAGTGACTGAAGGGGAGGGCCGTACGGACATGTGCTCTGGCTTCTTGGAACATATCAGGCTGGAGGGCCCACCAGTACGACCCAGATGTTTGCCAGTTCCTGGAAAGTCAGGACATTGTGTTACTCCAGGAAACATGGATGACGGAGCCACCGTTTGTAGGGGCCTGGAGGGGCCTCCAATCATATTGGCTGAATGCACAAGCCTCTAGTGCTCAAGGTAGACCCAGTGGGGGCCTGGCCCTGTTTGTTTCCCCAGCTTAGGTAGTTTCTGTAGAACGACTCAGCTCCATTAAAGCATATTTTTTACTTTTTTATTGTAAGTGCCATGGAGGGTTTGAATTATTGGTAGCAAATGCTTATATCCCCCCACCCTATTCTCCTTATTATAATCCCGAGATATGGGAGCAGATTATAAAATTAGTGTCTATAGCCATGGAAAGATTCTCAGCAGCTTCGTTGATCTGTGGAGGGGATTTCAACGCTAGGCTGGGTAATACCTGACATCTTGGGGCTGGAGGATACGGCGGACCCAATATACATCCCTAGCCGCCACTCATTGGACCAAGTGGTTGGCCCCAGGAGGGGAAATATGGAACAACTGATGACAGAGTTTGAGCTTATTATTGTCAACGGTAGAGCCAGCGGAGATCAGGCAGGTAACTTTACTTTCCATGGCCCTCAGGGTTCTAGCGTGCTGGATTATTTTATGCTTCCATTTAGTTTGTTCCCTGCGGTTAGAAGGTTGGAGGTGGTCCCTCACCATGCATCCAACCATCTACCCCTAGTGTTGTCTCTTGATATTTACCCATCTGAGTTGGACTTTTGTGGGTCTGACAATGCTTCCATCTTGGTGGATGTAAACCCCCCACGGGTGTGAGCCAGATGGACAGAAGACCGGGATAGGGTATTGGCAGTGTTCCTTGAGTCTGCTGATGGGACTTATCCAGTAGAAAAGATTGCAGCACAGGGACCCGATACTATAGGGTGGTACGAGCTGCTGCTGGATAGAATGACCCCTCTTATTACAAGTGGGAGACAGGATTTGCGACATGCAATCCAGCGCGCTAGGACTTCTCCCATTTGGTTTGATGGCAATTGTTGCAGAGCGCAAACCTTGCTTCGTCGTTTGGCTAGAAAGCTTAACTCAGATGCCGGCCATGCTATTAGAATCAAACTAGCCGCTGCTCGCTCAGAGTATCGTAAACTGCTAGCTTTAAAACTAAACAGTTTTCCAAAAAAGCAATGGGCACTACTTGCCTCTGCCGCAAATTCAAGGGATGCTTGAAAATTTTGGTCCATTATCCAGGCTTCCCTACCCGGGGGCAGCTGCAATGGCTCGACTAGTTTGCACCCACTTGTCTGGGAAAACTTTTATGAGGTACTTTTTTCAAGGGCCAAGATCGCAATAGTGGAATTGGACACTAACTCCATAAAGGGATTAGCAGGGTGGGCCCCGGTCTCAACAGAGGAGATAATAGAACTTATTGCTGGTCTCAAATTGGGAAAAGCACCCAGCCCAGATTTCCTTACTCCAGAGATCTTGAAAAGTAACTCTGCAAGGTGGGCTGAGATTTTGGCGCCCCTCTTCACCTATATCAATGATACAGGGCTCTTCCCGTCAGCTTGGATGTCCAGTATAGTAGTGCCCATCTATAAAAAGGGAGACCCCAAACAGCCTGGGAATTATTGGCCAATCAGTCTCCTCAGCATCGCAGCAAAATTGTATTCTAGGCTATTGCTGAGGAGACTACAAGAATGGCTAAACTCGGAGCACCTTATTGAACCCGAGCAGGCAGGTTTTCCGGAAGGGTTAGCTACCACGAACCATGTGCTTGTTCTATCTGCTTTGATCACCAAATATACGGCTTCTAACAAAAAACTCTATCTATGTTTTATAGATCTTGAGAAAGCCTTCGATACGGTTTGCAGGGAACGCCTTTGGGCGAAGTTAAGAGCTCTAGCGATAGACCCCAGATTCCTGTTTTTGATAATAAAACTTCATGAGAGGAACTTATTACGGGTGCGTTATAACAAGAATGGGGCCTTATCTCAAGAGGTACAGGTACGAGTGGGGGTACGACAAGGTTGCCTCCTAGCACCAGTACTCTTCAACATCTATTTAAATGATGCAGTACATGCACTCCACCAGGTTGATACGCACGCCCCGAGAATAGGTGAGCTCAGGATCCCCTTGCTATTATATGCGGATGACACGGTGCTGATTTCCCAAACCAGTATTGGTTTGAGACGTGCCATGCAAATTTTGGGGGATTTCTGCCAGGCAGAATTCTTATCTATTAAATATTCAAAGACCAAGGTTTTGGTGGTAGGGGTCAGGGGGACCCAGAAAGTTTACCGCTGGGCAACAGGCCCAAATACCATAGAGCAGGTCCAGCACTTCAAATATCTGGGGGTGCTTTTTGCTTCTAATGGGGGATGGAGAGCCCATTTCACAGCTGTGCAAATTCTGGCCAAGAAAACCACCATGGCAATAGTCAAATTCTTTTTTGGGAAAGGGGGCAAATTGGTTCTGCCTGCATTGCGCTTATTTAGAGCGAAGGTCATTGGCTAATTGCTGTATTCAATGCTTGTTTGGGGTATCCCCTTCTTATCACTGCTAGAACCAATTCAAAATAGTTTTTTGAGGGTGATCATGGGAGTACCAAGAAGTACCCTGCAGGTAATTCTACGAGCAGAGGCGCAGGCCCTTCCCCTCAGAACATATGCCCTGCAGGCGGTGGTTACCTTTTGGGCCAAGGTGGCCTTATTTCCCCCTCCTGGGGAGTCTCTTTTAACATCAACCTTGGAGAGCGGGTTGGGCGATCCATGGTTAAGAGGGGTTGAGCGAGAAATTCATAATTTGGGATTCTCCCCGGAGAACCTGGCCCAGGTAGGATTGACTGCAGCGAGAAGTTTACTTAAAAGGCGGATCCACGATCAGGCGCTGCAAACTGAGGAGGAACTGATGGCCACCCAGAAAATTGTACCAACTTACATGCTCTATAATCCGGAGTCCGCTGGCCCATACTATCTTTTTGCATGGGAAAATGCTAGGGCACGAGAGGCCTTTCTCAAAATAAGAATTAATATGCTAGCCTCTGCGGTGATAGAAAGATGACACAAACAGGTGCCTTGGGCATTAAGGACATGCCCCCTATGTGCCCTGGGGGAGGTTGATACCGTGGAGCACATGATTTATCAATGCCCCGCCCTAGTGGGCCCTAGATGAAAATATCTGGGGAGAAATAGAACGGGACAGCCCCCAGTTTCGAAGGGGGTTCTGTGCTTACTTAATCCTGCTGACTCTGAACAAGCTAGGGCAGTAGCAAGTTTTGCTTTGGCAATACAAGGCATCCGTAGCCCTTTTTTCCCTCCAGCCAATAGGGAAACATGAGGTTGGAGGTCGTGCCTGCAGCAGTGGAGAATTTGGGTTGGAAAAAGGGGATAAGTATGTACTCCATGATATTAAGATAATTTGAATTTTACTAGTGCCCCTTCAAGTTGTGCTTGGTGCTACGAGAATGGCAAGATGCACGCTGAAGTTATGGGCTGATTTTATATTTTATATTTATCCATTTTTTAGTTTATGTAATGGGGGTTTCCCCGCAGCAATGTATTGGTTTGTTGACTGAGAAGCCAGTTACTTTTTATATGTATTCCATTCCATTTGGCAGTGGGCCGATGGAAATTTGTAAAGGGCTTTGCCCAACAAATAAACAAATATTGATTGATTGTATGCCCCTGCCCCAGCTGTGTTTGTTTTCTGTAATGACATGAGTGTGTCCAAAATACACAGCAGTTCTATGCTAACACCATAACAATGATCTTGAAATTATGATCTTTGTCTTTCCAATTTATTATATCATGGTCTATACTCGCACACATTTTATTATTTGTATTACGTCTCTGCATATGATTAAACTGTTTGTTGTACTTTCTTCTGTAATATTTCTGAAGTTTACCTAACTATTCTATTTATTATTATTTACAGATTATTCTTTGGCACTACCATAAATGTCTTGTAACTAGGGGTGGGAAGTTCGGTTCCCCCGGTATCCAATACTGCCGGTATTTTGCTGTACCGGCAGTATCGGATTAATCCGGTTATTGGGGGTACCGGTACTGGTTCCCCGTGCCGGATTTGTTTACATTGCGGCCATTGAAATGAATGGCCGCAATGTAAAAGAAAGAAATCCCCCCCCCCTCGTCCAGGCTGCACGGGTGGAAGGGGGGTCACCCCCCACCCACCCTGCCCAGCCTGGATTTTTAAAGAATTTTTTTTTAGCCAAAGTCTTAGCCACTGGCACGGCAGCGGCCCGGAGCCTGCATCAGCAGGTACTAGGGTGATCCCTGGGGTGGGGGGTGGTTTAACACCTCCCCCATCCCAGGGATCACCCTACCCCCCCACCCAGAGATTGCCTACTTTTTGAGCTCCGGGCGGCAACGGTGGCAGCTGCATGGCAGTCCGGCAGGTTCAGTGTTGTCTGGCTTCAGCACTTGACTAGGCCTTCCGGGGAACTTCCAGGTTTCCCCGAAAGGCCTAGTCAAGCACTGAAGCCAGCCAGCGCTGAAGCCGCTGGACCGCCGTGCAGTCGCCGCTGCCCAGAGCGCAAAAGGTAGGCGATCTCTGGGTGGGGGAGTAGGGTGATCCCTGGGATGGGGGTGTGTTAAACCACCTCCCACCCCAGGGATCACCCTAGTACCTGCTGGTGCGGGCTTTGGGCCCGCACTAGCAGGGACTTTGGCTAAAAAAAATTTTTAAAAAAAATCCAGGCTGGGCAGGGTGGGTGAGGGGGGTGACCCCCCTTCCACCTGCGCAGCCTGGACGGGGGAGGGAAAGTTTTTTTGGGTTTTTTTTCCCATTGATTTCAATGGGGACAGTTCCCCATTGAAATCAATGGAAAAATACCGGTACCGGTATACCGGTTCTAATCCGGATTTTTGGGAACCAGTATCCGTTTTTTTGGGGTGAAGTCCCACCCCTAGTTGTAACTGAATATTTTTTGTAAAACTTTATCACTTTCTTACCTAATTATTTTCCATTTTACAAAAGTATTGTTTTGTACCGTATTGTATTTTTTATTTTTTCCAAATTATGATTTGCCACAGCACTGTCATTGTCCTGTGTTTTACATGTTTCCTGGTTTTTAGTATGCATTACCATGGTTTTTGGTATTTCATCAAGATGTTAATCCATAAAGTTTCAACTTAATAGTTTTTGATGCTGTTTGAATAAAGAAGGCATATTGCTCTGTTACCTTTCTTGCAACAAACAAAGGAACATGTAAGGCACAGGATGTAACACAACTTCGATATAGTTAACCTTCCTGCAAAATTTAAAAACTTTTGAATTTGTGAAAAATTTGTTATTAAATACATAACAGGACATAATTACAGGTAGAAACTGCATGTTGATAAGGATTTGCTATATTTTCCTTTCAACCTGAACAACCTATGGACCATGCTGTGCTGTCTCTAACATATTCTATTAGTCTCACTGCTATGTGTACACTTTGGGGAGTAACTGCCTCTTAGCTTTAAATTTCTTAAAACATATGGTTTGTAAAGTGCAGCTGTGCATATGCCCCTCTAGGCATCATAACGACTGAGCTCTTTTCTCTGTCTTTTGGTTCTTCTTGGGGCTGTGTGTACTGTACTGTTGCTTTCGAGATTAACACCATTTCTTTCCAAAACACCATTTTCATCTGCTACAGAACCTGCAACAGGCAAAACAGAGGTGGCTACATTATGGTTCTGCTTCCCTATAATACCTGTTTTTTGGAACATGCGAGCATTTACATCACAAGCTGGTGTTTCAGCAACTACATCTGAGGGGGCAACATGGTTCTTTGCACCCAGCTGCATGCATACTGTGCTAGATTTGTTTTGCTTATGCGCTGCCTGATCAACAGCATCACACATACCAGCCGGTCCCCTAGACGGACAGGCTACACTTCTGCATATACTAACAGCTTCCTGTTGGATTCGTGCATGCAGATCAGGGATTGGCGCATTAATATCAGGGATCGGTGCATGAACTTCAGGGATTTGTCAATGTAAATCAGGGATCTATGCATGGAAATTAGAGATCAGTGCATGCACATCATGGTTGGCGGGCTGATACTGTGGGGAAATAGGCATGGATGATCTGCTGAAATGTAACTGTGGGCATGTTTCTAATATGGCCCAGGCAAAGTGCTGTACAGCATCTGATGCCCGTCTCAGCTCCTCCTTACACTCCCTTGCCACCTCATCCTGATGCTGATTAAACTGCTCCTGCATGCGGTTAGCTTTTTCAAATCCATTTCTTAAATCAGCCCACACTGAATTCGTGTTATCAAGCAAGTCTTTATAGAACTGTCTTGTCAGATTGCAGGCAGGTCTAAATGCAGCGTCTGATCCTCGGCCAGCATCTCTCGCTCTTCTGCCATCATATTTTGTATTGTCTCTTGAAGGGTATCGGCATGCTTCCCTGCCTCGCTGACCATTCTTTCGGCTATTTCATCCCTCCTTTGCCTTCTCCTCTGACGGAAACATCTGGATCGTTCTGCCCCAGTTGCAGGTACCCCTGAACTATTATGCAGGTTTTCAAAAACATTTCCTGGGACATCTACCTGCATTTGATCATCTAACTCCTCTTCTGAGTTAGTCTCCTGTTCAGGAGGTGCTAAAGTAAGATAAAAAAGATAAAAAGATAAAAACAATAATTAATGGGATACAGACATTCTCATGTACTGTGCTTGGAAATAAATGTACGTAAACATTCATGGTTTTATCCTTTAATGAAGATGGGTGGGTGGGGTGTGTGAAGTGAGGAACATCCGTACAATTTTCTGATCGTAGTTGTTCATATCTCCACAGAGGACAAGCCTGATGCAAGCCTGCACTCTTGGTACAATTGTGCAGTTATGGCCACCATACCATTACACAGTACACACAGCCGCACGCTTTGCAAAGGACCAAGAAACCATATTCATATGGCATAGAAACATAAGGCATGCATTCACATGTCAAAAAGAGATAACACAAAATTCTCCTGTCTCTGCAACTGTACCCTCCATCTGCCTCCTTGGATGAGATTCAGCATGATTGTCCCTTGCACAATCCTCAAGATTTGTCTCATCTGAATCGGTGTCTGGCACCAGGACATCATAGGTCCACTCCTCATCCTCAGTTTCTTGATTGATTTGTAAGTCCGACATTTCTGGTATGAGCCCACCCTGTGGGTTTGGTTCATCCTGCTCAAAATTATCATTTACTTGTAACTGCTGTAGATGATATTCATGTGACTCTACCTCAAGTCTGGGACGCATAGCATCTTCATAATTTCCAACAAGTACATTATCATTGTGAAAAATCTCAGCTTGTTCTTTTTCAAAAGGAACAGTTCTTTTACCTCTTCCGGATCTATTCTGGTGGTCCTTCAGTTCCTTTTAGCCACTTTTGAGGTCCTTTGCTCTCTGCCTACACTGCTGCATATCACGCTCGAATCCCAGTTGCCTCATACCTTCGGAAATCTGTCTAAAAATAGACTCATTCCTGTGAGAGTTCCTGAGTAGTTCCTGCACAGCGGGATCACCCCAAATTCTGATGAAGACGCTTGTTTCCTCTGTCTCCCAAGGACGGTCCCTCGCCTTTCCATTTTCCCCAGCACATCCTCTGCTGCCAGCGGGCACGTTTGATCTCCCGTCCACTGTGAACAACTGTTGCTAGATTTTGTTCCTGTTGATGGCCCCTTCAGCTACTGGTAAATGAATTTGCCGCTCTGAAAGAAAAGGCGCGTCAAACACAGCGGTAACTACTTCTGGATACACTCCCTGGAACCATTTCACCATACCCTCCGATGCACTCAAATAAGCCATGTGACAGGAAGTATGTGCTGACATGCTGCACTACATGTTTACATGCGACGAGGAAAAGGTGTTCATCATGAACACCGGAAATAAACCTGCTGCGAACTGGTGAGTACAATCCATGTTCTCCAGGTGTCCTTTGGGTGTTCACTACCATGTTTAAAACGTCACACTGTACACAAGTAACACCTGCATTGTGTTGAGAGCTTGTTTCCTTCCGCCAACACCCGTCCCCTGTAAAAATGGCCTCAGGAGCTGCTAGGGAGAGCAAGTGCCCTAGGAGGCCCCTAAGTCAAGGTACGACAACCTCTTGTGCCTGAGATAGGAGGGGGCCAAGGATAAAGAAGCTGGTGACCTACTGAGACTCGGGGGCACACAGTATACCAGGAAGGCTTGAGGTGGGGTCTGAGGGGAGTCCAATGATGAGGCCAGCTAGTTCCACGTGCATGCTCTGAAGATTTGACCAAGGGTGCAGGTCCAGTGTGGGAAGGCAAGTGATCCCAGAGGGGAGCAGGGATGGTCACCAGTTCAGTATCCAGTAGAGGGGGTGACAGGGTGAACCCAGAACCATCTAGTGAGCCAGTTGCCTAGGCAAGGGGGCCTAAAATGTGGAGCTGACCAAAATGGGAGTAGGTCAGGATCCCCAAGGAGAATTAGGAGTGCCTGAGAGCTGAAGACCTGAAAAAATGAGTAGGCCTCGTAACCTCAAGGTGGAGAAGGGGAGAACTGAAGCAAGGATGATTCCCAACTTCCAGGCCCTACAAAGATGGGGCTAGCTGCTAGGGAGAAGAAGAAGGAGAACCCTGAGAAGCTACAGACCCTCAATGCACCAGTGCCAAGATGAAGGGCTGAAATATGAGTCAGCAACAACTGGGGAGGAATCTTGAGATGTTCCAGCTGCCCAGGATTCTGAACTGCTACACCCCAGAAGCAGCAGGACCATCCCTCCGGAGAGGGGATCATAGACTGAGTTAGAACACACTCAGACGGAGGCTAAAGCACCATGGTGAGAGGCCCAAGCGGGTCTGTCCCACCGAGAGCTAATTCCCAAATGAGAAGAACACCTGCGCTGGTGATGGGGATGTCCCACAGTAAACAGTGAGTGCCATGGAGTGAAAGTGAAGACCTTCCTCCACAGAGATGGAAAGCAGTCAAAGGGTTGAGCAAAACTTGTGAGTGGCACTGGTCCTGAAGGAACTGACAGTTGGATTGGGCTGTCATGCATCACAGGCACACACAATGGCCCTTTTTACATGGGCCGCGCCAGTGGGGTGGTTGGTGTGCTCGCAGATGGGGGAGCAGTGGGTGGGGATGGGTGTACCCGGGTGCACACCTATCTCCACCTATCACCCACCACACCCAGAACACCCTGCCTTATTGCCAGTTGCTCTGTGCATGGGAGATATGTGGAGGTGGGTGGGCATGTGTTTTTCTCGGGAGCACGTCTGCCCATCTACCTGCCGCGGCATGTACGCAGCTGGTCCCCACGCATGAACAGCCAGATTTCTGGGTGTTCATGCATGGGTGCCGCCCATGTAAAAAGGGCCAATGATACTTAACCATCTGCATGGTAATTTTCATTGGATATTTTTATGCCAATGTAACTTTTTTTAAAAAAAATGAGAATATCTGCGTGTGCACCAGCGTACTTACAATGCAGCTCCTCCACCCCCATCTTTCAAAGCCCTGAGAAATATGCAACTGGACACCCTGCCTCTGCTTCCAGCCCCCAGCTCCCTCATCCACCACAAGATGGACTGATTTTACAAGATCTTTACTGTCAAAACATGATTTAATTAAACAGGAGGAAGATGCAGCTCATTTATGCAGAGCCTCTTATCTGAAACTGGGTTACATCCCTTGACAAGCATCATTTGTATCAAAAGAGACCTTTGCTCATTCAGAGACTTTCCATGGCACCAGGTTACTTGGATAACTCTGATTCTTTCTACACATTGGACATTAGAATTTAACAGCCCATCTTGGGGGCGGGGGAGACCATTTGAAGTAATCAGAGTATTGTGTTTGTGAAATCAAAGGTTGCGGGATTTTTTAACATTAAACAGCACACATCTTTGTACGATAAACTAAAAATTTAAAAGGCATTGAGTACCATGCTGCCAAACAAGTCCCTTGTGGTGAAATACACTATTTTAAGGAGAAAAACATCCACATTTTCTCCTTTGCATTCAAATTCAATCAGGACTTATGGTAAATTCAGCAAATATGAAGACATTTGGGATTTGGTACCCAGATCTGACTGTACCTGGACTGTTGAGCTGAACTCCTGAACCATTTTAGCAAAGACTTCTGCAAAAAGCCAGTGGGAAGAAATTGCACTCAGTTTAATCACGTCACTACTTAGCAAGTCTTCTACCATGTCTCTTTTTCCTTTCACGCTTAGCAAAAAGAGACATTCTACAGCTGTGAAGAATCTTTGTAAAGATATGGCTTATATCCAGCTTTTTCCTCCTGTTGAACTTATGGCTCATTTTCTTTTTCTTCTGAGTGACGGAACCCTACTTGTAAAAAAATAACTTTTTTCCCCCCAGCTCTCTCTGCCTTTGGAAAGCTTTTAAATGCATGATCAAAACAGATACCCTCTGTTCAACATTTTGCTGCATTATACTGGTGTAAAACCAGAGCAAAAAATATTCATTTTCATTTCAGATTTATAGCGTGTAACAAAGCAAGCCCCACTTCTACAAGACCCATATCAAAATTCTTATTCTTAAACTTATGTAAATCCACCCCCCCCCCCCACCCACACAGCTGTACTGGAAAAACTGGTTAAAATTTATTTGTATATTTAATTTGATCATTTAATATCCTGCACCCATCCTGCCAACGGCAGTTCGGTATGGCTTACAAATAAATTACTAAAATAATAAAATATAGCCTAAAAACAATTGCTATATGATTCGATGGCACTAACCTCCCCCCCCCCCCACTTCCTAACCCAACACCCCACCCCTTCCTATCTTCCCCATCAAAAGCCTGGCGGAATAGCCAGGTCTTGCACTGCCGATGGAATGTGGAAAGGTCCGGGGAGAGATGGACCTCCACCGGGAAGGAGTTCCACAGTCTTGGAGCGGCTACTGAGAATGCCCTCTCCATAGCTGCCACCCGAGACACTCGGGGGACCTCCAGAAGGGTGCTCCAAGCTGACTGCAGTGGCCGATCCAGAACCCAGGGAGTGAGACAGTCCCGCAGATAAGTACGGCCCAGACCATGTAGGGCTTTATAGGGAAGAACCAACACCTTGAATCAGGCCCGGAAAACTATAGGTAGCCAGTGCAGCGAAGCACTGGTGTTATGTGCTCCTGGTGCCCTGCACCTGTAAGGAGACGGGCCACCATGTTCTGCACAAGCTGCAGTCTCCGAACCATCACCAAGGGTAGCCTCATGTAGAGCGTGTTACAGTAGTCCAATGAAGTGACCCGCTGGCAGCGCTCTGGAACATCCCAGAGCACCACCAGCAGAGTGGGCAGCTCAACTGTGGAGCACCGGCTGGAGGCTTGGCTGCTGTCCATCTGCTTGGCGGATGGCTGCTACAACCATGCTCTCAGCCAGGGGTTTCCCTAGCAATGCCATAACATTGTGGGTGGTCTGCCCACAATGCTATGGTGTAAGGGAGGGGTGTCATGCAGGCGGACCGTGGGCCCCGGCAGCCTCTGGTTCTGTTTAAACCCTGATATTGGGGCCGATCCCATGCCCCACATATGTTGCATGGTACGCAAACTGCATGCACTCCCATTACGGGTGATGAAGGCATGGATGATGGTGGCCAGGTTGGAGTCCAAGATATATGGCCAAAGCTGTCGTACCAGATGTAATTGGCAAAAAGCACTCCTTGCTACAGCCACCACCTGAGCATCCAAGTGGAGCTGCAAATCAACACGTACCCCACAGTCTACGAACCTGATGGACCAGGGAGGGACGAACCCCATCAATGATGGGGGTCACCAACCCCCTGCTCCCTCACCAGCATCACCTCCGTCTTGGCAAGTTTCAACTTCAGATGGCTCACCCTGATTCAGTCCCCATACAGCTGCCACGCACCGAGTACACACTGAGACTGATGGGCCTGGGTCAGCTGAAAACGAAAGGTAAAGTTGGGTGTCATCAGCATATTGATGACACCGAGCAACAAATCCCCTCATGACCTCACCCAAAGGCTGCATATACACGTTGAACAAGAGAGGAGACAGAATAGAATCACGTGGAACTTCACACGTGAGATCCCAGGGAGATGAAGAATAGTTCCCCAGCACTACTCACTGAGTCCTCCCAGCTAGGAAAGAGCGAAACCATTAAAGAACAATCCCACCCACACCAACCCGAGCCCACAAGTGGGTCACCAACATTTCATGATCAACCATGTAAAAAGCAGCCGAAAGATTTAACAGGATCAATAAGGTCAACCAACCTTGATCCAACTCACGGTGAAGGTTGTCAACCAAGGCCACAAGCACAGTCTCAGCGCCATAATCTGGATGAAAGCTGGACTGTGAGGGATCCAGAAAACTGATGCGGTCCAAATGTTCCTGAAGCTGCTGAGCCACCATCCATTCAATAACCTTCCCTAAAAAGGGAAGGTTAGAGACTGGCCGATAGTTGGCAATGGAGTCATTGGGTATTTTCAGACGTGATGGGGCCGATTGGCCCCGGCACAGAAACAACCCTTTGATTCCCCGCCAGGGCCACCACGTCACGGGCTAACAGATGCAGTGGCCGATCCTGGCAGGGAATCCAGGGAGGGTGCGGGGCAGTGCAGCGCAATGTGTGGCCACACAACCCCGCCCCCCCATGCTGCCCCGGCCACCCACCCTCCAGGAGATGGGCAGGCGCCGTGAGTGCCCGGCCGCCCCCCTCCCCCGCCATTGACCACGGCTCGGAATCCCGCCGCGGATTCCGGGCCATGGTCAGGGGACAGATGTTACTGTCCCCTTCATCACGGGGGGAATCTCATTCACCATGCGATCGGGGATGGTCCGGACAGGACCTCCGATTGTGTGGTGAATCTGATTCCCCCCTGTGATTCACGGGAGTGAACATCTTGGGGGAAACTTCCGTTCCCCCCATCAGACGTTACGGGATCACTTTCATCCTGTGCAGATTCACTGTGGTTGACTGTGATCTCATAACATCTGAAAATACCCATTGTCAAGCGATGGATTCTTGAGCAGGGGTCGCACCACAGTCTCTTTGAGGCACTATGGAACTCTGCCCTCCCAAAGGAAGGCACTGACCACCCCCACCTGCAACAACCCCAAGATCTCCCGCTGGCCTTGATCAGTCAGGATGGGCACATATCCAGTTCACAAGATGTGGTCCTATCAGCCCAAGGATATCCCCCACACCAGCAGATGATACCAACTGAAATTGTTCCCACAAAACCGGACAAGCCATGGCATCCATAACCTCTGGTTCTTCTACCGTATCAAGCGCAGCATCAAAGTCATTGTGAATGCGAGCGATTTTATCTGTGAAATAGTCAATAAATATGTCACTGCGAGCACTGGAATATTCCAGTTCTAGGCGGAGGGAGGCCAGACTGACTAGCCCCCTCACCACACGGAAAAGCTCAGCTGGACGAGACTTCGCAGATGTTATGATGGCAGCAAGAACCCCTTCTTTGCTGCTCGCAGAGCCATGGCATAGGTTTTTAAACTAGCTCTATGCCACAATCTATTGTCTTCAGCACGAGTACGATGCCACCATCGCTCCAACTGCCTCCCCTCTTGCTTCAGCTGCTACAGGTCCTCTGTAAACCACAAGGACTTAGATTCCTCCTAACGGACCATGTATCCCTAAAAATAATGGCTACACTGTCCCTGAGGCCATGGCTGATGCTGCTCTGAGTACCCAGCTCCAACAAGGTCAGCCAAAATTGACCCCAACTCAGTGTCCAGCCAGGTATCCGCAATACACATGAGGTTGGCTACCTGGTCCAGGATCAACTCCTGGACAGTTGTTGACTTATTTATAAATGACCTCTCATTCAACAGCATTAAAACCAGGCCCAGAGTCCTCCGATCTCCAACCTCCTTACAACCTGCCAGGGGGCTCACAAGGGGAACAGGCACCAAGTGACTCTCCCACCCCACAGACCGAACAAGACCCCAAGAGTGACCATAATTACCGCAATCCATCACAACCCCAATGGCTGTGGCCCTCCCCATGGCTGCCCTCCCCCCCAGATCCCCTCCCCCACTGCTGTCCTGCCATGCAGCCGAGGGAGACCCCTCCTCCCCCCAGCTTGAAGATACAGGCTGGGATACATAACTCCCCCCCCAAGGGATCATCCCCTCCTCTCATTGGAGGGGGAACCTCCCAACCCAGTCCCCTCTGTCCCCCATCACCAAGGGAATGGGGGGGGGGGGTGAGAGGGTGTTTTTATTTGGCAATTTTCCAACTCCTGGATCTGGTCATCAACCTTACAACCTCCCCCAGAACACTAAAAACACCCCAAAACAGAAACCACTCCCCCAAACCACTGCTCCACCCAAAAACCAGGCCACCAGTTCCACAAATCCCCAGAACTGTACCACCACACTACCCACCTCAAAGACCCCTCCTATTAGCAAATCCCCTAAAGGTCTTAATCACTATAAAATGTTAAAAACTGAAAGTAATGTCAAAATGTTAAGAGTACCTACCAAACAGAGTCAAGCTTTTAGAGCTCAAGCAGGAACCTTTTCCCTCCTACAGGCCACTTTGAAGCTTCATAGGCTAGATAAGAATTGGGGGCAGGAGTGCTTAAGGGGTGTGCTCACAATGGGAGAAGGAAGAAAAGGGTCCAGATCATGGATCTGTGCTATAGATCCACCCCATGTCCTTGTGTGTTTCCGCAGAGGCGACCTTACCACAGGGTGACCTGGCCCCCGCTCTTTCTGAGGGCCCCGCAGTGGCCTCTACTTTCACCAGGACAGGTTGTGGGGGCACCACTCCCTCTCAGTGGGGCCCCAAACATGACCATCTTCAGGGCACTGTAGAGGTTGCCTCCCCCTCCCCCCCCCTGCAACTTAGCTTTACCCTGGGCTCCACAAATCCTAAGGTCAGCCTGTCCTCCAAGCTTGTTCTTACGAAGATCGAAGATACAGGCTGGATATAGGGCAGATCCAGCAGTTGGAAAGTTGCCAAATAAAAACAGCCCCAGGCTGGAGTCTTCCTCCCCAAGACAACAGCCAGATTCAGGCTCAGTAGCCTTTACCCACACCCTTCAACTACAGAGTTAAGGCCCCGGTGAGCAATAGGAAACTAGTAATCGGAGAAACTAGTCAGGACTACTCTTCTTTAAATCAAGAACTGGGAAGGTGAAGTCTTGAGCTTTGGGATTACTTTCATGTTGTGCTGCTGACCCTAGCAGCACAAAACACTGGTCTTCTTAACAATTACTCCAGGATGAAGAAAACAGTGCAGACATGTGAGGGCTACGTAATCTTTAATTTGAGGTTATTCCATGAGGAAACAGCGTTCAGTTTTCAATTTTGTTTTTTTGAGGCAGAAGTATGCCAAACCTTTGAATAGGAACTCATGCTACAGGTTAAAGCAAGATCTGATTTTCTTAGCTGTTTTGGAATATTTTTGGGGGTGGGGTGAGAATTTTTTTGGAAGGAGTGACCATTTCCCATTTGTGCATGCAGTTATTTTTTAAAATTAATTTTTAATAAAATAAATGAAAAAAAAACCCCCGAACAGTAGAGTTGTTTACAACCCCCCCCCCCCCAAATGAAGGGGTACATGTCAACAAAATCTAAAACTGTATGGGGGCCTTCTGCACAACCCTTAGCAACAGCTACTTCAGCAAGCTATGGTTAAAAACAAATGTGATGGCAGCCTGCTGCATGTGTGTGCAGGTACCACCAGATGTTGTCCTGAGATTGCACCGAGACATGTTGGTGGCTAGCCCAGGCAGTGACCTTGGAAAATCTCCGAGATCACAACCTGGGCTAAGGCCCGCCCAGCTGGGCCCCAGCAGGCCAATGCTGGCTAGCACATCTGTTATGATGGGGGGTTGCTGTGTGCCTCATTGGCCTCCGTGGCTGTCTGTCATGGCAGGGGGTGGGGCGCTGGAAGCAGGGCATGAGCGGGGCAGACCACCCACGTATTTGTTGTGCTCCCGGCCTTACCCTGGACTGTGCAGCTGGTGGAACAGCTCCCCAGCCACGAGCACATCAGTTCAGTGCCCTGGTATGACCCTGGCATTGCTCTGTGGCCTGCAATTTCCTGCACCATGGCAGTCAGGGAGCAGTCCCGCTGGCTTCAGGTTTGTTTTTACCCTGTAACATTGCTGAATTGGAACCTATTTGCTTTTGGGGTGTAAAATCACAAACCCTTAGAGAAACTGATGGCATCTTGTTTAGGAATTGTAGAAAGTTTAAATATAAGTAGAAGAGGATAATGACAAACCGAGGTCTTCCAGATAAGGTAATACACAAATTAGCAACTGGACCTATAAGCTGTTAAAACTGGTGTTCCTTTAGTGCTTCAGAATGAGGAGCAACCATTTTCAAAGGCACTTGTATAGCCTGCATATCAAGTGTGTATTGTATTTAGAAAGTTGGTGGAATTTGCAAGGGTTCCATTCGCTCTACTGCAGGCAGTTATTGCCACACATCGGGATGAACCAACTGAGTGGCTACACAACCCAGTGGACGTTCCCTCTTCAGCAGTGGTGAAGGATGTTCAGGGGATGTTTAGGAACAAGTGGGTGTTCTTCAGCAGTGCTGCACACAAAACTCCCATTGACACAGAAGACAGTAAAATTGAGGACACAAGAATGAAGAACCCAAATTTTAAAATGTTTTGATAGTGGGCTTTACAGGGCAATAATTAAGAATATAAAAACTGAGAACTTTGTATAAGAAAATGTATTACTTAACCTTTATTTCATTTTTCCAGACTCCCAAACTTGATAGATTTAGAAAAATATCCTTGAGTCTAGTAGACAAAATTGAAGACAGCTAGATAGCCCTTTACTCTGACCAACTGAGTCAATGTAGATACAGTTTTGTAGCCACTGACTCAATGTACTAATTAAGGTTTTGCCAAACAGTATCTGAAAAAAACTAAGGAAAAATTATAACTCCTAGAACTAATGAAGTGTGCATTTGAAGATGAACTGAAAAGCTGCAAGGGACCATCAGAAAAATAGTGATGCAGATTTACAGGATAAACTTAAGAACAATTTTAAAGTAACATAGGTTACTTTTGCTATCAAAAACCCAAACAAAATTGTCACAATTGTGAAGCAAAGATAAGCTAGAGCAAACTTAGTAAACTATCTGTAGATAAGTTAAAATACCTATGGCACAAATTTTCACAAAAAGTTAAGGCAGAGACCAACATTTTATATAAAAATAGCTGAACAGGTTTTTAAAGAAGGAAATAATAACCATTTTTCATGATGGGCTTTGTCAATACAAGATTATAAATACCCTTATATATACAGACACAAGATCAATACAAGCGGATGGAATATTTCAATGGGAATCCATCTTTCCAATAAGTCAAGATCATATATCCTGGATTGTAGTGGAGGTACTCAAGTTCAAGATTTATAATAGTTTTCTTGCTACACAGACTGTTACATATAATAAAAATGCAATATAAATATTTGATTTCACCAAGAAATTCAGTATTACAGTAAATTTACAAAACTTGCCAAACTGGCCCAAAAGGACATCATATTAAATTAAAGAGAATTAATTACCTTACACTCTTATAGGCAAAGTAGAACAGCATACCAACTTATAGAACACTTAAACCTTCAGAAAAGACACTTAATTAAACTGATAAATTTAGTTTTGCTAAAAGAAATGTCGTTAAATTTTTAGTTTAGCTTAGCTTGTGAGTTTATGTGCTAAGATTACTTGGGTAATATTTCTTACAATATCTTTAATGTCATTTGTGACTTAAGTCTAGCAGCTTTGTATTGAACTGAAGGTAAACTATAATGTGGTTGTGCTCAATTTAATCCAAAGTATATCTCAAAAGTAGCAACAAAGTTTTACAGTAAATAGAGGGGGGGGGAAACCATTTTGAAAGTATCATATTTTCATTTTCCTGAAATCAAAATGTGACCACAAGTGAAAAGGTCATGGTTTCTAATGTCACCAAATTGTGTTTGTCCACACTATACATAAGTACTATTGTTTAGCACAGTTTATCCCACAGTCCTTTGTTTAAAATGTATTGTTTGTTTTCTTGGTAAAGCATGTTGGCACCTGGCTCTTTGGCCCCATATCTCCATCTCACACCAGATTGCAAGCTCTGTAGGGAAGTGGGGTCAAAAACATATACACAATTCATTTTGGAGACCAGGTATGGACTTTTCTGGGATTTGGGCTGCCCCTTGGGACCAAACACTACTCCCACTAAAGTCAATAGGAGCATTTTAGCAGAATATTTTGAGGCTAGGATTTAACCTGAGGTTTGCATGCAAATCAACACTACTCTCACTATGTGTTTCTGTGCAGAAGAGTGTAGGTGCAAACAAAACAAATTAAAGACATACCTATAGAAATACATTTCCATCTCATACAGTGAATTATCTGGTAGCTTTTAATAATCTTACACTTTCCAGTACATCATTGGGATTTACCATTTGGCTGTTCTCCATCACAGAAATGAGTCTGCTTTAATGTTAGGAAACTGTCACTCAAGTCCTTTGGCACTGGAATAGCTCTTTCAAAGTGCAATAGCTACTGCCTTCAATAACTGCTCCAAAAATGCCACAGCTATCTACCCATTACCATATCACATTCATTAGCAGATTATATCAACCTTAGAGGATGCTAACATTTCTGCTGCTCTAAACAGATGTGCAAATGTTTACTTCCTGTGTTATGCCATCATTCACTGATTTTATCCTTTACCAAAAGTTTCTGTAGCTTGAAAGAGAAAGTATATTTTACAGGGAAAACAAACAAAAAAATAATTCCAAACTAAAAAAAAACAAACTAAAAAAAACTTTTTTAAATGCAGTATAAGCATTTAACTACAAAATAAGTAAAAAATAAATGGGAAAAAATATTTCTTGGTTAGAAACTATTTATTGCCTATAAAAAGGTTAAAAACTAAAAAAAACAACACACACAAGTTCATATTGTATTCCGATGTAGACTTAAGGTGGTGTTATGTTTCAGAGGTAGTATGTGTAAAATATAATGCAGGAGGTGGTTGGGTTTTGTTTTTTTTATGAAATATTCAGTTGACTCAGGAATAAGTAAAATGTATCATTTTACCACAGAACCAACTAGGAAGCATTTTTAACAGTGCATTGTCTGGAGGGATACCATGTTTGCTAGGAGCTAGGGCAGGCATGAGTTCCATTCACTTCAATGGGACTCACACCTGTGCTAACAACTAGTATTACATACTATCTCAACAGAGACTGTGGTCAAAGTCTCTTTCCTGAAACAGGGGCTTATTTTTTTATTTTTTTGGTAAATCTTTTTTGTTTGTTTGTTTCTTATATCCTTTCATTAAAGTATATTACTGGCAGAAAAAGAGGCTCTCTGACACCATGGACTTCACTTTCTGCTCCAGTGCCATCTGCAAAAGACAGTACAACACATGTGGTTGCTTCTTCCCCAAAGCTCTTCTAGGGGTGTTTTCAGACATGACGATAACAAGGATTTTCATTTTTTGCCACACATGGAAATTCGTGCTGTCGTCACGTATAAAACAGCCGTCAGATGTTGGCCCAGGCCGTAGCATGGACTGCGGTGACGCTTAGCCTGGGCTGTGACTCTGGCCGGTCCAGGCGACCGGGGGAAAGCAGGCTGTCACGTTTGATGGCCCACTTGCACATACCCTGGTCCAGGTCCACAGTGCTTCCGGGCAGCCATGGCGGCCTCATAGGCCACCTGTCTGGAAGGGTGGCAGGCTGCGCTAAGCAGCACAGGGGCAGGGCTATGCAGACACGTCTGCACGTTGCCCTGCCCTCTCCCCACCCACTGCCCAGCTGCAGTCATGTTTGTTTGACGGCTAGGCCAAATTCTGCCCGGAGTGACCTCACTCCAGGTGGAATCAAAGCATGGTTATGTTCAGCACCGTAACATCTAAAAACACCCTAGGACACACTATTTGGCAGGTGTAAAAAAGTCACAAATACTTAGGCAATACAATGCCCTCTAAACAATGGCTGGCCAGAGGTTTTGCTCCAATCACTTTCTGATCTGATCAGGGCCAGGAAGCATGCAAACAAGTCCTATATGCTGTCCTACTGCATTTCTCGCTAAGGACAACAAAGCCTCATAATAAAGCAGAAAAAACAGAAGAAAATTGCCAGACTCTCTTTGGCAAACATCTAAGTGGTTGATGCCAAAGGATTAAGTTAGCAGCACTGGAGATATGTAAGTAGAGAAAATTAAAGTTTGTCATGGTAAGGCCGCCCAGCTGTTGGTTTCCGATTCTGTTTTTAATATTTTTCATTAATATATATTAATCTTCTTTTTTACTATCCGAATCCTGTGTCTGCCATCTTCAACTGCCTACAGGAAAGACAGGACGGGCCCAGACTAAGATACCACTTCTATAATGGCCATGTAGAAATACACTTGGATGAGTAACATTCCGTTCATAGCAGTACAGACAATAAAGGCTTCCATCACAGTGATACTTTGTAACAGAATTCAGGTTGGATACCTGCATTGTCCGTTACATTACCAATGTCATAACTTCTTTACAAGTGGAACTCAACAGTTGCTTCCCAACTGGACATTAGCCAGAGCACCATATTTCTGTTTTGTAGGCTTATTTTGCTCTTCACAGTTTCTCCAAGGAGCTTTGAAGCCTGTAGTTTGCTTGGTATTTTTAGGGTTTATAAGGACTTTGCCCAAGCAAATGTATTTTAAACATTAAGGTTCAGTTTAGTCTGAAAAGTGATTGGACCGGTTTCTCCATGTACATTTGGCTATATAATAAATGGACAGTCCCGTTAAGTATTTTTAGGATCAGGGAGTCAAAGTATCAGGGACTCCATGCAGGTCTTCCTCTACTAGGTGCAGATTCCAAATTTCAACACAGTCTCACTCATTATGTGACCCCCCTCACATAATGGCATTTGATTGAGGGCTGCTTTTCAGGACCTTGGAGAGCTCCAGCTCTGTCTGGCAAGATAGCCCATGCAGTGCAGACTGCCCCATTCCGAGGAGTTTATAGCTCTTTATACGTTAATGGGGTGTGGCCAAGGGAGGCAGCAGGGTTCCTTTAAAGGGCCATCACCCTTGGAACACTTCCCCAGCATCTCAGATCTTCAGCCCTTTTCCAGGCTTGCATCCATGTGTGCTTGAGGGGGTTGTATCCCCACAAGGACTTACTCCAGTGGGTCTGACCCTGAAGCTATTTACTGTCTCGGCTACAAACTCACTCCTTTTAATCTACTGACTACAGAGATATTTATTACTATTTGTTCCTGTTAGCACTTCAGGGTTAATGCAGCTGCCATTTACAGATGGAGCCAAGTTTCTCAGGGAACACTTCCCCCAGGTATGACCCTGGGATGTTTTCAAGTATCAGAAACTTTCACTCATGTCTTAGAGCAGAAGTTCCCAAACTATAGGTCAGGACCCTAAGTGGGGCTGCACAATCTGCAGTAAGAGTCTCATGTTCCCAACTGATATGTTATACACTTTGAATGCAACACGTGTCTGGGATCACAAAATTATATTTCAGTCTCACCAACCAAAGGTGTGGGAACGACTGATTTAGAGGGTACGCCAATATGCTCCAAATGGTCTGTTTCCATTCCTGGCCTCTTCAGCTAAGACATACTCCTCTATCCCTCACGTTCCCACAGACGTATTAGGTCTGAGCACCATGAAGTCATCTCTCAGTAATAAAGCAAATCAGAGCCTTAGATGATGGAATGTTCCTCAACTCATGGTACACTTTTTTGGAAGCTGTTACTGAAGTATGTGATACAAAAAAAGGGGACTGGCTGTTTTTTTATGCTCCCTTGGATTATTTTCCCCATTTTTTCATGGAATGATAAATCCTTCTCTGCCATGCATTGTGGTGTATGATAAGTTAGCATCTCACATGCTTTCCTATCCATCTAAGAATAAAGGAAATAACTATAAATTAAGACCTGAAATTGATAGAGCCATTAGCATCTCTTCTTCTCAGAAGGAAGATTTAGAGATTCCTTGGGAGATGGGCATCAACAAGGCAAAGAGAAATTCAACTGCAAGTATAGATGGTGTGACACACACTTGCTGGCCCTTTAAGAGCAGCCTGAGGGGCACTGGAACCTCACCCCTTAGCAGGGATACAAAAGGAGGCCTAGTTTGGCTAGAGTCACTTGAGCTAGAGCAGGCAAGAAGTGCACATCGTTGGCTTTATTCTTCCTTGCCTTCTCTTCCCTCTACGCTATCCAAGGTCCTCAAAACAAGGTACCCAAAAAAGGGTGCTGCTAAGGGAGTGAGGAAGGGAAGCTACTGCCTGCCTAGACTGGGGGCCTGGGTACAAGCTGGAACCCAGAGGTGGTCAGGAAGCCAGATGTACCTGCTGCATCATATATGTATCCTGTATACAGTCTGCACTGGTGGCAGTAATAAAGTGGTGTTGAACTGCAACCTGTGTCTGGTCCCAATTCCTGACTGGTGAGCCGCATGAAAAAACAGTGAGGTGGCTCTGATTCTGCAAAGAACTGCACCAAACTGAGGGCCATCCTTCACAGACAGATATTTTCAAAGTCACAAAGTCAAATTCTCCTGGCTTACTTGGTCACAACTCCCAATATAGACAAAGTAAGTAGCCTTCCAATCATTGCCCACTGGTCTAAAGACCCCAGCCAGTTCTTGACTAAGTTTTGCCAATACTAAACCAAGTGATGTCTGTCATAGCTCCCCCAGCCACAGTTCCACATGCACTCTCTTCTCTGCAGCCACTTTCTCCAGCTGGTACCCTTCTCTTCTAATTGGAGACAAGCCAGGAAACGTGTGAGCTTTTCTACTTGTTCTCTGGCCACTCAGGGCTCCCAAGGGAGTGACAATCCCAGCTTCTCCTGTTCACCACTTCTCATCAATAAGGTCTCTAGTAACAAGTTTTATTTTCCAACCCAGACTCATCCTTAGAATATGGCATATTAAAATGTAAATACATTTAAATAAACTAAAAATGCAGTTTTATGAGAATGAGATGGTAATTCCACACATTGGGGAAAATATTAAGGGAACACTGATCAACTTGGGGATCTCTTGTCTATTAAGGGTGTAATTTCTCAAATTTCAGACATTATGGACTAACATTTTGAGGAGCCTACCTTTGTCTCATCTACCAAATTAGGAGGAAGTACTGTACAATAACACCCTACAACTCATTACAAAGGAATGCACTTTATACTCTGGTTTTCCTACCTCACTGCTGAATGTGTATGGATGTGAAAGCATGAGAATATACTATGGCTCTTTTCACACAGACACTCTAACACTGATAAAATGGGTGTTACATTTTATTATACATGTTGCAGGGCTGCAGGTGTGCTCTATGGTTGCCCTGCAACATGTATAATAAAATGTAATATCCATGTTATCCGTGTTAGTGTGTCTTTAAAAAGGGCCTATAATTAATTATAGCAACCACCATTGCAGAGAACCTTAAAACATATTTTTCTCATAAGGATAAACTTGGTGAAAAATCCTGCTTAATATTTGAACAAGTGTTTTTGTGTGTTGAGAAAGAGGATTATGGAAATGTTTGGTACTGATCATCCAGTCAGAACCGAACTGAGTTTGACCATAACATGTCAGGAAAAAAAGGCAGAAACATGGTTATTGTAAAGCTCAAACTGCAGCAGATTCATAGACCATCTTAAGGAAATTCTGCCTTCTGTTACACCCATCAGACTAGTAGAAAATAGCGGAAATGGATTGGAGTGAAAAACTAAGGCTGGAGATCATTTTAGACTTTTCAGTAAACTTGCTGAAAACACAAGGTTTTGTCTTAGCATTATTAGTTACAGGATCATCTTACTAGAGACAATACTGTACTAGGAATTATCCCAATATGAAGAGACAATAATGAAATTGTTCTTATGTTATTCTAAGTGGAATCTATATACCATATACAGTTGTGAATAATCATAACCACAATCAATCATTCAGGACAAAATGACTGCCAGGCTTAGAGTTAGAAAAGAACCTCTGTAGCGGGGCGGATGGGGTCTGTCCCTGCTCCTTGGTGTAGGTCTTTTAAATAGCCTGAGGAGTCAGGAGAAGCAGAGAATTGGGTGCTGACAGAGGAGGAGACATGGAACCGCGGCTGTTGCCCTGAGTGCAACATGGTTGTGGGAGGAAGCACTGACAGGAGACAGACAGCATGAAGTTGGACAGCCCCTGAGGGCATCTGCGAGGCTGAGTGGAAGACCATGCGGTCTGGCTGGCAGAAATCCAGGTGCACAGTAGCACCGGGAAGAGAGCCTGGGAGGTACAGCTGACCGGAGCCAGAGAGCAGGAGAGGGAGAGTGACTGGAGTGCCGAGTGGCTGAGTGGAGATCAATGCTGACAGAGGCAGGGACCCTGGACAGCAGCGGAAAGCTAAGTACTCTCAGGGGAGTGGAAAGGTGTGTGATCTGTGGCATCTTTATAGTGCTGAGGGAATGTGTGGGATTAGATGCGTGGTGAGTGCCAGAGACATTGTGGTTCTTGGACTTTGGGGCAGACTAAGAGTGCCCAGACTGAGAATACGTTTGCCAGCACTGACAGTGCTGGGATATCTCTTGTATCTACTGTAAATAAAAGGCTGTAGGCTGCACGGTACAGAAGAGTCCTGAGAGTGAAATGGCAAGTTCAAAGAGAGAGCAGTAGAGCTGCAGAGGCTACTAGCCCAGGGGCAAATGTGTTTGCCAGGACGAAGGGTGCTGACCCAGTTACACACGGTGGAGAATGTGGGCACCCTGGAGGAACCCACATCTGTCCATATGTCAGCACAGCTGAGACCCTGGGATTGGAGAGGATTGCAGCTGGTAAGAGGCCCAAAAGTAGTAAGTCCACCTTTAAAGCAGTTTAAGGAGGTGGCTACCCAAACCACAGAGCATAGCACCTGGAGAGAGTTGGGGGTACAGGCAGTATTTTCAGGTACAGAGAAAGAGGAAACTGCTGATGAAATTCTATGTGTGTATCTTAATGGGGTTAGTCCTGGTGCTAGTAGGAGGTGCCTGGTTCTGGTGAAGGAGATGTCAGAACTTGAGTGGTTATGGCCAGCTGTGAGGGATGAAGGGAGGCTGGAGGAACCCCACATGGCAGGACAGGGGCCTGCTAGGTTGGACCACTGGGGCAGAGAGCCCTTAATGAGTGCTGACAGTGTAGACCTATAATGGGTCAAGAGCAGGAGTAAGACTCCTTGACTCTAATAACAGTGAGTATGGCATGCAATTAAAAAACCCTAGTGGTTGGGTCTGGCGGACGTCCCAAACCCAGAATGGAGAGCGCAGTCCGAGGAAAACACTCAGACAAGGGAGTCATGGCTTACAGGAGAGTCAGAGGTCTACTCCTGGAATGATAGAAATAATTGGGAGCAAAGAGCACTATGGGCAAGAGCCCTATAAAAATGGCCCAGTGGGATAGGGGCCCTAGACTCGGGGCAGTAGGGCGTAAGGAACGCCTAGAGCAGGAAGTGAGTTCTGAAGTATAGAGAAACAAGTTATAAATATATATAATGTTACAGAGAAACAATGTGGAAATGTTATGTGAACGTAATGGCTTGGGAAAGAAGTTGATGTTAATGGATAAGACTGTGAACCAGGTGGAATGGGACTCCCTGGGAGGAAGGCTCAGTGAAAGCCTAGGTAATTATGTAAATGAGTGGCTGGGTGGCGTGGGGCTCCTCAGCCAGCTTTAGATTGTGAGTCCTGTGTGGGACTAGTAGGAGACTACAGTGAGTTGAGTCCTGCGATACCTGGGACTCTACTTCCCTCGGGGGGTGGGAGGAGGAGAATGTACTGCTCCATGGTGCAAGCTCTTTAAATGACTCAAGGAGCCAGATGAAGCAGGGAATTTAAATCCCGCTGCTATGGTGCTGACAGAGGAGGAGACGCCTGCACAGAGCCGCAGCTCTTCTCCGGATCGCACCACCATTGACGGAGGAAGTGCTAACAGGAGAGAGACAGCGTAAGGCTGGGTGGCCCCTGGGGGCAGTTGTGAGGCTGAGTGGAAGGCCATGAGGTCTGGTTGGCAGACCTCATGGGGCAGAGAGTCTGGGAGGTACAGCTGGCTGGAGCCGGGTGCCGGAGAGGAGAGCAGCGCTGACAGAAGCGAGGAGCCTGGATGGCAGCAGAGAGCTCAGTACTCTGCAGGGAGCGGAGAGGCATATGATCTGTGGCAGCTCTATAGTGTTGAGGGAACGTGTGGAACTAGAGGCACCGTGAGTGCAGAGACGTTGTGCCCCTTGGACTTTGGAGCAGACTGTCTGGACTGAGAATATGTTTGCCAGCAATGAGAGTGCTGGGACATCTCTTGTATCTACTGTAAATAAAGGGCTGTAGGTTGCACGGTACAAAAATGTCCTGAGAGTGAGATGGCACATTGAAGGAGAGAGCAGTCACTTAGAGAGCTGCAGAGGCTACTAGCCCAGGGGCAAATGGGTTTGCCGGGATGCAGGGTGATGACCCTCTTACACTCTCACTACAGAAGGATGGCCAGAGCTTTGTTCTTTTTCATAATTCTCTGGGGAAGGATGTACAACACTCCTGCGGCCTCATTATTATCTATGCTGGAACACCTTCCAAGCCTGCTAGAACTCTGGTACAGACACTGGTCAGTCAGTAACTCGATTGCTACAGAAATTGTAATAGGTTGTCCTTTCCCCTCTCCTATATGTAGGATCATGGCGACATTCCAGTTAAGCTACAGAGGATAGGGAGTCTGCTATGTATCTGCATATTGCAATGCATGTGTATTTTCAGCTAGTAGTATATTCCCAAAAGTTTCTGACCCAAGTCCATATGAAGATCTGGGAGCCTGTTTTCTGTTATGTTACTCTGGGGAGCGGGAGGGGATGTTTTTCTTTGAGACCTGTACGTACACTGTTTATGCCTACAGAATTATGTAAAAGTAACAGCAGAATCTTACTATTTCTTGACACTACATAATATTATAGACTCTTTGTGGATTGATTTTCAGAAACTATCCCTTACTCAGTTTGGCATACAACAGCATTGCTATGAGTATTCCAAAGTTGATCTGAGGTTATAATGGGATAGATTAGGTATGTGTACAAATATTTCATTAAAATACATTGAACAGTGAGTTAAACATTAAAAATGAGTAGGTGGATTTTCAATACTTAGCAGCTTCTAGGACACACGCACACTGCTTTTATCTAAAAAGGACAAGATTGTGCCCTGTTAGTTGGGCTTGACTGTATAATGAGCAGACTCCTTAATCTCAACTCGTTAGGTGCCACTCAGCATGAAAGTGGCAGAATCTGGTTTTGATGTGACCTAAAGTTTCAGTGAGGAATGTATTAAAATATTCATGTTAAAAAATTACAGTGTAGCTATCTGCATTCCGTTCTGAATTCATTTGAGTGCATCATGGTTTGTCTATTCAAACTGATTTTCGCATCTGATGTGTATGAATGCACTCAAGTACTGAGAGAGGCTAAATTGGCTTTAATTTTCTATCAGACAATGGCTGATATCAAGCATACCATTTCGCAATGGCAGCTAAAGTTATTCTTTGTCAACACTTGGCACTGACTGGCAGAATGAAAGAACAATATATTTGAGGGAATCTATGGGGTCCAGGCTCCAAACATGGAACAGTCTGTGGAGGATACGAACTGTCCTTTGTTGAGGGAACTGTCTCAATAAAATGAAACAGCTTTTGCCAAAAGTCTTTGTAACTTACAATGGCCACAGTCCACAAAACACTTATTCCAGAGTAGCCCCACTGAAGTCCATGTCCAAAGTAAGTAGTCTGTGAATTATGGCCTAAATTTTAAATGACGAGAGCTTTCCTTTTTAGGGTATGTAAAATGCAGTGGAATAAAAGCCATCTGATGCATGTTTGCAAAAACACAAAATACAGTTGTACCATTTTATCTCAGTCCAGTAAGTATGAATACCAGGAACACTTGCTTTTTTCCAGCAATTGAGCATTTCTAGTAAGAACCTGATCCTTTTAATATTTATGTCTGCTTGTGTACATTAATAATTTACTGGGGCTAATTAAAATTATTCAAGTAGTCTTCCAAGTGTTTTTTTTCCCCAGACATTCTGGCGAGATAACGAAAACAACAATTACATACTGATAAACACTTCTTTCATTTCATCTCTAATTTAATTCAAATCTTCACAGGGGTCCAAGAACAATTCTGACATTTGACCTTTACAAGCACATTTCATCCACTTGAATTCCCAAGTTTCAGTTCACCTGCCTGAGTAACAAGGGGACAGGAGCGAAGGCAAAGATCACAATAAACTGAAATGGTGAGTCTTACATGGCAGGTAATTTTGGAATATTAATACAATTGGATATTTGCTTTTCCGTTCTTGGATCCCTGCTCAGAATAGGCTTTGTTGTAAAGTAGTAATTTATGCAGATCAGAAATTACCTTAATCAAGGCTTACCTGCTAGAAACTAAAAAGTTTTCCCTAAGTACCTTTTCCATTTGCCAAAAACAAAAGTTCCATATTTGTTGCCATCATAAATTGCAGCCAAATCTCAAGCTTGTTCATCCCATGTATTTTCTAACTGAAGGGTATCAGATAAGAAAATGCAGTTAATTTGAAATATACACCTGCTAGGCAGCCTAAGAATTGAATATATTTTTTCTCTAAAAGATCACAAACTGTCCAGGGCATTTTTCTCTGATAAAGATGACAAGCTGAATGAGGTATCGTCAGGCTCTGGAGATGTATGATTGAAATCCATCTCTTCTAATTCTGGAGGTAAATCTGACAGCAGGGCCTGAAATAGAGAAAATGCTTTCATATTAGTATATGTCCAGATTCCCCCTGCAAATTGTGAAAGTCCCAATGTAGACGCAGAAAGAGAGTACTTTCCAGAAAAAAACAAAAACATGCCCATCACTCTGACCCAATGTATTTCCCAACAGAGAACATGCTTGCATTCCATTACTAATAGAGAGAAAAATAGCATATCAGCCACAAATGCTGGTAAGTTGTGATTTAATAATCATTTTGAGATGTGTACTTCAAAGAAATTATGCTATCTATCTAAAGGCAACTCTAAGATCAGATGTTGGGTAGGGTAGGGAGCCAGAATTAAATCTTTACTCTTTGGGACACAAGAAAATTAGATTACAATATTAGTAAATTATTATTTTCTAGTCCTACAACATGTAGCGCTTGTAGCAATATTGGTTATATTGTAGTGCTTCTTACAAGATTAGCAACACTTTAAGTGCAATTCTTCACCATTAAATTCAACTGGAACTGGACTATATAATTTACTAGATAGAGGACACTGTCATTTGTTAGTTAGCAATTGTATTTATTACAGTTATTGTGGAATTGCATTAGACGACATTGGGTGATTTCAGATGTTACAGGCGCCCGATTCACCACAGTGGATTCCCAGCGGTGGCGAACCGGCTAACCACCCCCTATGGGCAAGAGAGGCCCCAAATAGATGTGACGGGAGCGGGACCACGGCAGGGAATTGGACCGGCAGACCACGGCCCGGGGCAGTGCAACAGACGTTAAGCCGATCCCGGGCCGTGGTCAAAGCACCCAGAAGGCGCCGGGGCGGCTCATCCCGGCTGCTGCCACGTGCCCTTTAAATCTCCCTCCCGGCCTGTGTTGTTGCTCGTTGCCTGGCAGCGACGCTGTGTGCTTTGTCCCAGGCTGGGAATCATGTTGCTTGATTCCGCCGGTGGTTGCCGTTCAGTCGTTACTTTTTTTTGTTTCCCGGTGGGAATCGCTTTGACCACGCTTTCGGAGATGGTCTGGGCCGGAGTTCCGGAAGCGTGGTTATTTTCGGCCCCTAGTGGGGACTGACTGTGGTGAACATCTGGCGACCCCGAAACAGACGTTCAGGGTGCTTTGGCCCTGCCGCGGGATTGACCGTGGTTCACTGTGATCTCGTAACGTTTGAAAATACCCTTTGACTTCACAAATCAGAATCTCAACTTGTATGAATCATAAATAAATCAAAACTAAACTCAGTTACATCAGTCAAGGATTTGACCCTATCTTTTTATAACAGAATATCAAACATACTTTTGAAATAAAACTACATCTCTAGCGTCTAATAGTTGTGATTTCTTAGAGCATGGAAAGAATCAAGTAAGAAAGGTGGGTATTGGATTAACGCCTGTCATGAGACAAAGAAAAGCTGCGTTTGACTATATGGCAGAATTCCCTGTGCACCCTGCATCCTTGCTTTCCTGCCTTTGTTTTCCCCAAACTGGAGGAAGACACTGGACTCTGGTTTCCTAGAAACACATCTCGTCTGTCAAGCTTTCTTTAATAAAGTAGACTGCAACAGCAGTCTCGTTCCCAGCTAGGGCTGAAACGGCAAGCCGCTACGGTAGCTTTTTCTGACGGAAAAAGCTCTTCTGCAATAAGCAGCATGGTGTGATAGACGTTAATTCCACCACTTTCATTCCGCTACTTCCGCTGTTCTGCTACTTTCATTCCGCTACTTCCAACAGCTGCAAAAATAGCAGAACGTTTGTTCCAACAGTTTTGATCTTCTGCAATTTCCATTGGCACTGCGAAGCAGCGGAACAATGTTTGTTCCGACAGTTTACCGAGATTGTTCTGACAGTTTCCAATATTGTTCCAACAGTTTCCGAATTAGCGGAATGCTGGTATAAAAGCTGGGGAAAATCATGTGCAATTCCAAAATGGCACAACGAAATAGCAGAGTAGAAAAAGGAGTTGCCACTTCAGCCCTATTCCCAGCTCTTCTCTAATTCCCTAGAATCTGGTTTTGGCCTTTCTGCTGAACTCTGCAGCTTCCTTGGCCCAGAACTGGCCTGCTTAATCTAGGGAGGGGTCCAGCTTTGCTTTGCCTCAAACACAGAGTTTCCCTCTGCCTCTCCTTACCTTCACCTGTGCTATATCTTCTTAGGTCCTTACTTTATACCTGATTGGGACCAAGTCCTAGTTGTTTGTTAATGGAGGCTCTCAGGGCACTTTCCAAAGTTCATAAACATGCAGGAAAGTGCCCAATTTGCCATCACAAGAAACCAGGTGTGGCTTTTGTCATGTGGGAAAACAAAGTTGAGTGACTCTGGCGGAGATCACGCAGGAGACGCAAAACTCGAAAATCCAGCTTTGCATCCCCTGCATGATCACCACCAAAGTTACATGGCTTTGCTTTCTCACGTGACAAAAGCTGCACCTGATTTTCCTCTTGCAGTTTCTCGTGGAGGCAAATCGGGCACTTTTTGGAGTATTTATTCACGTCAGAAAGCGCCCTCAGTTCTGTAGGCTCCAGCTCAGTAGTCAGATAATCCAAAACTGACTTAACCTCTTTCCTGCCAAGAATGGGCTCATCCCCTCACAGATCTGTGTAACTGCACTTAATCATATTAAAATCTCTCTTGGCGCAGTTCTCCATCTGTCAAATTAAGAAAGCAATATTTGCTTTCCTCCACCCCTTGTCTATTTAGACTGAAAGCTTTGGGGTCAGAATTGCTGTCTTTTAGTCCATGTCCTCACAGACTTAGTTGGGGCCTGTGAACGCTACAGTAATATAATCCTTAGTAATAAAGTATAAAAATTAACAGAACACAAAGAAATACGTAGAGGCATGTGATTCATTACTGTCTGTATTCTTACCTGCTGCTGTTCTTTATCATCTGATTTGATAGCAAGTATCAAACTTCTAGTAAAAGACTGTAGTTCAAAATATTTCTGTTTGTGATTCTCCAGTTCATTTTCAATGAATCTCACTTCTTCATTCTGAGGGGAGAAATTAAGAAACTGAACTGCAAATACGCATTTCCATTTATAAATAAAGTTTAAAATGTACCATATTCAAAGAAAAAAATGAATATGATGTAGCTATGAAAGAAATAATATTAGGTAAAGCCATATAACTGCAGTGTATACAGATGCCCTACAAAGTGTATCATTTCATGGAAAAAAATCCTCAGGGAGAGGATAGTACTGTCTGACCTTATTACTTGTGTTTGCTAATTAAGCATTAAGACACAACAAGGCATGCTTTATGAGGCCTTAGAAGTGAACACAATTCTAGCTTTCAGATTGGCTGCCAGTGATGTCACACCAGGTCAACAATGCCCAATAAATATACAGGCATTTATACAGGACAACAGTAATCACTTGCTTGGACAAGCATTTTAGGGGGACTGGTGAAGGCGGTTGCAGTGCTCACCATCGTAAGTCCAACACTTGTTAGGAAACACTTTTTAAATTAACAACATTTAGAACCCAGAGAATTGACTTTTAGCTTCTCTTTAAAAAAGAACTGTCCCTCTCTTCTCCCCTCAGCAAAGGTATCCGATGGGGATGACTGAAGGACTCAGCAGGAATGCGCCGCTCCCATGTTAGAATACTCAGAGGGGAGGAGAAAGAGCCTCAAGATGCTAAAGCTCAAGTTAGGTTCACTATTACTGCAGCCATACAACTGTTACACGGGAAGCAATGCTTCTAACATCCCCTGACAAGTAGTACTAGGATCGCAGGAGGGATGTGCCATGAAACCCCAATGGCAACCAGCCAGTTTCTCCATAAGCGCTCAGGGAAAAGAAAAGAGAAGAAAAACGGAGTGGAGTGATCAAGCTGGATTTGCACTAAAAGCGTTTCACACCATGCTTCCTCAGGGAGGGAAGCCAACACAGAGCACCAGCCATGGCCTTTCCCATGATGGTGCTAGGGGTTTCGTTAGATGAAAAGAGAATCTGGGACACAAGCAAACTTGTACCCATCATCCCCTTGTTGTTTGAATCACAAACCTTTCTTACATACACTCTTACAGAAAGTGTTGTATGCAAAAACCCTAAAACAGAAGTTCTTTAGTTCTCTCTCTCCCCAGGTGCTTGCCTATTCCATGCCAAATACACATTACTGTATGAAGCAACCTAATCCAGGGAAAACCTGGCCTGTAACTGAGAAGATGTATGCAAGCTAGCAGCCAATGGCCACATGCTGTGTGTGCCCAGGCATCTTGCATTTAGCATTCCTATGTCCCTACTACTGCCAGGTCTGAAATTCTTCATTAGCCAGCCAAGAATTAGTAAATGAATACTTAGTAGCATGCAGTCTCACACAGTTAACTTTCTATTGTTACATTGCTCATTAGACTTCTTGGGAAAATGTGTAAATTTCATGACACACAACATTTAGGATGAAAGAACCTGTAATTATCAGCAGAGAGCATCTTGAATGCTAGTGACATAACGGTGATATTGCATAAACATTTGTTCAATACATACTGATGCTAATTTGACACTAAAATTAGCATGGTGAAGTACTTCCTGTCATTTGAGTTGTTAGTACTGTAGAGATTTCTCTCTTTGAAAAGATGCAAGTCTTCCAAAATCAAGAGTTTCAAAGGAGAAGGACATGTACTAAGTATCTTAATAAGCGTAACGGGGTTTGTTTTCCTTATCTGCAAGGATGATTTGCAAATTAGAACTGATTGACTCATTTTGATCTAATATTTCTGAAAGCAATTCTAGTTATTAGGTCGAAGGCTCAGATTGTAGATTAATTTGAAAATCTGCTTTTGTGAATGCATATTGTGCATGTAGCTGCAGAAATGCAGGATTTAGCTCAGAGCAGAATATGAAAACATTTTTTTTACATTCCTCCTTTGCATAATTTATGATGAGAAAAGTATGAGTACTATCTCTATTTTGAGAACAGAAAATTGGAACTCTCTACTTCAGCACCATTATATTTTTCCTTTGCATGTTTAGCGTATGCAAAGGGACAAATTCTCAAAATCCTCTAAATTTGGGTCCACAAATTTGCTTACATGAATATCTAAGCCTCAGTGATACTGTATACATAACCTATATCTGTACACCATTTTAGTGTTCTGCAGGTTTTAACAATTGCATGTGGCCAATTCTGAATGCAAATCTAGAAGATGTCTGAGTAAGATGCCTTTGAAAGCTTTGCCAGAAAAATGCCCAAAAGCACACATTCATTTCCTTCACTATTTTAAAAATCTCACAGACCTGTTTCAATACCAAATATGATCTCAAAAGAGATATTTCTGTATATACAAAATGAATGTGTATTTTCATGGAACATTAGCTGACAATTTTCCACACTATTCTTGACTATCAGGGAGAAGTATTTAGAAGATTCTAAACATGCACTTTGATTGGTTTGCCATACAAATGTTTTTGTATGCGTAATCCACATTGGCATGAATGAAATATTTTAGAAAGTCTAATGTGATCAATAAATATTGGGTGCTGCTTTTTAATAAGAATGCTGAAGATATGGTTTTAATAACCCATTTAATATTTTGCTTTATAGAAAATATTTTCTCTCTTTTTTGGTAAGAAAAGCAGCTTGCCCAATGTGTTATTGACAAAAGCTTGCAAGTTACCTATTTAGCCAGGGCTGTGGTCCAGTAAGAGCTAGTACACATATTTATGCAGACAACATATGGCCATGAAGACTAATAGCTTGTGTCAAAATGTAATAAAAACAAATAAGGTTCTGTAGGGCATGCTGTCACAACAAGCCATTCAATTCAGTGACAAGTGACATTAAGAAAAGGTCACTCTCCCTCCATATTCATTTGGCATTGTCCTTACCCTCAAGACAATGCTCAGGAGATCCATTTTGGTACCCAAAATAGTGCTGTCAATTGTATTTTTAAGAAATAATTTATTCTTTTAACTTCAGGTTCTGTACTAGGAGAAATATTTATTTCACCAAAAAAGGTCATTTCAAATTTGCCAGTTTTACTTCGAAAACACCCTTAATGCATAAAATGAAACACCAGACACTCTTTCAAGAACAATAATAATCACATAACCTTTGCAGGTTTGGCAGAAGGTGAGTATTGTCAGCTTTCCAACTCCTTTTTCATTACACTGGTTAGGAAGCAATGTTAGCTAGTAATTTTAAATCCAAAATGGACACCAATGCAGTTAGATTGTGGGATACATTATTAGAGTCATTTCTTTCTCAATTGTGTCTGCTTTATTAGGAGACCCCAGATGTTACACTGCATCCCAAAGCTGGCAGTATCAGGCTACACGTTTAAAAACCAAACGCCCAAAAGAACAGGCTCCTGCTGCAAAGAATGGTTGCATTTGATGAAAGTGCAGACTTCACTTAAAAAATAAATGAAAAAAGACAGGATGTCTTAAACTCTAAATAGATTGCCTTGATGTCGGATACATTGGGAGGGAGCCGCATGGTGCTACCAGAAGGTAGTAATTTAGCTGACGTGTCTGAATAATGGTATTCCTTCTTTCTTACTTATCTTTCAGAAACATGGATTTAGAGGCTATGGGTAAAAACAAACATGTCAGTAACCCACTCTGGCCTACGGGCCACTGTCACATTTTTTATCAGGCCACCAGATATCTGACCCCGGGTGTGTTGGTGGCGAGCCTAGGCTCTCACCTTGGCAAATAGCAGAGGTCACAGCCAAGGCTACCGCCCATCCAATCAGGCCAAAATGGACCAGAGCATGTTAGCACATTTGGTCCCACTGGCCCAGATTGGGTCTGGCATGGCTGGCCACCATGGCTGCCCATCATGGCAGGGGACAGGTTCCCGCATCTCCCCACCCTCAGCTGCATGAACGTTTGTTCCGCGGCCCGACTCAATTTGGACCATTGCTGGAGCAACTTCCTGACGCAGGCCAGGCCGTGTTGCTGTCACAGCACGGTCACATTTGTTTTCAACCTGTGAATCCATCAATGCCTATGAAAGGCAGCTGCTACACCACCCTGAAACTTGAATACTAGCTAGGAAGGGGTCACAGCTCTAAAAACCCACTTGTGAAAAGGGGCAAAATTCTACACACACACCAATGCTCCTGTTTTAGTTCCTCTGCATGAAACCTGTTTCTTTGGGCTTAGAATGAAAGATCCAATTCCTTACCTTATATTCCAAAAGAGTACTCATTTGATCCACTTCAGAATTACTTATCATATCACTTTCTTCATCGTCTATAATTTCTATCTTCTGAAATAGAAGTAAAAAGTGCTTTCCATTCAGAAAATCAGAGTTTCTAAAGTTCTGTCACATTAGAACACTCTATATTATTCACAATTTTAATCTGAAAATGGCAAATACTATTTTTTTAACAACAAAAAACCATCCAGTTGTTTTCTTGGTTACAAATGCAAACTATTTTGAATTTCTAGTTATCCATGATATGGAGATCATATAAGCTATTTGCTCACCAAGCTGGCTCACAAGGCCAAAAGGGCCTGAGTCTTTGTCAAAGGCCCTTTTTACACAGGCTGTGCTGGTGGGGAGGTCAGTGTGCGTGACGGTGGGGGGAATGGGCGTACAGGGGCACACACCTCTGCACACCTATCCCCATGCACAGAGCAACCTGAATGATCGCCGGTTGTTCTGTGCGTGAGTGATGGGTGGAGGTGGGTGGTAGCGCGTATTCTGTAGGAGTGCGCATGCACACCACCCACCAGCCGCGGTGTGTACACGGGCGGCACCCATGCATGCACATCAATATTCCTGGGTATACATGCGTGGGTGCCGTTTGTATAAAAAGGGCCAAATTGTTAATTTTTAAGATACAACAAAAAATTGTGTTCCAAAAATAAATAAATCACACTGTATATTCATACTTTTTAACCCATGCAGAACAAATGCTGATTAAAGTGGGGACACATAATGGGATAAAACATACCTCCCAACATAAAAACTAGGTGTGTGCATTTCGTTTTCATTATTATAATAACAGAAATGCAATAGGGATTTTTTGTTTTTGTTATTTAATGAAAACGAAAAAAGGAAAAAAGGAAAAAAAATGTTTTGTTATTACGAATAGGAAAACCTGAAAAACATTTTCTGCTGTAACCTTTTAATTTTTCATTTGATTTTGATGAAACATAGCTGACTTGTACCCCCAAAGGAGCACATTATGTGTGCCAACTTTCAGAACAATTAGATAAAGGAATCCAATTTTATAAATGGTTGATGTTTGTTATTTTACAAAAATCGGTGTACACGTTCCTGGCTGTAACATCTTTGGGTATTTTCAGACGTGCTGGGCCTCCAGGGCCAACACACTGAATCCTGGACTGGGATCTCTCACGGATCCCGGTCCATGATCAGACCGGCCGTCCTTTAGATGTGCCGGCCTGATCACTGTGGGGAATCGGGGAGGGGGCGGGGCTGTGCGATGCGACCGCTCAGCCCCGCCCCCCACGCTCCCATGGCTGCCTGCCCTCGGGGAGACGGGCAGGCGCAGCGGCCAATTAAGCCGCTGCACCCAAACCCTACCTATGGTCGGGGATTCGATCTGGACTGGGGCAAGGTAATAGATGTTACTTTTGCCCCTTTCCTGATCATGGTGAAGCTAACCAGGGTTCCGGCCCTGAGGCTGGCCTCAACCCCAGAACCATGGTTAGCTTTGAACCCCACCAGGAATTCACCGTGATGAACATCTGGTCGGGCTCAAACAGACATGTACGCGATAACAGCCACCACACTGGATCCACTGTGATCCAGTGTGGTCGACTGTGATCACGTAACGTCTGAAAATACCCTTTGTCTCCCATCTGATTTGGATGAAACTTGGCATATACCTCACCCCAAGATTACTCTCTCTGCCACATTCCAGAAGGAGTGGATAAAGGATCCTTATGTTATAAGTGATTTAGTTGTAAATGCATTTCTGGCTGCAACGACTTTGTATTCCATCCATTTTACATTAAATTTGGCATTAAATTTTCAGACGTTCAGGATCATCTCTGCCAAATTGTAGATGGATTTGATAAAACGTCCAAATTTTATAAAGAATTGAGGTTTCCCTCTTGAAGACTTTTGTTATTCAGGTAAATAGCCCATGCAGTGCCATTCAGAGACAGGCATGGCAGGGGTGAGGGGGCTGTAGAAAGGAGGGGAGCAGCCCAACAGACTGACAGACTCATTCACTGGCCAATGACTGCATGCCTCCACCTTTACAGAAGGAGCAATCAGTGGTAGCTTCAAGGTGGGCATAGAGGGTAGATATAAGCTGCTGTTCTTTGGGTCTGCTCTTTGCCTGTGGTTAGTTCAGGCTTTGGTCAGAGCGTTTTCTCATACTTGCTGGCAGGCTTTGTGTGTGTGTGTGCCCGTGTGTGTTCTAGAACTCACTACAAGAGTTCAGCTAGCTACATATATCCAATCCCCACGCACCTGGGTGGTGCCCAACATTCTCCTGCCACCTCCTGGGGTGTTCTCTGAAAGTTGACAGACACCCCCACATATCTGGGGTGCCCACCCAGACTGCCAAACAGCAGAGATGACAGATATATCCTCTGCCTAATTGGCTTGACATTTCAAAGACACCCTGGCTGGGATAGTGATGTGATTGCCTCTCTTACTGCATACTTGCAGCTTTCCAGGACCAATCCTGGGTGGTTCTGACATGAGCATAAAAGGGACATAATTGGGACTTCAGGTAGCAGGGCAAGGGAAGCATCCCAGAAATCAGGAGACATGGTTCACACATCCAGGCTGGTCAGTTGTCATCATAATCACATCTTACACCACTGTGACAGAGGACATAAGAGAATCCTTTATTAGTTCTTTCCTAAGCAGATGTTTCCAACTTCCCAATAACAAGCGATAGAGAGGGGCTGGGGTGGTCACAGCACAGAATGATATATGGGTGACATTTCTGCTGGCCAATTGGCATCACAAACACATTTTGTACCACAGTGACAAACATAAGAAAATCCCTGGCATAGGCTCATACTCTAGATGCTGTGCAAGCTTATAACTTTGAGATCCTTTATCAGATTTTTCTGATATTTGACAGAGATACTCCTAACAGTCTGAGATACAGCCCTACCAAATTTCATGTAAACTTGCTGGAATACAAAGAAGTTACAGCCAGAAATGCATTTAAAAGCAAATCACTTATAATATTGGGACCCTTTATCCAATCCTTCTGAAATGTGGCTGGGGTAGTACCCTTTGAAAGGGGTAAAACCTTGCTAAGTTTCATCCAAATCAGATGGGAGACAAAGATGTTTCAGTCAGGAATGTGTACACAGAGGTTTGTAAAACAACTTTCAACTGCTTATAAAATTGGATCCTTTTAACCATTCATTCTGAACTTTGGCACCTACACCACGTTTCACTGAAATTGGATGAAAAATAAAAAAGTTACAGCCAAAAATGTGTTTTCCATTGAAACCAATAGAAATTAAAAATGAAAGTAAAAACTAAAACGAAACAAAGACTATCTAAATATAACAAAACCACGAATGACTTTTTAATAACAAAAATGAAATGAAAAGCAAAAATGAGAGTTACTGTGCCCATCCCTAATAATAACATCTCTTTCACTCTCACCAAAATAAAGAAGTGAAAAATTATATATGTTCCAGCTGCTTGCAGTTCATCCCTGATTTATTGGCAAGAACTCTAGCCTCCTAAAACTGATTTACATTCGTTCCATCTGCTGGAAATCTAATTTGAATATGAATAAAAATAAACACCTCTTGGGCATTGTAAAAAAATGTTCATAAGCTTCACATGCACTGTCCTTTCAAAACACACTTTCAATATCCTCCTTACCTCCCTTTTCCTCAAAATAAAATACACTGGGCAAACCACACAAATACTAAATACTGTTAAAATACACATTTTCAATATTAAATGTGATCACATTTGTTGATAGCATGCTGTGACTGAAACACGGATTCTACGTATACAGGATTGATGTTGGAATTTGGCATTCTTAATTAAATGCACTAAAAAAAAGTTTTAAAATAAAGAATTCTCACACCCAGACAAATATTTAATATGCTACCATAACAAAGAAAGAAAATCTAATGTTGTTGTGCAAGGGTTCCTATAACACCCTAGTCCCTGGCTTTTTGCTTCAGTGTCTCCTACTAAAAGAATTCCTCAGACAGTCAGTCTCCGCATACCATAGAACAGGCCATCCCGCTGACTGTATGGCTGTCTTCCTCAATTTCTTAATGAGCAAAAACTGCTGTAAGAATATAACAGTATTAGAAATGCCTACTGGGCTCGACTAATGGTCTAGGCTAGTAGCTTGTCTTCCACAGTGGCGGTACTGGATGGGGAAAGCCACTTTCACACATTACATTATCTCCTGCAAAATCAATATTCCTGCAAATTTTAAACGTATATGAATGCTCTTTTTCACATCAATGACGGGAGCTCTGGTAATTATAATCACAGATGTCACGGCAGGGAAATCCTACCTTCACAGTGATGGGTCCTACTGTTCCACAAAATATCTAATGTGGGAATACATGATTAACATGTCTTATAATTGTGGCAATTTGCCAATGTGGGAACACGCGCGGTAGCTTAATTCCTGGTTAGATCCTCGAGGCACCATTTTTATCATTGAAACATGCTGAAAGTGAAAAAGAAGGGCACGAGGAAGTTCCTTGCCATGCTTTATTGCTTCCAAACTCACTGGTCTATCTGCATTCGGTGTTGGAGTCATGCGTGAGGTGCATGTCTTCCGAATGGCCCATGAGGAAAGTTTTCACCATTCTCCACCAGATAGGTTCCTGGAGCCTGGCACAGTTCCCTTCTGTGTGTGGCCAATAGTGTGGCTGCTGTGGGGAAGGCCATGAGAGAGTGTGTGCACAAAGGGGGTCTGCTGCTGTGGGGAAGGCTGTGAGTGTGTGCATGTGTGTGTGTTTGTTTGTGCAGGGGGGTCTGTTGCTGCTTAGGGTATTTTTACACACACCTTAAAGTGTTGGTCTTTCAATCTTCTGGGTTTACAACTCCACAAGTAAGTTCCTGGATGCATTCTTCACACATACACACTGCCCTGAGGCAGTCTAAAGTAGCCGCAGCTGTAGACATGAGGGGCTGCCATGGAAACCAAGTGACCACAGTGGCCTGGAGCAAAGCAGTTTACCAGGAGAACATTTTACACACACAAGTTCTGGGAGACACCCAGATGTTACAGGATCCAGATTTGTAAAACCACAGAGATCAAGGACTTTTTAAATCTGTGAGAATTGTTTCAGCTTTGCTCCAATGGGGAGCGTGAGAATGCCCACTCTTTTTTTCTGTCTCCCTCCATGACAATCCAATGCCAAAGACAGGGTGACATAGAAGATGGAAAACCAGTGTTTGTGGGTTCAAAGAGCCAGATGTTTAAGATCTGGGTGAGTGATTTAGACACAGAAAGTTCAGGATGTAACAGCAAACATGCAGGAGAAATGTGTGTGTAAAAATGCCCTGCGAAAGTGTGTCCACATGTGCAGAGGGTCTGCTCCTGGGGGAAGGGTGAGAGAGAGTGTGTGTGTGAGAATGTCCGCTAAAGGGGGGGGGGCTGATTTTAATCTTTACTGATCCCAACTGCTAGTGTGTCTGGGTAAAGTTCGTGTCCTTGTGAGCTACAGCAGGATGGGTAATATACTTCATCATTGCAGATGTTAGTCTATGGTTATATGTTGCAGACTCTGGTAGCCAATTCTCCCCCAACCCCAGCTAACCAGAAGCCTAATCTCGAAGGGGACCACACAAACACTGGTTTCCCATCTTCAGTGGGTATTTTCAGACGTTACGAGATCACGCTCAACCACAGTCAATTCCCTGTGGTGGGGAATGCCCTCGTAACGTCTGTTGGGGAACCAGAAGTTCCCCCCCAGATGTTAGCCACACTCAATCCCCGCTGGGAATCTCATTCACCACGCAATTGGCTGAACCCGCGGGGCCGGCGCCGATCGCGCGGTGAATGAGGTTCCTGGTGGGGATGAAGGGGCCCGTCATGTCTGGACGGCGATCATGGTCAGGAATGCCCGCCAGGATTCTGGGCCGTGGTCATTTTGGGCGGGCGCTGCAGCTGCATTGGCCGCGGCGCCCGCCCATCTCCCCAGAGGGTGGGGGGGCGGGGGCGTGTGGCCACATGTTGCACCATGCGGCCACGCCCTCTCCCTGATTCCCCGCCGGGATCCCCCGTCACGTGTGTTGGCCGTGCCAGAGAGATCCCAGCGGGGAATCTATGGGTTGTTTCCGTGACGGGGCGAATGCCGCCCCGTCACGTCTGAAAATATCCTATGTCACCCTGTCTTTGGCACTGGATTGTCATGGGGGGAGACAGAAAAAAAGAGTGGGCATTCTCACGCTCCCCATTGGAGCAAAGCCAAAACAAGACTGTTCACAGAGCTCTGGAGAGATGAGGGGTGCAAGAGCATCTAAGACTGAATTATAGGAATGAGGAAGTATTTAAGGAAGTAGCTTCTGTCATGGTTAGCCAAGAGTACAAATGTACTCTGAAGCAGCTACAGTCAAAGGCAAAATGCCTCCGCGGAGAGTATAAGAGGATTAAAAAGCACAATAGTAAATCCAATAATAGCAAAACAAACAAACAAAAAGTTTAAAAAAAAAGTGGGAGTACAAGGAGCTGCTCGACAACTTCTTGTACTTCAGGGGTGGGGTTGTATGCCCCATAGTCTGCGGTTTCAGTGTCATTTGCTGTGGGGGACTAGCATTAGGAGAGGATGACTATGAGGACTCCCTAAATAACAACAAAGAAACCCAGACACCATTGCCCACATGCAGGGAGCTTGTGTCTGTGGGAAGATGTGGTACTTGAGATGGAGGCAATAGAACCTGACATCCAGACCCTGAACCCTGATGACAACTGGTATGGCCAAATGGGGTCTTGCCAGGAAAGCAGAGTCTTCTGTACGACACATCATTGAAGAGTGCTGAACACTGATGCAACAGCTCTATTTAATACGGAGACAGAGACAATGGTGTATAGACACTCAATGACATCAGGTACAAGTCAATTACCTGCTAGGGAGAACCAGGCTGCAGAGGATATGGGTAGCTGGATTGCCATGTAACTGTATCTAGATAGCTGGTTAAATGGGGCAGCTGGGCAGCTAGGTGGGTACCTTGGTAGGTGAATAGCTGGGTGGGTGGATATCACATGCAGGCCATAGCAATGTGCATTAACAGAATCATTTTTATCTCAGCAGATAGCGAGCCAACGCAGAGCAGAGAAGGACCACCCATGGCCATGATGTGCATGAGGGAGCTCGGAGGAGGAAAAAGGCCTCACAAGTGAACCTTGCCAGAGACGTTGCCCAGAGTTTCACAAAGGCAGAAATGACACTCTCTCAGAACATGATCACACTCCTGGAGGCCCACACCGGAGGAACTACAAAACCCGTGCAAACTTTTTGAATCTGTGCAGGAGCACAGGAAGCACTGGAAGAGCAACAACTGGACATTGCCAAGAGATTTTTCGCTGACAGTGCTCACCGCACCAGGGCAATGGAAAAAGTGGATGAAGAACTATGTAACCAAGGACAACGGATGTCAGAGGCACTGAAGGGCTTTGCCCATGCCATGCAAGCACCTCAGGGGAATGCTTTATAGACCACCTATTCCATGCTGTTCAAGGGGCTCCCTTATATCCTAGAGCCTCACAAGTGTGGCAACCCATCTTGCTGCACTATGTGCCTGTAGTGTGCACATACAACCATGGGTGTACATGCAACCACAAGTGGTGTGCTGGCACAAACAACAGCAGCAGTGAAGGCCAAGGTTCTTAAAACGGGAGAAAGGGGGAAATGTCAATTAAGCACTTTCCTTACAAGATTACGGTCTTTCAAAGAACTTGTAGTTCAGCTTAGTTCAGGACAAAAGTCTTACAGTTAATATTTCTTTAAAAAGTTAGGTTTTTTAAAATGTTTACAAGTGTATTAAAACTGTATTAAAAGTGTTTTCAAAGGTTTGGTTCCCCCAAAAGGTCTTTGTGTGAATGTACTGGAAACATGAACACACTGTTGTTTATGTTTTGCACAGAAGTACTGTTTCTTCAAGTGCTTCAAAGAGAATTTCAGGGGAAAGATTTTTCAGGTAATATTTCCTAATACAGTGGTTTTAAAAATATTTTTAAAATGTGTTTAAAGTATGCTAAAAATGTTACAAAGGTTTATTAAAAGTGTGTTAAAAGTTTTTTCTAAGACTTGGTTACCAAAGAAGTTAAGAAAAAAGGTTCTTCACGTAATATTTCCAAAAAAGTGAAGTGTCTTAACATAAGTGAAGTGTCTTAACATAAGTGAAGTAGTAACACCAAAGAATCCTTTTTTAAAATGTTCATTACAGAAGAATTAAACATTTAAACTTTTTCTGATATTTTTAATTAAATATTCTTTGTTTATTATGTGCCTTGCGAACACACGACAGTTCTTATTATAACCAGTTAATAAACAGTTTTTGAAACATCTTGAGAGATGTGTGATTATTTATTCCAAATGTTGCCATCTCCAGACTTTAAAACACAGGTGGCAAGGCCTATGCCAGGAATGGGGCATGCAAACTCCTGTCCTGCAGAACCACAAGGCACTCACAGCTAGACCTCTTTCCACACGGGCATACTGGCAGTGGGTTGTGAGGAGGCATCATGCCAAAGGTGACCAAGCATATACATGTTTCCATCCCCTTGAAAAATGCACTCTTTTCCTTGTAAATGTGTCAGAGAAAATTACAAACCTTTATTTTGTTGGAACACCAGCTAACAATCCCACATATTCCACTACTCATTGTCTTCATATGGTGCATGTAGTTGCTCTATGAAGGTACAGAACACATCTTGTACCTCAAGCTCCTGCCTCTTCAGGGGGCAAATGATCTTCCTTGGTTCTGGAACCTGGAGGCCAGGAATGTCTGGGGCATCCTTGTATTCAGGTGCACCCCATAAAAGGGCAGCTCTCCCAGTTTTGCAGACATGGTGTAGAAAGCAGCAGAGCACTATCATTGATGCTACATTTTCTGGTTTCACTCCACTGTTTGGCCAATCCTCCTCCACCATGTTTTTAGATGCCCAAAGGCACTCTCCACAACCTAGCAGCACTGGAAGAGGGTGGCGTTAAATCTTTCCTTTTTGTGCTCATTGTTTGAGGGGCATTAGCCATGGCAAAAGAGGGTAGGCAGGGTTACCAATGATCACAGGGCTTAACAGTAATGCCCTGGATCACAGCCTGTGGCTTGGCCTGAATGTTCCCTTGTACTTACATGCAAAGAAGGGGGAACAATGTATGATGCTGGAGTCATGGCTGCTTCCATGGAAGCCAACAAAGACATCCGTAAAGAGGCCATCTACATCGACACTGCCCTGCAACACAACAGAGTAGCAGCTTTTCCTACTGTAGTACTTGTTGGTGTCCTCTGCAAGGCCAACAATTCGGAGGAGACTCCCATCTATTGTACCCATGCAGTGAGGAAAACCCAGTTTCTCAAATCCAGCTATTATAGCCTTCATGTTCCTGAACTGTACTACACAGTGAAGGAGCATGTTATTGAGCATACTTCCTTCATAACATTGCTGACCACTGACCCACCCACCAACTCCAAATTGGTTGGCAACGGAACGGTAACCTTCTGATGTGGCCATTTTCCAAACTGAAATTCCAGCCCTTTGCTCCACGGTCAGCGCTTTAACCATTTGTGTGTCCTTCTACAGTAGATAGGGTCTGAGTTCCTCAACAAGCATGTTGAAAACATTTGCATCATTCTGAAATGTTCAAACCATGGCTTTTTGGTCCAAGCGCTACAAACTAGCTGCTGCCACCAGTCAGAATTCTTAGGCAAGCACAACTCCTCTCGGTACTGTGGTGTCATGGCATCTACAGCTCCATAGGTTTGGGGTGGAAATTCCAGTAGTGTGCTGATGCCTTCATGACACAGCTGTAACATCTGCAACAGCACAGTGAAGATCCATGATCTCATCTCAACAATTTAATTAAGGAGCACTAGATCCTGCTCCTGCTGTGCAGCCACAAGTGTAAGTTACTTACCTGTAACGTTTGTGCTTCGAGATTAAGCCTCTCCACATTCACACTGATGTATTTGGCACCATCTGATGTCGAGACTGGGTTGATCTTCCAAGCAGCTTCTAGGCGGGGAAATAACACTCCTGCTCCCTGCTTCCACAGGTCTTTCTCCCCAGGCAGAAAACCAGCATTATCAATTATGAGAACTCTTTGTGTGGATGAAGGGTGGGTGATGTGAATGTGGAGAGACTTAATCTCAAAAAACAAACTTTACATATAAGTAACTTACCTTTCTTCTTTGAGTGCCTCTCCACATACACACTGATCTAGATTAGTAAGCAGAACTTGGAGGTGGGAAAGAGCTAAAACAGAGATTGGAGTACTGCAAGCTCAAAATGAGCATCAGCTCTTTCTGACAAATCAATAGCATAGTGTCGAGTAAAAGTATGAACAGGCCTCCTGGTAGCTGCCTTACGTATCTCCACCAAAGGAATGTAATGAAACGCAACAACAGATGTTGCTACTCCTCTAAGGGAATGCGAGCGAAAACCCTCCGGCAGCTGACAGGCAGAAAGTCAGTATACCAAGGTAACACAACTTTTAAGCCATCTGGACAAGGTTTGCTTAATTACTTCCTTGCTCAGCGTCCTAGGACAAAATGAAACAAAGAAAACATCTGATTGTCTTATAGCCTTGGTAAGCTGCAAACAGAATAGGGTTGCTCTTCACAGATCCATCATAGGCAACATAGTCTCTGTCTGGTGAGGAATGACGGTGAGGGAAGAAAACTGGAAGGGTAATAACCTGGTTCAAATGAAACTCTGATGTGACCTTTGGAAGGAAAAGAGGGTGTGGCCTAAGCACCACCTTATTCTTATGTATCACTACATAAGGGAGTTTACATGTCAGAGCATGAAGCTCAGTTACGCAACAAGCAGAAGTAATAGCAATTAGAAAGAGGTACTTCAAAGTGACCAACTCTAATGAAGCCAATGCCATAGGTTCAAATCAACACTGTTAACACAAAATTAAGGTCCCAAGACGGTGGAGGTGTTTTAACAGGTGGAAAGGTGGAGGTGTTTTAACAGGTGGAAACAAATTTATTACTCCTTTAAAGAACCTAGAAATGGATATGTGTGAAAACAAGGGTTTACCCTCATAGCAAACATGAAAAACAGAAATAGCTGCCACGTGAACCTTAAGTGAAAACAAAGAAGTCCAGATTGACATAAATGAAACAAGAACTTAAGAATTATTTATTTTGTAGATTTTTTTTTTTTAAGTAACATCTGTAACAATTAAAGTAACATCTGTAACAAAAGGGGTCAACCTTAAACTGCTTAACCCAAAATGTAAAACGAGACCATTTACTCAGATAACAAGACCTAGTAATAGGTTTTCTATTGGACAGTAGGAAGTTCTTTATGTACTTAGGCAGTTCCATTTCATGTTCAATTAACATGAAATCCTCTAAGGACATAAGTGAACGGAGGACAGGTTCTCATACCAAATCTTCCCCTTGTCACTTGACAAGAGATCTGCTGGATTTGGAAGGAACCAAGGCGGTTCTATTATCATCTCCAGAAGCTGGGGAAACCAATACTGGTGAGGCCAGTGGAAAGCTATTAATTTAAAAGTCGACTGAAACATCTTGTCTAATTGTAGAAGTCTTGGTACTAAGGGGATCGGGGGAAAGGCATATAGCAGACCGGTGGGCCACTTGGGGCAGAGTGTATCTTCCCCCCCCCCCCCGGACCCTTGGCCCAGTCCCACCCCCTTAAAAAAAAAAATTCTTAACTTTTTATTTAGAGGGGAAGCAAACAGATCAAACACTGGGGCAGCCCCACTTGTCCTCTATTGGTTGGGAAATTGTTTGCTTCAATTCTCATTCATGGGAATAGGAAGCTGTCCTGCTCAATGCATCCGCTGTTAAGTTGGATGCACCTGGGAGATACACTGCTAGAGGGGTAACTGAATGATGGATATACCACTCCCAAAGAACAGTTGCCTCCAGAGTCAGCAGGAGTGACATGGATTCCCTTGGCAGTTTATATAATACATTGCTGTAGTATTGTCCATGGAGATCTGAATGTATAGTGAAAGCCCTTAGTGCCAATCTTATTGCTTGCAGTTTGAGAATGTTGTGGTGTAATGCAGACTCTGAAAACGTCCATAAGCCATTTGATGTTAATTCATTTAGGTGAGCCCCCCTTCTGTCATTAGATGGACCGATAGTTGAGGCAGGGAAAACGGGACCCCGTGTCTGGCATTTTCCTCTTGCATCCACCAGGTCAGGCTGTTGAGTACTGGCGGAGGAGGGGAAAGAGGAATGCTGCTGTCCTGAAGAGCCAGCGGAATATAGGGTAGAAGGTGGCACTGAAGAGGTCTCAATTTCAGTCTGGCATATGGAGTGACATGGGTTGTAGACACCATCAAGTCTAACAGACTAGAGAAAACTACGTATGGGTATTACACATCTGAATCCTTACTATAAATTTCCTTACTAGCTTGCCACCTTTCAAGAGGGGCAAAAGCAATTTTAGAGCTTTTACAGGAACAGGGGATGATTTCCCCCAGTTTATAAGAAATCACAAGTTACTTAAGGTTTTGCATGCAAAATTGACATGGGCAGCAAGTGGTTGACCCGAGGAAGCTGAGAAAAGCCAGTCATCTAAGTATGGGAAAACATACATGCCCCTCTTATAGAAAGGAGCAACAATGAAGGCCAGACACTTAGTGAAGGTGTGAGGGGGAGTAGACAAACTGAAGTGTAACACTCTATATTGGTAATATAACCCTTCAAAATGGAATCTAAGAACACGTCTATGGTGAGGATTTATGGCAATATGGAAATATGCATCTCGCATATCTATAGTAGCCAAATAATTGCCTGTGTGCAAGGCGGAGATAATTTGTGCTGTTATCATTCTGAATTTGAACCTGGAGACACTCTTATTAAGAGCTTGTAAATCCAAAATGGGTCTCATGTCCTCAGGTTTTTTTGAGGACCAGAAAATATCTTGCGTAAAACCCTGCCCCTTCCTCTTGCGTGGGGACTGGTTCTACAGCTCCCTTCTATGGAAGCTGTAAAATCTCCTGCCGCAGGAGGAACGCATGGTACTGATCTGAAGGTGTAGGTGTGGACACAAATCTGGAATGAGGTTTTGACTGAAACTGAATAGTGTAGTCCCATCAAATGACCTCCCGCACCCACTTAGCAGAAGCAATCCCCATCCCTTCCATATAGAATAAAGCTAGATTGTCACCAAAGGGGGAATTGTGCTGGAAGTCTATTTCATGGGTGGATAAATTTATTAAAAACACTTCTTTGGTGCTGGCTGTGGTGTAGGAGTATGAGCTTTACATTGCTTCTGTCCTCTTTGAAAGTCGTTTTGCCTTGGAGGTCAGAAAGACTAAACGTGCTTTGGTAAACTGTACCAAGAGGTTGGTGCCAACTAAGGATGCCTAACCCATTCTTGAGGTGGGGGAGGCTTCTTTACAAATTGGTTGGAGTTGCCAGGTTGGGATGCCAAATAAAGCTCCATGGACTTTGCTGCTGTTCATTCCATTTTGAGCTGCTTAAGCTCCTGATTAGTGGTGTCATTAAATAAGCCTTGTTTGTCAAAGGGCATGTTAGCAATGATGTTTTGAGCTTCCTGAGATAGGCCTGATGAATGAAGCCAAGAGTGGCACTGAAGCACAATTGTAGAATTCACTGCACAGCCCGCAGAGTCAGTTACATCAATGCCTAATCTAGAGTAGTGCTCTGAAAGCTTTTTGCCATCCTGTACCGTGGGGATGAGGTGAGCTCTCATCTCTTCGGGAAATTCCTGAAAAACACTCTAGACAGTGTCCCACAGGGTATAATTGTAGTGAACCATAAGCACAAGATTGTTTCCTGCAGAATTCCCATAGTGGCTGATGAGTAAACTTTCTTCCCCACTCTGTACAGTGTCTTTCCTTATTTATCAGATAGTTGAGAAGGAATCTTCCCTGTACGAGACCTCTCCACTGACACCGAGGCAATGAGTGAGTTTGGCTCTAAGTGTCTGATAAAGAAATTGTGCTCCATGCTCGGCACCAGATACATTGTTAGGGATTTAGGGACCACCAACTGAGTTGTATCAGGGTCTTTCCAAATCTCGTCCAATCTGTCAGAGTGGTTGCCAGAGTGATAGCCAGGAGCTCCATGGCACTGATAGTCCATATGTCAAACAATTGATATGACTCCTTCCTGTCTGTCGGACCAAGTGGAACCCTTTGTGTTGAGGTCATATGAGCCAACAGGTCCTGAAAGGAACAGAAGTCATCTGGGACAATACAGATGACTTCCCATTTTCCAAATCAGACACCTCTTCTGATTGCTCTGGCTGATTTGGATGGTTTAGGTCTTGCGAAACATCATCATCATCTGTTCGTATTGGGATTGTAGGAGTCATTGGTCAGAAGTACTTCTAAGTCGGATGCCAAGTTCCTTTCTGGCTCCCTTGGATGGTCTGGCTGTGGAGGAAAATAATTCATCATCATCAGTTCCGGGTATGGCACCATGGCCAAGGCTCTACGTTAGACTCCTGTAGGCTGAGGAACTGGCTTCCCAATTGGTGTTGGTGACATAATTGTTGATGCCAAACTGGTTGCACTGACTTAACAGGTGGGGGAGCCTGTGGCAGTGGCTGAATCTGCAGGCCTGCTATAGCAGCCTTTACTGATTGCTGGATAAACGGTCTCAGAATATTCTGAAAGAGATGGCACAATGGCTCCAAGTCTTCTGAGGAAGGGTTTTGAGACAGTGTTGGTGTACTCCTATGCGGGGAGTCGAAGGCATAGAGTGGAGGTCATCTTCAAAAAATAAGCTGGCATCAAAAGTGACGCTGTGACTCCTTGCTGTTGGAGGAGGAGAAGGTCAGCACAGGGATGTTAGATGGGGTGATACAGCTGGTGCCTCCACTGCTGGAGCTTTCTGCTTCTTTTTCTTCTTTTCTATCTCTGAACATGGGGAACGGTGCAGATGCTTTTTTCTTTTTTTTTAATAAGTCATTATTGAGTACAACCATAATTACAATGTACCATACACATCGTACACTGGCACATGTATCACATAGGTACTGTCAACATTGGAGATAACAGAAAACAAGCAGTTTACAATGGTGCACTGCCAACTTTGAGGAGAACACTGAACAGCACCAGATGCTGTATCTTCAGTAATAGAATAGAGGGAGAGAAATGAGTACAGAGGGCATATAAAAACTTGGACCCTACCGAGAGTTTCATATGTCCTGTACAAACAGATATTTATTGTCACAGTCTGGCATTTCTTTGCTTTTGAGTATAGTGAAACAGTCACTCCACGTGGAATACAAATCTTCTATTTGTCCGTTGGCTTCAGCTATAGTCTTTTCCATGGTTAGTATTGACCATAAACGGCCAAGCCATTCACTCTGTTGGGCCCGATAGGCATTTCAACTTACAGGAAATTACACTGACGCCTGCTAAGAACATCTGAACAACGGTAGCTTTATGTGCGCTAACCAAGGGCAGGTCTTGATAAATGCCTAATAAGGCCATTTTCAGGTCAAATGGTAATGTTAGGCCCGTAGCTGTCTTTATATTTGCCCACACCGTTTCCCAAAAGCTGATTATCTGGGGGCACTGCCACCAGAAGTGCAGAAAAGAGCCGATCTGTCCACACTGCCGCCAGCATAAAGTGGAATCACTTCTGTACATTTTTCCAATACGTACAGGTGTAAGGTATTTATCCCATACTCAACAGGCATATCCAGCAAAATGATGCGACTCCAGTGCTCTCCCAGATATTGCGATCTGAAGAACTAAATGCTCTTTTATAGTCTCTTTGGGAAACATGCTGACTTCCCATTCTGCCCACCCTACTTCTGGAGATAGCTGGTGCCACTGTCTGATGGCTCTAAGGGCTGAAGCCCAATGATATTTTTTCAAATCTGGTAAGTCCAGAGCGCCATTTTCCTGTCTGCCCTTTAGAGTGTATTGGTGTATTCTTGCTTTGCGATCCTTCCATACTAATTTATTTACCCACATATTTAATTTATTAAAGAAGGATTCTGGTATCTGAAATAAATTTAGGAAGGGCTATCATTTTGAACAGATTTATTCGCCCTAACCAGGAGCATGTGAATTCCTTCCACATCTTTATTTCCCTTTTTGTAGAGTCTAAGTATCGGGCAAAATTGTCTCATAAATGTCTAGTGTTTCTACTGAGAAAAATACCTAGATATTTTATCCCCATTTTGGTTTTAAATGGGAGAGCTCTTTCCACCAAAGCAGAGTTATTGGAATCCCTGGTAAATATCATGGTGGACGATTTTTGTAAGTTTACCTTAAAGCCAGATACATTGTACTCTAGTTTGGGTGCCAAAGCCAATGGATTTTCTAGAAATATCAGCATGTCATCTGCATATAGCAGGATTTTGGCTGCCTTCTTTTGTATTTTAATCCCAGAGAACTTTGGGCTCTGTCTCACCGCTGCCGCAAGGGGCTCCAAGGCCAAATCAAAGAGGAGTGGGGAGAGCGGGCCACGTGTTAAAAGGAAGAATTCAAAGGATCTTCCATTAATAAGTAGTTTGGATCTGGGCGAACGGTATATTGTCTGTATCCAATTCAGGAATTGGCTTTCAAAACCCATTATTTTCATAGCCTTCAACAGGGACCTAATTTCAATGTGACCGAAGGCCTTCTCCACATCTACAGAGGCCACTAGAGCTTCTGATTTGTTCTTATTAATTGGATGAAGTACATTAATTGCTTTCTGGACGGTGGGGGCGATCCCATGCCCCGCACATGCTGTGTGCATCCTGCGCATGCACACATGTGTGCAAACCGCATGCATCTCCAAAGGGATTTGCATTGTGCCACGCAGATTCCATGCGGATCCCGCTTGGGATTGCGGCCATTGTCCGAACCAAGTCTCCCTGTAATAAAACCAACTTGATTTGGATGAATCAAGGATTTTATGCACTTGTTGAGTCTTGCAGCTAGAATTTTAGTGAAAATGTTAAGGTCAGAATTTAAAATGGAGATGGAGCAGTAGCAGAGTTTTTGGTGCCTCGCAGAAAGGGTCTGGGAATTTACCCTTAGGCAGATGCTTTTTTCAATCCTTAGGCACCTCACCCTCCAGCACCAACTGCTTTGTTTGTAGTGCCAGTGGAGGGTTGAGCAGGTGGTGTCAAAACCACGAGGGAGACCTGGTGGTGTTGGCTTAGCCAGTGCCAGAATCAGCACCGAAGAAGTTGGTGCTCAGGCCCCAGATGAAGTGGGTGGCACTGAGACAGTAGCCTGTGCCTCAGACTGCATGGCAACCTCCGTGAGGTGTTCAGCCAGACGACATGTCCGCTCTTTCCTCATCCTGGGCTTAAAAGAGCAGCAAACAGCAGAGAGCAAGGCATTGTGTTGAAGCCCTTAAAAAAAAAAAAAAAAAAGGCAGCGGTTGTGGGCATCGAAATCTGGCAACTTGGACATGCAGTCCAAACAACGCTTAAAGCCTCTCTGGGCCATACACTGAGGCAACGCAGAGGATGGGGATCCCATTCCTCAAATTGATAACATATAAATAAGTCCTTAAAAAAATTCTTTTGTTACAGGGATAAGGAAGAAGCAGAGCAATGTCATTAGCCATAGCTGAAGAACAAGGTAAGTCAGTCAGGGTTGTTTTTGTTTTTTTTAAAGAAGTTGAACCATATGCCTAATCAGAACTATGAAGGTGGGAAGTGGGAGTGCTATTTATATGTGCAGATAGGATGTCATCTCTCCACCTAGAAGCTGCTTGGAAAATCAGCCCGGTCTCAACACCAGATGGCGCCAAATACATCAGTGTGTATGTGGAGGTGCGCTCGAAGAAGATGATCTATTTTGTGGAGCAGATGAATGCTCAGCTGTTGAAGGAACAGAATGTCCTTTTCCTTGTCATTGGCCATGTCATTTAGCAGCCTCATGGCATCCCAAGTCCCCTGGGGTACTTGCTCAATAAGCATTCCAGCATATGTTATGGAAGCTAAATCACCATGTTGATCCAACCTGCAGTCAGGAAGTATCTGTTTTTGAAATCACAGAAATGACCTATAGGAAACATTGGTAGTATCAATGACATAGCAAAATATGAGAACAGAGTATAAAAAAAATAGTTTAGATAGATAAACGATCACTCTCAAGTGTACATAAAATGCAGTATTAAATCTATTAAGTCATAAACTATAAACTGGGCTACCACTCACTTTAGTTAAATTTAAATTCAGTATTAAATCTGTTAAGTATTAAGTCAAACTAAACTGAGCTATCACTCTCAAGTGTATATAAAATGCAGTATTAAATCTCAGATCCCAGATGCAAATCCCAGCCCATTCCACTGCCACTTCACCCAAGGTCTGACCTCCTCACCCCAGCTTTGTAGATCCCCCTCTGAGCACAAAGGTGCAACGGTCTGTCTTGCTTCCCTATACACCAGAAAGCCCCTCCCCCCCCGAATTGCAATATATAATTTAAGTGCTTGAATATACCGCATGCAACAATATTAAAAACATAGTTTGAACTGTTTGTAAAACAGTCATGGTCTGCTTCCTGTTGTTTGCTCTCCTCTCTGGGAGGACAAGAAATGACCTATAAACCAGGAAGTGAAGTGCGATGGAGAGCAAAGGTTGGAGGGATAAGGGTGAGGGAACCTTAAACCCTGACGGCCACTCTGTTGATGAACTCGTCCGGGCCTGGAACACCTTGCTCAGGGAGGCCATTGTCAGGGTGGCTCAGAGACATCTCCTACCTCTGTCTCGTCACCGCAGGGCCCCTTGGTTTACTGAGGGGCTGCGGTGTATGAAGCAGACAGGTAGGCGACTAGAGCGACGCTGGCGTCGGAGTCACGTTGAATCTGACCAACTTCTCCATAGGGCCCATTTGCAGTCCTATATTGAGGCTGTGAGGACAGCAAAGAAAAAATTCTTTGCCGCCCTCACAGCGTCTTCAAAGTCACATCCAGCAGAGCTGTTCTGGATGGTGCGGGGGCTGGTCAGTCCGGCCTCCCTCTGCCTGGACGGGGACTTGTCCCAGGCCCGATGTGAGGAGTTTACCATCTACTTTGCAGACAATATTGCTCGGATCCAGAGCAACTTAGACACTGGATTAGGAACAGTAGAGATGGAACGCGAGGCGATGGAGGCCCCGTCTGGTCCATCTTCTTGGGCTGAGTTTCAGGAAGTGACGCCAGCTGATGCTGTAAATGTCCTGGGGTCTGTGAGAGTCACCAGTTGTGAATTAGATCCATGCCCATCCTGGTTGGTGAATTCCTCCAGGGAAACATTGGGGACGGTGCTGGCGAGGGTAATCAGCACGTCCCTTCGGCAGGGGAGATTGCCCACTGGTCTCAAGGTGCGCCCCTTGCTGAAGAAGTCATCCTTGGATGTGGCCGCACTCGCCAGCTATTGACCTGTCTCTAACCTTCCCTTTTTAGGGAAAGTTACTGAACGGGCGGTGGCACTGCAGCTCCAGGCTCATCTTGACAGCGTCAGTTTCCTCGACCCATTTCAATCAGGGGTCTGCCTCGGCTATAGTACAGAGACAGCACTGGTGACCTTGGTGGGCGATCTCCGCCGGGAGATGGACACAGGACGTTCACCACTTCGGGTCCTGCTAGATCTCTTGTCCGCTTTTGACACAGTGGACCATGGGCTGTTGTTGAGACGATTGCGAGCCCTGGAGGATCTGGACGGGACTCCAATCATTCCTCTCGGAAAGACGCCAGTGGATTGTCCTGGGGGCTGAGTCTTCCAGCCCCCAGGCCCTGGATTGTGGTGTTCCGCAAAGTTCTATTCTGTCTCCATTATTGTTTAATGTATATATGCAGCCTTTGGGGGAAGATTGTGAGAGGGTTTGGTGTGCGCTGCCACCAATACGCTGATGACACCCAGCTTTACCTCTCTTTTTCAACCGACCCAGGTCCTGCCATCTCAGAACTGTCCCAATGTTTGGAGGCTGTGGCAGATTGGTTACGGCAAAGCAGACTGAAGCTCAATCCTGATAAGACAGAGGCGATGGCGGTGGGTAGGGCGAGGGAGGTGTTGGCTCCCCTCGTAAAGGGGTCCACCCTCCCGTAGCCCAGCAGGTTTGGAATCTGGGCGTACTATTGGAATCGGATCTCTGCCTAGATCAGCAGGTGGCGATGGTGGCAAAGGCTGCCTTCCGCCAGCTGTATCTGGTGCGGAGGCTACGTCCATATATTTCCAGACCCGACCTGGCCACCCATGCCTTTATCACCTCGAGGCTGGACTACTGTAACACACTCTACATGGGGCTTCCCTTGACGCTGGTTCGGAGGCTGCAGCTAGTGCAGAATGCCGCAGCCCGTCTCCTTACAGGGACGAGCCGATGGGAGCATATTACTCCCATGCTCCGCACGCTGCCTACAGTGTACCGAGCCAGATTCAAGGTTTTGGTCTTGGCCTATAAAGCCCTACACGGTCTTGGCCTCTCATATCTCAGTTTGGGTGGTGGTGGTTTTTAGGGGATTTTAGATGTTTTAAATTGTGTGTTTGATTGTTATTTTAAATCATTTTTGTATTGTATTTGTATTTTTGTATTGTATGCCACCCTGGGATGCCATGGGCATGAGGGGGCGGCTAAAAAATGCAAACTAATAAATAAATAATAATCCCACAAATTTTGTAATGTATGAATGCGCAATTACGGAATTACAGTTTGGGGCAATCAAAGCTGTCCCAGCAGATTGTCTCACATCTGAACATGTCCTCACATGATGTGTGACATCACACAAACTCCCGCAACAGTTGTAAACATGGACGATACGCGCATGTGTGAAAGTGGTCGAAGTGTACTACAGATCATATATGGAGTGACCCATTCCCTGTCATTTACTTCCAGTCTCCAACAGTCAATGAGATTTCATCCCATAACAACATGGCTAATTAGCCACTGATGCATCAGGCCTCCATGAACTTAAACAATCATTTTTTGGGGCACAGGTATACTGTTTCCTTCACAACATCCCATGGCAGGCAATGAGTTCCATGGTTAGTTATGCATGAGTGTAAAAAAAGTACTTCCTTTTGTTTTAAACCTCCTGTCAGTTAAACACATTGGCTGTCCCCTAGTTCTAGCATTACAAGAGGGTAGAACAACAGCTCCTTATTTACTTCCTCTGCATCTCACAATTTTATAAGCCTCTATCATATTCCCTCGCAGTCATTTCTTTTCTAAGCTGAAGAGCTTTAATAGTTTTGAGTCTCTCCTTGCACAAAAGCCCTTCCATACCTTTGATCATCTTTGTTTCCCATCATTATGTCTTTTCCAGTTCTGTTATATTCTTTCTGAGATGGGGCAACTGGCACTGCATGCAGCAGTCAAGGTTCACCATTTATTTATAGTGCGGCATCAGGATATTTTCTGCTTTATTTTCAATCCTTTTCTCCAATAATTTCTAACATTCTCTTTGCCAACTGTTATGAAGAAATGGCTGATGTGAAATCTTCCATTTTCCAGAGAGCTCTTAAAGAGCAGAATAATATCAACCCTTTTATACCTTGCTGAGTCTGCGGTGCACATTCTGTTCTAGTATGTCATCATTCTTTCCACTGTCTGTTTTTTCTCCCTTTAGTTCCTTTCTCTTTGAAACTTACATGATGCTCCCAACAACAAATTGTGTTGGATTAGAGAAGAATCAAAATGGACAGTCAATTAATAAGATACCCCCCTCCACAAAGGAAGGGAGCTCCAACCTGGCGTCCTGGCTCCGAGTCCTTTGGGCCTTGGCTAGGCCTGAAGACAAGGATCTGGAAATAAGTGAACTCATTTCCCTGAAGCCAATAACAGCCATTCTTGCTGTTATTGCTTTATTAACTAGTTTGCAAAAACTGAAAATTTGTACTTAATAAATCAGTGATCCGTAACCTCTGGGTCATGAGCAGCATGTTGCTTGTGATGTCCTTTCATGTTGCCCATGACAGCTCACTACACAAATACTAAATATTGAGAAGTAGGAAGGAGAAATGAGTGTGTGCGCACATACGCGCGCACATGCACACATGCCTCAGAACCAGCAAGAAAAAGGTTAAAATACACCCAGCACTCCCAAAGCTTCTAGCAGAGAGGGGAATGGGAGCTGGGAGAAGCCCGAGCTACTGCTGCAGAAAAAAGAGTAATGTTTCTAATCATCTTGGCTAGGATTTCTTAAAGAGCCAAAAACATTAGGGGGAAAACTAAAGTTGTGGCTCACCACAAATCTTAAGCTTGGAAACTTTGGAAAGTATCTTGCAACCACAAAAAGATTGTGGACCACTGCATTCAAAGATGCAGAAAATATTTTTACTTGTTCCCCATAAATGTGGACTGTTCCCTCAATTAATTTTTGTAGGTTTTTAAAAAAGAAAATGAACAAACCAACAAACAAACCTTGGTATAGTTTGAGAAGAATGAAAAACTAAACTATGGATAAATTAAAATTGCTGCTTCTAGAAGACAGCGGATGCAATCCTGTTCTTAGTGTTTTACATACCACATTGTCTGCAGATACTGTATTCTGCTCCTCCTTGTGACCAATTTCTTCATTTTGAATAACTTCATTGGTTTCTTCTGTAGAAATAAAGAAATAAATTATTTGCAATTAATCACACAATCATCATTAAAGAGAAGGAACAGACATCAAGGAATCATTACTACTAATAATAATCATTTCTATAGCACTACTAGGTGTACACAACACTTTACAGTCACAGATTTTCAGAGACAGATTCCTTCCCAGTGGACTTACAATCTAAGATAGAAGAAGGTGAGGAAAACACAGAGAGAGATAGACACATACATATTCTCATTTTGTAGATGGGGAACTGATGCTGAGAGGTTGTGACTTGCCCAAAGCCACCCAGGACTGATCTCACTGCTGGGATGGGATTTGAACCCTGGTTTCCCAGGTCCTAGCACAGCACCTTATCCACTATACTACACTGGCTCTCTAGGCTGAAAGGTTGTGACTTGCCCAAGGCCACCCCACAAGTAGGAGGAATTGGGGATAAAGAGTTCTTCCCCTTCCTCTGATCTCTTTTCTTTGGATCTTGCAGGGAACTGCCAGCAGGGGAAGCTCAAAGAACAAGCTGTCGGTGAGGTTGAAATATTACTGAGCAAAAAATGAAACAAGGACACACTAATATTTTCTGGACAGCAAGTTGAGTAACTGTAATTACCTCCCTCCAGCACAAATGATCAAGCTCCCTAGAATAACAACCTCTCTCTTCTGCACTTTAACTCTACTTGTTTGGCGAGGTAAGTGTCCCCCCGCCCCCCTTTGCCCTAACTACCACATACACTTGCTTATGGGAATGCAAGGGAGGTTAAAGTGAGTTACATGTCTCCTAAAAGCCCTCACGAGAGGAAGTCCTAACTATAGTTCTAGATAAAAATCCTGTGCTGTACTATTGCATAATGAGGTGAATTAGCTGGTTTTGGGGAGACCTTACAAGGGTACAGCTGGAAGGTAAGTGAATTATCTTACGACAGCTAGGCACCTAACTGCCATTTGTGATATTTGGGGGGGGGGAGGGGAAGGGGGGGGGGGACACAAAAATCTACCCCATGACCCCTTTTGTGAAGGATCTGACACTGGCCACTTTCAGAGAGAATAATAATTGGACAGTTCATTGGTTTGAAAGCTAGTGTAACCTAGTCAATAAGGTGTTTCGACTTGGGAGACCAGAGGTCAAATCCTCTCTTGACCAAAGCCATCCAGTGAATTCATGGCTAAGTCACTCTCTCTCAGTTTTGGTTCTCTCTCTATAAAATTAGAAAAATGAGCTACTTCACATAATTATTGTGAACTAGATAAGAATTGTAACGCACTTTGAACACTGAAAGTCATAAATTAAAATAAGAATAGATGTGTCAAGCAGGGCAATCCGTCTGTACCTAGTAAACTCACCTTAAGAACCAAACAATCAAGATAACCAAATTATCTGTGCCTGCCATCACTTTAAAGCATGGCAATCACAATATTAAGAAAACTCTGTTATAACTGCTTACAGTCACCATCTGCTTCTTCTGAACAGCAGATTCAGTCCCTGCAGTCACTTTTAAAAAAAAAAACTTTAACCCTTATGCAGCAGACATCTGGGATAGTTTTGTACCCCAGTTGTGTATATACTGCAATAACTCTCAAGATAGTGGCTCTCCAGCTTGGCCCTTTTAGGACATTGCCACCTGTTTCCCGGGGTACAACATACCCAAAGGTCAGTGAGATACCATTAACCGTTTCTTTCCTGTGAACGAAAAGAGGCTCTGGGGTAGGTTTGTACCCCAAACACAATAGACATTGCCATATGGGTATTTGTACCCTGGGTACTATCACTATGGGGATAAATGGACCCCAGCCAACTTTCATTGTATGTGACAACAGAAGCCAGTATGTGTCACAGTACACACACAAACCCATCTCCCCTGCAGACACACACATACACACACACAGCCATACTGTCTTCGCCACCCAAATCAAATTTGTGTTATTTTTGAGAGGGAGGATTTGTGAGAGGGGGTGTCTATAGATTTTGGAGAGGGGGGTCTACAGTAGAGTGACAACTTGTGACAAGCAGAGTAACCAGACACATTACATATTTTATGGACAGCCTATAAGCATGGGATCCTTGTTTTGTATCAGGGTATTCCTATTTTATTTTTTACATTTAGTACTGGAGAGGTTAAAATTTTTAAAACAGAATACGAGTCCTAACCACCCATGCTCTAATAATCACATTTTATCTAGTTAGCTCTTAACAAGTCTCTGAAAATTCTTTTAGAAACCACAAAATCAAGCCCTCCTTAATATAATTAACCTCTTTCTGTTCTACACAATGTCAAGTCATGACTGGTGCCATAAAAGAAACTTAACATCAATTATCCAGTGATGTTTTAAGTCATCAGCTTGGCACAGAAATACATTCTGATTTTGAAGACTGCTTGTATGAGTCCACTATTCCATGTAAAGTCTTAGACCCTGTTCCAGCTAAGCATAAGCAATGTTTTGGTCCAGGGGCGGTGCACATTGCAGGGCACCAGGGGCATAGCCCCTCCTGGCCTGATCCCCGTCCACATACTCTTCATGCTTTTAAAAAGAAAGAAAAAAAAACCCTCACTTGAGTCCCAAAGACACCGAGGAGGGGGGAGGAAGGGAGCCAGCAACCTGCTCCAGATTTGCTCCGAGTCCTCTAGTTCAGCAATCAGCTGAGTGCTCAGTGTTGTTGTTGTGCCTCCCTGGATACATGTGCAGGCAGGAGCTGAGGGGGTGGGACCAGTGCCTCCTGCTGAGCCTGCTCTAAGGAGTCCCTTAAGGGACAAAACTTTACAAAAGTGATTTGGGCTATTGGGCTTAGAGCCCATGCTGCCTGACTGGGGAAAAGCACTTTGCTTTTCCCACCAATGGGGGCAGTGTTCCACAGTGCCCTATGGGCTGCTTTGAAAGACTGTTTGGACTGCAGACTCAAGCGCCCAGGCAGTGTGTGCCAGGGTGCACAGCTGCTGTTGTTGGGGGCATAGGCTGCCTGCCTGTAGCCCACCCCCTAGGGTGGGGTTAAAAGAGAGCTCTCCTCATTTGGCGTGCTGGTGATCTGCACCATTTTGGTAAAGAGAGAGAGCTGGCTAGCCTGGCTTGTTTGTGGCTTTGTTACCCCACGCTGCTGCTGGACCTGTATCAGACCCATTGGTAAGTTAGTTATTTTTAGTTATTTTGCTGGGAAACACTGGTGAAAAGGGGGTCTGGGGTGCTGCTTGTGAGTGAGTGAGTGAGAGAATGGGTGCTGCTTGTGGGGGGGGAGAGAATGGGTGCTGCTTTTTGGGGGGGAGAGAATGGGCGCTGCTTGTGGG
>QEPC01009705.1:719264-762844 GCA_003113815.1 Sphenodon punctatus
CTGCTGGAAAGTAGTTTCTGGCCTCTCTGCTTGTGACTGTGTGACTTTGAGCATCTTGCCTGGGGTTTTTGTTGAGAAACAGAAATGCATTGTTTAAATTTTGGTGGGGCTGGGTTGGTGCCAACAGAGGCTTGTAACTGGCCAAAAATTTTTAAAAGGCCTGTGTGCTTGGACAGGCATTTGGCTAACAGGGATACAGTGTAGGTACTGGGGATATTGGTCTCGATGGGCCTGGTTTGGTGGCAATGCAGCCCTGAAACTGGCCAAACTTTTTAAAAGGTCTGTTTGTTTGAACAGGCATTTGGCTGTTGGGGATAGGGTGTAGCTACTAGGGATGCTGGTCTGGATAGGCCTGGTTTGGTGGCAATGCAACCCGGAAACTGGCCAAACGTCTTTAAAAAGGCCTATTTACTTGGACAGGCATTTGGCTGCTGGGGATACAGTGCTGGTGCTGGGGATGCTGGTTTGGATGGGGAGTGTTTGGTTGCTATACAGGCCTGCAACTGCTGTCCTTGTGAACAGAGGAGAAAGTAGGTAGGAGCATGGCAGAAGAGAAGGCTGCAGACAACAAGGAGACCCCTTTCCCCTGTCTCCCATTGAACCGATCTCTTCCCGCGCACCAAAACCAAACCCTTTCCCCCCTAATAAATAAATAAATAAATATTCTCCTCTGTTGTCCTTCTCTTCCCTTTCATTCTCTTCTGAGAAGAGAATGAAAAGGATGTTATGAAAATCGAGGATTCAAGGGTTCAGGATAAAGGTAGGCGATGGCAATGTAATCTATTTTTGTAACCTGCTATGGTTAATTTGGACCAGGTGGGAGAGAGTGGATGGGACCCCAGTAAGAGGGCTCTCTATCCCCCAGTGGGAGTGCTTCACACAGCAGCAAGACGTTCCCAGCGTTAACTAATGTAATGTCCATCTAATGTTAACCCTGGGGACTCCTTGCTGCTGGGTTAAGCCATGCCACTGGCTTACCGCTGCCCCTGGCTCCGGCCTGCCGGCAGAAGGTTAAACCCAACCACTGCCCCACCAGTCTCAAAAACCACCAGCCGCCACGTTTTGGTCAGAGTGCCAGTGTACCTCTCTAGTCCTGTGTCGAGGTGGAACGCTAGTGGTCAGGAAGCTGTGCTGGTGAGGGAGCCCTTCCCTCCCCTTATCACCACTGGCTTAGCTCCCAACATCAGAAAGCATGGGATTAGGCAGCGAAACAGCTGCCCATCCAAACCCCACACAGGGATGCCATGGCAACCCAGGGTGCAATAACCGCGTAGTCTTGGATCCCTGTTGTTACATGGATCATCTGCACTGCCCCTGTATCTGTGAGCAGTCAGAAGGACTGCACAGCAGGTAGCTTGTTCCTAAGGATTCGATGCACCTGGAGAGGTGGGTGGGGAAGGACACCATCCAGCTTGCTCAACTACCCTCACACGTTTTCCCACATCACACATGTACTCCTGTTTCCCCATCTAAGGAGAAAGTGGGTGAAAACAGACAATAACACTTTCTTATGCATGTTGCAGGGCTGTATTGGTGCCCTAAGCAGCCCTGTAACATGCATAAGAAATGTTAAAGTGGTGTTAGAGTGGAGTTTGCATTATGTCTATTTTCACCCGGTGTTTGTATTGCTGGTTTGTCCCCATGGGCTGCTGTAGCATACTTATGCATAAGCTCCCTTCAGACCCTGGAGTATGGAGCTCCTGAACCTGGGCTGTGGCTCTGTCGCACTCCAAGAAGGGTTCACTGCCCTATGATACAGCGCTTCTGCCTCTTCTCTGTGCCATGTCACAAGCCAGAGATAAGCTGATCGATTGGTTGCCTTTCTCAGAGTTTGGCAGAGCCACAGCCCAGGCTTAGGAGCTCCGTACCCCGGGGCCTGAAGGGAGATTGTGCACAAGCATGCTACAAAAGCCTGCACAAACTTGGATCCCTCTGTGTTGGACTCTGGGGATGAAGCAGAAGTGGTGCCTGTTCCCTGCAGTGGTGGGGCTACAGCGGGTTCCTACATGTGGCCCAGCGCCGATGGAAGGGCTGAAAACACATGCATGTAACCCCACTGGCTGCCAGCCACTCTGGCTGGGATGGGGACAGGGTGGGGTGAGGGGACACTGCAATGTGTGGGTTCTCTATGGGGGGCGGGACCTGTCCCTCCTAGCTGTGACAGCCTCCACCTCTGTTTTGGGAGCATGGGGGATGGCCACTGGCAGTGCACCCCGGCACACATGGAAGTGGCGCAGTACCACTACAGGCTATAGGAGATGCTCTGTCTCCGCCGCTTGAAGAGACAGCACCGGGATCAGGTAATACTCGACCCCAGCCTTACTCAACTATTCTCTGGGGGCAGGGCATGATTCATGTTTGCCCTGGTGACTACTAGCCTGCCCCTACCTCCTGCCCTGTCCTGCCCCCCATCTCATTGCCTCCGCCATTCACCCTAGACCCCACCCTTTTCAGGGTCAGGAGGGAGATACAGTGTAACGAGCACTGGCGTGTTTGTGTTCTCCACTGGCACATATCCTTCGTGCACCTGCACATTAGTGGATCTCACTCTTAGAGCACATTCGCACATACAGCAAACCAGCGATTTTTTCTTTTCCCCACATATTTCCTTGAAGTCTGAAAGACCGTATGCGCTTCTTTAACCGTCCTTGCGGTTGTTTTTTAAGCGCATTGACAAGTGGCCAAAATCTAACTTTACAAGTGCGGGTTTGAAATGACCCACATAAATCCTCCTGTCAGAATGTCTGTGTCTGCATGTCAGTTACACAGCGCCTTGCTTGCCCCGGCTCCACTCGGCTCCAAGGCACTGTGTAACTGACATGATACTGACTAGGCTAGTCAATATCATGTCGGTTACACAGCACCTCCCTTCCCCAACTCTTGGGTCCTGGAGAGGAGCTGAGCCAAGAGCCCGGCAAGCAAGGCACTGTGTAACTAACATGATATTGACTAGCCTAGTCAGTTACATAGCACCTTGCTTCCCAGCTCTGCTCCTCTCCCCTCTCCGGGAGCCGAGAGCCCGGGAAGTGAGGTGCTGTGACAGCTGTTCCTCCTCCTCTCCACCCACCCCCCACCTGAGGGGCTTGTGGGAACGTGAAAGGTGCATTCTGTAAAATTGCTTGAATGCGCAAATTAAATGCTGGTGTGAATAAATGCAAGCGCATTTTTAAATTGCCTGCATTTAGAAATACCAGCATTTTTCTGTACGTGGGAATGCGCTCTTAGTTGCAATCTCAAGTCTGCGGATCAATAAAATAGTGATAAATGTGCTGTTGGTGCGTCGATTATTGCCTCCTCCACCCCAATAGTCTCTCATTACGGAGTCTTGTTTATCTATTTTGAGCTTATTTTAGACTTGTGTTTGTCCTGTAGCTCCATAAGCATTATTATAATAATCTTCTCACTGTCTGTATCCCTTATAACTCTGGGCTTCAAAAGGCCTAGCTCAATTAATACTGAATCATCCTTCACTTTAAATTGCAGAATGTTCAGATTCCATTTTTAAACATCCTGTTGGACTAGTTCCTTCTCCCTCAGGCAAACTGAAGGTTCTCAGACTTTGGCATCTTCCTTGACTTTCAGTTATCGCTACCCAGTTCCGTATTATCTTATTCTCTTTATAGCTGAATTTGACAAAGACATCACAAGTTTGTTCCAAACAGCTCTCAATTTCTCTCTTTTCTAAAGCGTTCAAATGAGCTGACAAGATCAAATCTGGCATACAAAGCTGCAATAGTCCATACCAGAGCAGGCTTTCTTTTGGTTTTGAAAGCACAGCCTATGTTAAACCATTCTAAATCAGAAGTGCCAGGACAAATTAGCTGAACTTGTGAAGCCAGCGAAATGTGCAAAGGTGGCAGTTGATCTCCCCAGGGCAAAGAATTTTAATTTTTTTAAAAAGAGGGGAAAGGGAGGGGCGGGGGAAATAGCGACCAAAGCAAGTCAGCTGTCCTGTGAGATGGAGCAAGTGAGTTGGTCTTCTAGTTCTCTTCTAATATTCAAGACCATGATATTACACAAGTGGAAACACCTTACAAATGTACATTCTCTGTCCTGTTGCCTAACCCATTTTAAAGGCTTTAACACTTTCTCAGAGTTTGGCTAGACTAGAGATGTTGATCTTTTGTAATAACTGATTGCCAGTTAACTAACATAGCTATAAATCATGTTAGTTAAATCAAGCTAACCGGCTGTCCATTAACTTGACAATATAACTGAAAATTGTAGTGTTGGTACGGACCTCGGGAGTCTCATCTAGTCCAACCCCCTGCTCCACCTCCTCATTACAAAGAAACTCCCACAACAGTAGGACAAGTTTACTATTTATGCAATTGGAAGTAGAAAGCTGCATTGCATCGTATCAGGAGATGGGAACACATCAGGAAACACTGGTTTTGATCTGGTCCTGTCATGTCATTTGTTGGAAAACTGCCTTTTGTGCTTGTATAGTAAAATTTTACCAACGGCTGTCACATGCCAGCCTAGTTTTTGGAAGGGGCTGAGTAGCTCATCTATCTGTAATGCATAGCACAAGTTAACCTTAGCGAAGAAAGCATTTTAAAATTCAATTTACTGAGAAAATAAACGCATGAGTTGCACTGAAGTCCAAAAGCCTATTTGTCTTTTTTAACCAGTTGCACAGAGGCCATGCTAGACATTCAAATACAGTGCTGTCTCATTAAGATTAATTAACCAATACAAGTTTATTTTAGCTCCCCCATGCGTGGGCTAGCCACCCTTCCTCCCAAATCAGATACCATAATTGTTCAAATGCAGGCTTAGAACATTTATTCTGGGCACTCCTGTTCTACATGAAAATATACTCAAGTTACTGTGATTTCCTCTTCCTTCCTCCTGTCTGTTTTACCCACCCCAATTTATTCTCCCGTAACACCAGATTTAACTCTTTAAAAGCACGAGTTGTTCTTATTAAAAGTTGTACAGAACCTAGCAAATAGAATCCTGATCCCCGACTGGGCCTCTAGATGGTACTCTAATACAAATAAAATAGATATTATTTTAAATTCGAAGTCTACACAGTCTAGCCTAACAGTCTGGCCATTAGGTTTCTTGGGTCTCTTCTGGTGCCATTTTCTCTCCAATTTCCCTCACCTCCTCCAAATATTCCTATGGGCACTACACTACAGAAGTATTTCAATACATCATCATCCTGTTTGGGGGCGGGGGGGGTGATTGCTCCTTCTGTCTTAATGAAGACAACATTGTACCTGTGGAACTTTAAAATCGGTGGTCTGACTTTCCAAAGGAACTAAGACTTAATAGTTAGAGGGGGAAATTGTTTCAGACACTTCAGAATGTAAAAGCATACAAAAATCATAAGAGCAATATATCAGAGTAACTGATGGCTCAAATACCTTGTGAGCTTCCTTCAGATAAACAGATTGATACTTCATCATTTCTATCATTATCGTCCCCCACATCAGTGGCAGTTTCGTCTCCTGGAGTAAGTGCCGATTTACTGCTAGATTCAGACTGATCAGAAAAATCAGCAGGCCCTCCTCTAGGGGGAGGAACTTCAATTCCCATGAGACGATATTTCCGCCTTCGATTCCCAATCCAAGTCTGGTAAAAATAAATCAATATGGAAAATATTATTATTAATTATTAATTATTATTATAATTATTATAATAAGCATTTATATAGCACCAGCGATGTACCTGGTCCTTTACAAAAAAATCAGATAGACACAGTCCCTGCCCGAGAGCTTACAATCGAAACTGTAGCCCACTCACAGACATGAAAACAAGAGAAGTCAACATTTCTGTATTAAAAGGCGGGGAAGCTACATCCTCAAACCCCCTTTTCTGCACTGTTTCACTGGCATGACGTAGTCAGAAACCCAGTACATTTGACCTTCCAGTGGTGTATGATCACCTTAGAGACTCAAGGCTGCTTCCCTCTCCCATTAAACCCTGAACTAGTAGTGTAGCCAGAGAAAAGGGTACATGGCCAAAGCACTACTTCATTCTTGCAATTTTCAGCTACATTCACAGTACTTGGGGGTCTAAACACCACCTGGCTCCCAATAACCAACCATAATGAATGTTTGGAATGATTCTGCGAGCTTAAACAGTCTCTGGATTAGGAGAAAGTAATGGATAAAGGAGTTTCAAAGAGGATTCTCTCCCACACCTGGGAGAGTCAGGGATTAAGGAGCCCTAAAGGTGGCTCATCATCTAGCACCAGAATCTCACATCCCTGTCACTTAATCCAAGTCACCATCTCTCTCTAAAAAGATTTCTGCTCAAACATAGTCAGGTATTACCATATAGTTGGTAATGGGCACTCTTCGCGTTTTTCCTAGATGGGATCATGACTGCTTTGATCACAACAGTTATTTCTGCAACAAAATCCCTTTAGCCAGTGTACAGTTGCACTGCACTGTGCTACCTTTAGGTGATCTCTCGCTCTTTGTTTAAAAGTGCTCTGACCATAATGAATAAGAATATACAACAGTTCTCAAAAAGACAATTTGAAGAACCCCTGGATAAAGCAGTTGTTGAAAGAATTTTCTACATTTTAAACTTACTTGTACATATGGCAATAATTTATAGTGCTAACTACTGTAGAGCTTCTGCAACATCTGTATTTTTAAAATGTTTGATGCATATGGACAAAGTACTGTTGGTTTTCATTTCAGTATGCCCTTTCTGCATTAAAACTCTTCTGAAACAGAACCATGTGTTGCTGCTGTACATGCCCTTGTAATGCTCTCATCTGCTTTTGCAGAGTTCCAAGTGAAAATTGTCCAATAGGAATGAAAACACAGCTGTAGGTTATATTAAAATACATACTTTTTTTTCTAAATGGTACCCACCATTTAGATACCATTAAACAATGGATAAAATGCAACTTTATCTGTGTACCTTTGTAAATGCTTCAACTCTTAAGCTAGTGGTTCCCAAAGTGGTTCTTGTATGACTCCATTTTGAGGCTTAAATATAATCCCACAACCTCAAACAACAAAAACATGTAATATATCAACTATCAACTGGAATCCTGACCCCATTTACAGAGGGTGCAACCACACTTGGGGTCCTGACGCACAGATTGGGAGCAATGCCAAAGCTTTGTCAACATGGGTTGCTAAGGCAGCGAGCCCTTTCTGACAACATCCAATCCATGAGAGAAGCCAGAACAAGTTACCTTTCCCTGGGATCTCGAATGTGTGGAATGCAAGTGAACTTTATTATCCCATTTTTCAGAACCGTAGGCATGGGGGGGGGGTGACTAACAAATGTTTACAAATAAATAAAATAAATAAAACTGTTAGTTGCTATTCTATTTGCCTATATTCCCTAATTATTTCTGCATATCAAGCTGTGTATTCAAGCTCTCGCTTTTATAATTGTATTCCTTGTCCTATCAGAGACATTCAGGTGTCTGACATCAGAAGAGATTTTATGGTGATGAACTGAAATAACAGCAGGCTTTGGTATAAAGAGGAAGCAAGGCTTTGATTACCTAGTGGTTCATGGCTGATCAGCGATTGTGGAAAAGGAGAATTTGACAATTTAATGGGATTTGGGGACAGATTTCATGTATCTGTGGTTGCCACAAAAAACTAGTTTTGCTTCTGGTGCCTTGGAAACCAATGAAAAACCACCTGGGGGTGTCAAAATGTGTGCAACATTAATGTACAGCCTACAGTCACTCTGTGTGACCACAGTACTATTGGCAGCATTGATGCCAGGGGACAAACTGAACCACTGAACCTGAAAAGAATAAATCTGATGGAACGTTTGTGTGTGCACTGGGGTGGAATGGGAGAAAGGAAAAGCAGAATATTTTACTTCTATTTGACACTAGCAAATTCTAATTACACACGGCCCATTCAATGTGTGTATTTTCCAGACAAACAACATCTTTTGTTCAGAGAAATCACTAAGAAAAAGGTATACCCCCTAGAGGACAGAGGTACTGGGTGGCAGACAGCACTTGTGGGTCTGGCAGCCAGGACCCTCACCCAGCTGGGGTAACAACAGGAAGCCAGAGAGAGAGAGGCTGCAGAAAAAAATGAGCAACAGAGAGAAGCAGCTGGAGAGCAGTTCAGCAGTTTGAAATTAAAATGAAATTAACAAGCTGGCTGCCAGGAGCAAGCCAAGCTGGTGAAACTGACCACCAACTTGAGAGCGAGGTAGTCAGTTCACTCTGGCAGCGGCGGAGAGCCAAACATTGGAGCTACACGGAGCTGGAGAGGAACACCAGGATGGCTGAGGGCAGACAAAAGAGGAGGCATGGGACGCCAAGGGACTGGATAAGGAGAGATCAGCAGCTGTGAGGACACCGGGAAGAGAGACTAAAGGAGCCAGGGTAGGAGCTTGGCAGCTTTCCTGAAAGATACTTTGGGGCCCAGAGAGGGTTTTGAGAAATTGTTCGGGACACTGTGGCCAGGCTGGACACGCTGTTACAAACATGTATGCTAGTCAAATAACGACAGTGAAATCCACTTAAATAGAACTTTCATAACTGGAATTTCTGGGTAAGGAGTTAATTTATTTTGGCCAGCTGCAGGTCCATAGGGATGTATTGCTTCTAGAGCTAGATAAGTAGAATTGTGAACCCTGATAACTCAAATTTTGAAGATGTATAAAGTATATCCACCCAGCTTAAAAACTTACTCTGCTTGAGTAGAGAACGTTATTTTCATCACAGTGGTACTTAAAAAAACTCCTGAAGAATGTGCAGGGGCTGGTGATGGGAGCCCTCTGGATCATGTTGTGGAGCTGCCCTGTCATCAGTGCATCATTATATTGACTCCTGCTGTGGTCCCAGTCACAGCTCTGTGGCCAGCTTGTGTGGGCTGCTCCAAGTCCTGATCATCGGCCCCTGCCCAATGGGCTCACTAGCTAGGTGGGCCACCCCCTGTGCAAGCTCATATGATGCTGGCACCACTTAGGGACCCCACTGGAGCTGTGCCATGCTCCTTACAATGCATGTTGCATGGCCATTATGGTGCCCCATGTATCCCTGCACCTTTTGGGGGGGGGGGGGGTGTCCGTCCGCAGGGGCGGGTACCTGGACCTTGGCGAATCGTGGTGTTCCATGGTTGTGTGACATCTGCTGACCCTTGGCTGGCCAGGGGGGCACCTCCAGTTGATAGTTGCCATTCCTGGCAGCTGGGGGGATGGTCAGGTCACCCCTATCTCCCAGTTATTGTGGCTGGTGTCCTGCTCATGTACAACCTGTGTCCTGGGCAAGGAGTGTGGGGTTTTCCTGAATGGAATCAGTTCGGTTCTGCACCTGGCAGTGGCATGGCCACCATGTTGTAACCCCTCCTGCCGCTTTCACAGCCAGGGGTGGGGAGAACCGTATGAGCGGTACACTGGCTGCCACGTGAACCATCCACCTGCGTTGCTCCTGTCTGTCCTGTTCGTTAGGCGTGTCCGGCCGATGTGGTGCGAACCCTTAACACCATGGCATGTGTGCATCTCCAACTTGACCATAGGGACCGCCTTGTCCCTTTGGCAAACCCATCCACGCCCTGTCCCTTTGGTAGCGGTTACTGCCAGAGTGACGGGAGCTGTGTGTTCCCAGCTTGGTGTTCCCTTGCTGTGCTTCATGCCTTCTCTACTGAGTCCATGCCCTCTGGACGCCTGTGGTGGATGCTCCCGTGCATGACCTCTGTGTCTCCCATTAGCTAGTGTGGTGCACAGCCATCCATCTGTATCTGTCCACAGTGGTGGCATCCTATGCTCCTTCCTCACGACCCTGGGGTGGAGTTGCTCCCTGTCCAGTGCTTATGTTATTACACATGTATTGCCAGGGACCAAACCTGCCTCATGAGTCACACTCCCTGTCCCTGTACCTGATGGAACAGGGTAATGAATCCTGGTCTCCAGCTAGCAATCTCATCACTTAACTAACCAGCCTCTCTGCAACTAATTATGTCACATGGGTTCCTGTGACCAGATCTGTGTAATGGCAAGTGCAGGGGATGGGGCATAGAGGTCATTAATATCAGCCTACTGAGCAATGCGGGGGTCTCCTGGCTCTCCTTTCCACCCCTTCAGTGGCCAATATTGGCCTTTCCCTGGCCTATCACATTTCAGGGTGCCCTCTCCTAGTGAATATGTTTCCAAGGGCTCAGCCTCCCCTTGGCTTTAACTGCCAGGGTTGAGCCCTGGCAAGCCCCCCCCACCCCCCACCCCTGCGCCCAACACATATTGAGCCCAGAGCAGTACTGTCCCTTTATCTTGTCCTGGCGACTGTGGTGTTGACCGCATGACCTGTCAGTGCCCCCGTCTCCCCCCACAGCATGCTCGCATTTGGCTGCACACCACCATGGGCTCAGGGGACAGCAGAGGTGTCCTGGTCCATAAGTGTCCCACACCTGTCTCTTTTGCACAGTAGGCCATGTTCCTTTGCACATGCATTCGGTTCCCTCATGGGGAAGGGTGCCTGGCTGGTCATGGCTTAAGCAGTCTGTGTCCTCCCAAGGGTTACCCATGGGTGCTTGGGGACGCGGTTCTGGACTGTGTGGGGGATTCTTCCCTGCATCTGGCCCCATCTGCTCCTAATGGTCTCTCTCTTTTCTTCCCCCTTCAGAGACTTTCCTGGAGGCCCTGCATCTTTTGGCAGTGATTGCAGGGGATCTGCAGCAGGCGGCCTTGGTTTTCCATGTGGTGGCCCGTGACTATTGTGAGATCTGTGAGCGACCCCTCTTCATGAGTTTCTATTTCCCCCTCCCCATGGTTGCTGTGGGCTAACGGGGATCTGTACTGTGTGGTCCAGACTTACTGTGGTCTCTCTCATTTTTAGTGCAAGAGATGCTACAGGAGCGGGTCTGGGAGCAGGGAGAGCTCCTCTAAGTGGTGCTTCAAATAAGACACTGACTTAATGAGCTCTCGAGGGCCCAGAGCGTCCATTGGAGCAGAGGCCGGGAACAGCACCCATGACTGCTAATACCTTGTCATGTTTGCGATCCTGTTGTTAGTAAATATTTTTCTATTTGTTGCGGAACAGTGCTGTCTATGTTGTCCTTCCTACAGGGGGTGATCTGCTCTCTCTGTGTGGGGTGGGGTGTTTGGAGGGATTGGGATGGATCAATCGCTGTGTGTCTTCCCCTCCTTGTGGTGCTGTGCTGTTGTTAGCAACAGCCTGTGTTCTGCACCCCGATAGCCCCTGTCCTCACACTTTGGGCTGATCCTGAGGTTTGTTTAGCTCCCAGCTCCTCGGCCCGGCCCTGTTATCCCTGTCCTTGTGGGCGACTATCACTCTGCAGCAGCTGTATGTATTCTGAGTGTTTCCCCCCCAATGGGGCTTGCTCCCCTTTGGGTGCGTTGTGTTTCCGCCTTGCGTTTGCACATGCATAGTGTGGGGCTGTACCGTTGCCCTGTGCATTTCTCCACCATGCAATGCTGTATGTTGTGGTGTTGCTGCATGGGTGTTTTTGGACAGCACCTTTGCACGCAGTACCCACCGATCATCCACCCACCTTGCATGTTGCAGGGCTGCCACTACAGGGGGTGGGTACTGCGTGCAGTGGCGCTTGTCTGCAAACACCTGTTGTGTCATTTGGTGGGGTTTGCTTTCTATCTGCTCCCACCCGTTCCCACCCGTTCAGTCTCCTGGTTAGGGCCGTGTGTGAGCTGGGCACGGGGCTGTTTGTGCTTTTGGCCCCAACTGCCACCCCCTCATCTTTACTTCCCTATTCCTGTTGCTAGGGTTTTTGTGCTTTCTGGCACCACTCTGTCTGGCAGGTGTCTGGAGGCTGGAGCGTCGCTACTGTTGTTCTGCTTTGCCTTCCCCCCGTCCCTCCTCCCCTGTCCACTCAGAGTCAGTCTGGATAGTGATGCGTGCTGTGGCTTCCTTTGCCCTCGCTCAGCCCCCGCTGCATTTGGTGTGGGTGCCACCCGTGTAACCGATGAGTATGTTCAATCAGTGGAGTGACGGGTGGGTGGGTGCTGGGTTCGTGGGTGCTGTGACTTCCCATGACCTCCCATAACCCCCCGTGATGGCACCCATGTGAATCCCTCCCATATCATCGTCCTTGAGTGGGTGGTAGGTGGGTCCGCACACGCATCTCCACTGACCTGGACCTCGGTCATGCCCATTTGTGAAACTGTGAAACTGATCAGTGAAACTGGTCAGTGAAACTGATGAGGTCTGCTCAAAATGTAAGAGCAGCTTTGGTGAATGGGGTAAAAAAATCTTCATGCTGCCCCGGGAACAGCTGCTCTGCTATCAAGGGAGGGGGGGCACAAAGAAGAGAAACAAATGAGGGTCAGGCTGTAAAGCACCAGCTCATGGGTGGTCTTTGCATGATCAGGACCAAGGCAGAATACAGAAGGATCAGGTCACAGCATAGGCCAGGGAGTCAAAACTGGGAGTCAGTTAAATAAGTAACTAAACCAAGGAGCAGACCAAAACACAAAATCCAAATAGCAAACCAGGAGATCAGATATCAAGAAACCAGTCTGAGGAGACTAGGACAAGGACTGGGCAGGCACAGAGGAAGAGGGTTGGAAGCAGGGCTGGGGCAAGTAGACTGTTGGCAGACCTGAAGAGAATGGAAAATTGGATGCTTACCTGTGAATTTTCCTTCTACAAGGGTATCCTCCTGGATGGCCAGCTGTGACTATGGGGGTTAGATCCTCACCTCAACCACCAGGAGGTAGACTTCCGATTTTCTAGAGCATGCTCAGTGGGGATCAATTCAAAAGCCCAATGAACACTAACAAAATTTGTCAACTGACTCATGACTAAAACCACTAAATGTAGAGTAAGAGAAACTTTAAAAACTTAACTCCGAACTCAACTCCAACAACCCCCACTGAAGGGAGGGCCCCTGGCTGCTCAGGAGGATACCCTGTAGAAGGAAAATTCACAGGTAAGCATCCAATTTTCCATTCTCACAGGGACCTCCTGGACGGCAAGCTGCGACTATGGGGACCTTTGCAAGCAGGGTCACCCAAGAAGGTAGGGATTCTTACATAACCAGACCCCTCACCGCTGTGACGCTGTATAACAGACAAACTCACAGAATGGCTTGTAGGACTCCCCTGCCAAATGAAGCCTCTGCAGAGTCCAAAATGTGCATTTTATAGTGTTTAGTAAAGGTGTGGACTGAAGCCCACTTAGCAGCCCTGAAAAGTTCTTTGTAAGGCGCTTGATTCCTGAATGTGTGAGAAGTGGCTGCCACTCTTAAAGAATGGGCCCAAACAGTCTGTGGGGGAGCCTTGTTCTCCAACCTGTATGACCGACAACTCTTTAGAGATAGTGGTTTTCGAAGCTTTCAAAACCCTCCTGTTCAAATGGTACAAAACAAAAAGGAAAGGAGAGCGGCGAAAAACCACCGTCCTGTCTAAATACACTTTTAAGGCCTGTTGCCCATCTAATTTGTGCCACATTTTTTCTCTCGGGTGAACTGGATTGGGACAGAAAGAGGACAACATAATCTCCTAACTCCTATGGAAAACTGTATCTACTTTAGGGCGGAAAGCAACATCTGGCCGTAAAACCACGGCATCATCTCAAAAAGAACAAAAATTAGTCTCCAAGTAGCACGCCCCAAGCTCAGACACGTGTCGAGCTGAAGTAATTGCAACTATAAAGGCTACCTTGAGAGACAGATAATAGAGAGACATTTCCCAAAGAGGTTCAAAGGGTGTCCTAACTAGAGCATTTAGCACTAAGTTTAGATCCCAGGAAGGGAAGCGGTGCACCACTGGAGGGGAGATCTGCTTCACCGCCTTCAGGAACTGTTTTACATCTGGATGCTTGATGATGCTATAGCCCCTTACACAGGACAGGATACTGTTCAAAGCAGTCACTTGCCGAGCCAGTGTGTTTGGTTTCAGACCCTTCAACAGGCTGCCTTGGTAAAAATTCGAGAATAGTCTTTGTCCTATCTTTTGGGGGACAAAGGTTTCAGTGAGAGCACCAGTGTACGAAGACCCTCCACATGCATTGCTATATCCTCCACGTGGATTGCCTTCTTAATTGTATGAGGGTATCCACGACTGCCGAGGAATAACCCAAAATCCTCCGTGCAACCTCCACACCATTAGTTTCAGCATGCCCTGGTTGTCATAGTGTACTGGACCTTGCAAGACCAAGTCTGGTGTGATGCGAAGTCTTACTGGCTCCTCTGCCTTTAGGTGTTGAAGAACCACGGTCTTCTGGACCAGAAGGGTGTGATCAGACTCAGGTACGCTCAGTCTCGACACACCTTCACTATTGTTAGAGTGATCAGCAGGAACAGTGGGAACGCATACAGCAGCCCCATGGGCCACAGCTGGTTCAAGGCATCATGTACCACTGCCCATGACTCCAGATGTTGCAACATGAAGCGAGGAACTTTTGCATTTTCCCTTCTTGCGAACAGGTCCATGACCGGTCTTCCGAACGCTGAGACTATCTGTTGGAATGCTACCTCGCTCAGAGACCACTCTCCTGGATCCACCATTCTCCTGCTCAGTCAATCCACCTCCACGTTCACCTTTCCCTGAATGAGAAGGGCCCATGGCGACGTGAGATGTTTCTCTGCCCATGTGAAAGATCAGATTGGCTTGATGGTTCAGGGACTGGGACCGAGATCCCCCTTGGTGATTTGTGTATGCTTTTGCGGTCACATTCTCCGTGAATACCATCATGTGTGCTCCCTCTACGTCAGACTCGAAGGCCTTGAGTGCCAGAAAAATCTCCCTGAGTTCCAGATAGTTGATGTTGCATTTCCACTCCAGTGGTGACCAAGTTCCCTGGGCTGTCTTGTGCTGCAGGTGCACTCCCCATCCGAACAGGCTTGCATCTGTTGTGAGCATGACCAGGAGGGGGTCTGCCATGGGCTATTCATGGTTGAAGCAATCTCCCTCCAACCACCAGGACAGAGAGGACTTCACCATCCTGGACACTGGCACCCAAAGATTGAGGCAGACGGTCAGCTGATCTTGAAATGGTTGGAGGAGCTGTTTCAGGAGTCTCGCATGGAACCATGACCATTCCAGGTGTTTCGTGCAGGAGATCAGCAGACCATAAGACTTGCCAGTGTCTTCCGGTGAAGACGCTTACTTTCCTGCACCCGTCTGATCAGGTCCCGCACTTTGACCTGTCGTTGCTGGGTGATGAAGGACTTGTGCATGCAGGTGTCTAACAGCACCCCCAAGTGTTCCAGCTGCTGTATGGGCACAAGATGGCTCTTTTTCCGGTTCACAATGAAGCAGTGCGGTTCCAGGTACTGGACGGACCTGGCCATATCCCTGAGTGAATGAGAAGGTCGTTTAAGTACAGGTGAATCCAAATGCCTTCCTTCTGAAGATTGGCCCAGGGTTTGTGAGACCATGTGCGAAGTCTTCGTGCAGGGCCTAATTTGCATAAGTAGGCCCCACCTAATTATGCAAATGTGTAAATTTACATAAAATGTACTCCCTCTGGACAGGAAGGATTCCCATTCTCCACCCCTCCGAGCAGCCATAGACAAGCATGGCATCCCAATGCTCCCCCCCCACCCGAGTGTCTACCACCACTCCAGGAGTGGTTCCACTGCAGAGGCAGCCAGGCAGGCAGTGAGGCATGCACAGAGAGACTGACTGCATCCACTGCTTTACTGGGGGGGGGGGGGAACCTTAGCCAGCCTGGCCTCCAGGGCCTGTTGCTTCTTGCTGCTGGTGCTGCCTGTGCCTTGTGCACGCACATGATGTGACTGGTCCAGAGGTGCTGCTATCAAACACACAAGACACCCAAAATGCAGCTAGCCTATTAAGCACATTTTTTATTTTTATATCTATAATCTATATTTATCTGTCTGTAGATAGATATAAAAAACCAGTTCAGTTGTGCCCCCATAATCAATTCACACTGCCCTCACCCCATAACCAGTTCATTTGCATCCTCGCCCCCATACAATCAATTCACGGTGCCCCCCACCCATAACCATTTAATTTGTGCCCCCGGGGCAGCGTGAATTGATTATATGGGGGATGCAAATGAACTGGTTATGGAGTGCAAGTTAGCAATAACTTAATTAAGAAAGCTAGTGAAATAGCAGTCATAATAATCTCAGAACCATATCTGCAGATTTTCCAAGACAGAATAGATATTACTTTACATTCTAAATTCCTACCTAAGGTAATATAAGTAAGACAGCTGTGAGAATGTGGCCCTTTTTATGTGAATGACAAGGTGCATGCGCCCATGGTGAGTGTGTGTGTGCGCGCCTGCCTAACACTCATCCCCACTCACCCCCCACTTGTCCCCACGCATGGAGCAACTGGGGGAAACGGCGGTTACTCCATGGGTGTGGATGAGTGGGGGGGTGAGTGAGGATGCGTGTGCGGGTGTGTGCATGCCCCGCCCACACACCGGCACGCCCACAGACCCCCACCCACCCAGTGCAGCCATGTAAAAATGGTCTGTGAGGAGCCACTTGAAGACGAACAGGTTGCTACCTTGTAAACAAGGTTCTTTGAGATGGCTCCTAATATTATTACAACAGTCACCCTTCCAGCCCCGCATGGAATTTTTTTCTTATATTCCGAGAAAGGGTTGGAAGGAACTGTCATTCTGAGGGGGAGAGTGCTTTTTAGACTAGAGGAGCTCGAGACCATCATGTGGTCTATTATTTGAATAGGGTGAGCATGCAGAACCCAGTTGTGAGAATGTTGGGAGCTATCCGAAGAACCTTCTTTACAAGGTAATAACCTTCTGATCACACACAGGGAGTTGTTTGCTGCTGCTGCACTACTAGGAGGCAGAGGCAGGTGAAGAATGGGGACTGGAACCATGGAGGGGAGGCAGAAGAACTTATTGGGGGAGAAGCTGGCTGAAGCCTGCTGCCCAGTCAGGCAAGTGCGGGGCCTCAGCTGGCCACGGGGCCATGTGCAGCTACACATGTGGCACATGCCTGGGGCCGGCCCTGGATTGGCCACCAACGAGATGAACACTTTTGTGAAAGTCCTCGGGGAGGAGCCCAGACCAAAAGGGAGGGTCCTGTACTGCTAGTGTTCTGTAGCATAAAGGAACCTCAGCCATCTCCTGTGTGCCGTATGGATAGGCACGTGGAGATATGCCTCATTCAGGTCCAGCGACATTAGCCATTCCCCTTGGCCAATAGTAGATGGAAAGGAGCATCTCCATCCTGAATTTCTTTGCCTTTAACCACTTCTTAAGGCATTTCAGAATGAGCACTGCTCCACTCCTCTGACTTTTTGGGGACTGAGAAGAGAATAGAGACCGGACCCTTTTTTGTTTTCTAGAACCAGCTTGATCGCCCCGATCCTTTGAAACCTGTGTCTCTCTCCCAGCATCACCTTGCATTTCTCCAGGTTTCTTGACACTGCAGACACAAAGAGGAAAGAACGCGGAAACTGACAGAATTCTATCGTGTAGCCTGCACACAGTCTCCCATGCCCACATGTCATCCGTCACTGCTCTCTAAGCGTCTGCGAATAGAGACAGCCTTCCCATCAGATGGGTTGGTTCCTCTAGAGCGAGTGACAAATAGTCATGCATCAGTCTTTGCACTGGCCACCCCTCCCCGGTCTTTGGGGCATGAGGCACGTCCAGTTCCCTTTGTCTTGTTCCAAGGGGTCTTGTACTTATGCTGCCACAGTTTGATAGCATGGTAGTTATGCTTGGGGTAACCCCGATTGGGATTTCCTGAGGAAAAGTCTTGAAAGAAGCATTTAGGAGCTGACACGCTCTCCAGGGTTTGCTTTTTACTCTTATCTGATGCGGCCTCTAGGACCTTGTCCAGACAGACCCCAAACAATTTGGTTCCCTGGAAGGGGGCCCTTATTAAGGTGTTCTTTGCTGCATTGTCCTCCTTCCAGGAATGAAGCCACAGGCGTCTGCGTGCTGCCACATTTGAGGCTGCTGTCTTTGAGGCCCAGGACAGAATATCAATGGTGGAGTCAGCTAGAAAGGAATGTGTGAGTTTTATTCTGGTGGCCAAAACCCTCATCATCTCTGGGGAAGTCTCAGAGGCTTTCCCCCTCTACATCCACAGCATCATAGCTCTTGTAAAATATGAAGAGAGGGTGGCCATTTTAATAATTGCTGCTATCTCATCAAAATTCTTGCAAAGGTTGACTTTGATCCCTTTATTGGTAGGATCCTTGGGTAAGCAGTCCCCTTCAGTCGGGAATAGGGACTTACTGGCCAAGGAAGCCACTGCCAGCATCTACTTTTGGAATGGCTAGCATAGGCTCTTTATTTCTGGAGAGAGAATACAAAGATTCCTGAGTTAAAATGCCCTGGTGGGATGTTGCCACTCATCCCTAATAGTTTTTTCAAAAGCCTTATCCAGGAGCATCCCCTTATATTTGAGATGGGTTTTTGGGATGTAATATCCTCTGATGAGTCAGAGGACCCCCTTTTTTGCTTTCTTTTTCTCTGACTTCAGGGCTTTGCAAACCAGCTCAAGCATCTCTATATTTTATGGAGAATTCCCTATTGGGGTCCTTAGAAGACTCCACAGGGGAGTCCCGGAGGTCTCCCTCTTCCAAGGAGAATGCTGTCTTATTCCCACTATCCTCCTCTTGGGAAGACTCTGCCTGAGGCTTCCGAGGCCTGTGTTTGTGTTTAGGGCATTTCCTAGGGGACAGGCCTTTGTCGCCTGAGTTTAGATTCAGCTCCTGGTCAGAAGAACCCCCTTTTTTTGAGGGAGTGGGGGAGACCAGGGGTCCCTTTTTCTTCTCTGTTAGCCCCATTTGCCCTTTCCCTTAGGAAGTGCCCTTAAAGGTTGTTTTTTTCTTTTTGAGGGCTTTGCTTTAGGGACAGTGGGAGATTTACATTTAAGTTCTCTAAGAAGCTTAAGATCTCCTTGAGGACCAACATGTGGGTGCCCGCAGCTGACCTCGAGGGCCTACAGGGTCTTACTGGTTGTTGTACCTCTCCAGAGGAGTCGGTGCGAAAACCCCGGGTGCAGGCCGTGTTGGGCAGAAAAAAGGGAGTCGCGCGTTCCTTTATTTTCAATTTCCCCACCATCACTTGAGTAGGCCTTGACCTGCTTTCCTTCCCACTGTAGCTAGCGCCTGCCTGTTCTCTGTCGGGGGAGGGGGTAGCTGCCACCTCCACCTAGGGTCACTGATCCAGCAGATTGGGATGCTGATAAGCTGCAGTTGCAGCACTTCCTCTGGCAGCGGGAGCTGCGGCTGCCTTTCTGCCAACACTTCTCCATGGCTGGGGAAGCTCTAGCGGGCCTTGTAAGCAGCCGGAGGACCCACAGGGAACTCTGCTGCACCCGCTCTGCTGGACTCTGGAACCCCTGGGAACCAGAGCACCAGAGATGGAAGTCCCTCCCTAAGCTCTGGGAGGAACTCTGAGGTGAATGGAGGAGAGCCCCCTCCAAGTCCATATCCAATTTTAAAGTAAATTCCTCCTGCACAGAAGATGAAATCTTCATCCTGTTGTTTCCAAGGCAGACAATCAACTGGAGCACAGGGGGTCAGCTCCAAAAAATCTGAAGTCTGCCTTCTAGTGGTTGAGGTCGGGATCTAACCCCCATAGTCACAGCTGACCATCCAGGAGGAGATCCCTGTGAGAAGTGAGGCTGAAGGTAGGAATGGAGAAAGACAGACAAAGCTGAAGGCAGACCAGACCCAGACGCAAGGTCTACAAAGTTGCTGTACCCAGTTTTCTGTTCAACTTCCCTTTATACAAACATATGGCCAAGCTAGAGGTGTGGCATGAGTTGCCTCAGGAACAAATCCGTATTCAGGACAGAAGTCAGAGAACCACAGTGGTGCTGTGGGGCAGCCAGTGCTTGGAAACCTCCAAGGATGCTGGCTCGAAGCCCACTATTCCTTTCACAGCCAGATCCCTGCACTAGTGGCAACAGAGACTAGGATGAGGGAAGTGAAGCAGTGGCAGACAAAACTTGCCTTCCTGGGGAAAAGTGGAGTGCATACTGCATGTGTTCTTCAGGAGCTAGCTAGCTCCAAGGAAAACTGGTGTGGGAATGAGTACCATCTGGTTGCTGAGTCATAGAAAGTTCAGGAAGCTCTCTTCCCCTCAACCCTGGTCATCTAACTGCCCACAACATGATCTCACAAAAGTGCATGGACCTAGAACAACCTTGCTGCACACACCATGAGATATCTGGACAAGAAGGAGAGTGTCCGACCCTTCTCACCCAGGAACACCTGCCATCCCTCATGGCCCCAGATTTTCTCATGCATATTTACCAGACACTGTGCAATGGAGAAAGAGTCTCCTAGCAGCGAGTGATGCAGAGGCCCATGCATTTACTGTTGCTAGTTCTGGAAGAACCATACTATGGGTACCATGATCAGAGTCATACCATCCATCACCACTACTGAGTTGTACCGTAGCATACGTCTGCCCTCCTTGATCAGAGTCTGCCTAACGTGTACGAACTGGAGGGAGGGGAGAAAACAAATCCCCTTCCTATCTTAGCACAAACCTCTCTACTCCATTTCTCAGGATTAAATCCCTGTCCTCAACACAAATTCCCCTCTCACTGTCCTGGCAGAAACCCCCTGTTTCTAAAACTAACTCGTCTACCTCCCACTCAAGCGGCAAAGCCATAGTCCTAACACAAACCTCTCACCCAATTCCCTCCATCAGCACAAATCCCATTTAACTGTTTCCTTCATCCTGAAATCTTCTGGGGTTACCCAGTGGCCAGTTTCCCTACCCATCCTGTCAACTTTCTTTCTTTCTTTCTTTCTTTCTTTCTTTCTTTCTTTAACTACCAAGTTAAACACGTCTTCCCACATCCATGGGGGTAAAGAGCTTCAGAAAGAACCACATAGGGTGGAAACAGAAGTGAGCACACCGCTGCGGCAACATGGCCTGGGAAGCCGCGACAGACATGGTCTGGACCGGGTTGGGCTGCTCACCACATGTTCCTGCAGCTGGGCTGCCGGGGAGATGCAGGAAAATGTGGCCAGCCGCCCCTGCCCCCGCTCTGCAGCCAGCGCCACACCTCCCGTCCTGATGGCCAGCCATGGCAGCTGGCCATGGAGGACCCAATCCAGGCTGGGTCACACCACACAGGATAGCCCTCAGTGGTCTGCTTTTCCCCGATCAGGCAGAGCCTAGCTTAAGCTGTGACCTGAAGCTAATCCAGGGGTCCAAGCCCAGGCTAGACTCTGATGCAGCACGGGGCAATCCCAAGCCAACCTCTGGCAGCCCCTCAACAAATGTGCCGGTGGCTTGCAGGCCAAAGTGTGAAAAAGGACACAACGGACCACCATCGCATCTGTTTTTACCCAACGTCTCCTCAATCCACAAAAATCTGCTCTTCAGACACAGGCACAGAATCAAAGCCCTTCCTTCCTGGGAACCATGCTGAACCACTTGGATCACTGAGGCTCAATGTCGGTCCTGCATAGACTGCGCTGGGCCAAGCTATGAGAGGGGCTGTGCTTTATATGGCACAATACTGCTCCCACAACAAAAAGACTAGTGAAGGTAGCAATTCACTCTGTCATAGGACTCACCCTTCCAAAAGGAATCCTTATTTCCATTCGCTGGGCTTCTCCAACTGGGGGCACAAATCTTCTAAAGAGGAAATCCTGGTATCTAAAAGCACAGACATCCTCCATGCAGCCTCTACAGGGCCCAGACAGAGCCAGACTCACTCAAGCATGCTTACATCTGTGTTTTTGTGTGGTTTTATATGCTGTAAGCTGCCCTGAGCCTTAGGGGAAAGGGTATTTAGATTTATACGCATAAATCTAAATAAATAAACAAAATAAATATTAGAAGATGCTTAGCCCAGAGGTTCTCGAACCGTTGGTCATGTCTCTAAGGGGGGACTCGCGCCCCTGATCGATGTTTCATGTATTTTGCATTTCATTGTTGCTATCAGAGATTCTATTGAAGTCTCAAAATGGGGTCACATAGGCAAGAGTTGGGAATTACTGGTTTGGTCAAAGATGTCTGCAGACTGAAGTTTGAATGGGGTAGCATAATCTCAGTGCTAGGTGGGGCAGTTTGCATGTGCATGCATTTGGATGAGAGGAAATGAGATGTCAGGGCAGGATAGAAGTGGTCTGCAGGGCAATTTTCACTGAGTGGAAAACCTTACATGCATTTCTATTCTTGTTGGAGTAAGAAGATATCAGGAAGGGAGAAAACAAGTCACATTCTACATAGTTCTTTGTGGGTGAAGTTTAGTTGCATCGCAAGAGGTAGTCGTTTTCTGTATACTGGGATAGCCCTGCTCATTTAAAATCTTATATAAATTCCAATCTAAATGGAATGTCAAATATCTTGTAATGCTGCTCTTTCTGCCGATCAATAAAAGTCTCACCTGAGGGTTTTTATCTATAAATAGACTGGAGACAGAGCAAGAGAGAGTACTCCCTAACTCAACCATTCATTATGTAACACGTGAAATCTATTTCCATCCACCTCATGCAATTTTAAAAGGCTTTCATCTCTTCTATATTTGCTTCTGCGACAAGATAGAGGAGGATGGTAGATTTCTTACCCGCACTATTTCACAGTCAACATTTAATTCCGCAGCGACAGCTTCAATTTTTTCTCTGCAGACTGACCCCAGGCTGGTCATGCCATTGTCCCAGTATTTTTTGAGGGTTGCTAAATCGCGGTCACTAAATTGTGTACGGTCCTGCAGCTGTAAGATAAAAAAAAGGCACGATTAGCACATGGGAACAAAGGGGATTCATGTGATGCAGTCTTCCACAATATTTATTTTATAAATTTATATGTCACCCCTCCTGCCACAGGCAGCTTGGGGTGGCTCTCAACACAATATAAATATAAATCAATAAAAATCTTTAAAAATACAACATATAGTGTGCAGCAAAACATCCCTTCCCCTAACCTTCCCCTACACCAAATGCCTGACGGAAGAGTGAGGTCTTACACTGACAGTGGAACGTCAAAAGGCTTGGGCTGAGGTGGACCTCCACCAGAAGAGAGTTCCACAGCACCAGTGCAGTCGTCGAGAATGCCCACCTGTCGATCCCCACGCATCTCTTGTGGGGAACCTCCAGGACGGTATCCCCTGATGACCATGGGAGCTACCCAGAGCAGGAAGTGAGGCAGTTTCTCAGATAAGAAAGGTCTAGACTGTTTAGAGCTTTATAAGTCAGCACCAGTACCTTGAATCAGGCCCAGAAGACTATAGGAAGCCAGTGAAGTGCCTGGAGCACTGGCATAATGTGCTCCTGGCATCCCGTCCCAGTGAGCCAATGGGCCATGGCATTCTGCACTAGCTGCAGCTTCCGAACTATCGCCATAGACAGCCCCACGTAGAGCGCATTACAATAATCTAGCCTCGAAGTGAAAAATGCATGGATGACACTGGCCAGGTTGGAGTCCGAGATATAGAGGAGGAGCCACCTCACCAGATGTAACTGGCAGAACACACTCCTGGCTACAGTCGATGCCTGGCGGTCCAAACACAGCTGTGGATCCAGGAGTACTCCCAGGCTCCTAACTGGAGATGTCAACATGGGGCGAACCCCGACAATAACATATAAAAACCCCTCATCCAGGACCCCAGACCTGCCAATGAGCATCACCTCCATCTTGCTGAGATTCAGTTTCAGTTGGCTCAACCTCATCCAGTTCATCACTGCCATCAAGCACTGGGAAAGCACTGAGACTGTAGGACCTGGGTCAGATGAAAAGGACAGGTAGAGTTACATGTCATCAGCATACTGATGACAACGAACTCCCCATCTACATACAACCTCTCCCAATGGCTGCATTACAGGGCTACAGTTGTGGCCCTATAGTTAAGGCAGTAGCAAACTCTCATTGATCAGTGCCTATGCTGTTCAATGGGAGTCAGTAGAGCAAAAACATCCGGTTGGCGACCATTCTAGCTTTCCTCCAGCAACACATACATTCTGTGATTACAAACAATGAAGGAGAGTGCAGTGGCGGGGTGGGGGCTAAAGGTGGGGTGTTGATTTACCTCCCCATCCCTCACTTGCCTCTTCCTGCTAGTAGTGCTGTAGCAGCAGCAGTGGACACCAGGACACCAATCGGTCTGGGAGGTAACGCTGTTTGTTTACAAACAATTCCTTCCCATGCGAGTGATCAGAAGGTTGTTGCCTTGTAAAGAAGGTTCTTTGAGATGGCTCCTAACATTCTCACAACTGGGTTGTACATGCTCACCATATTCAAATAATAGACGACGTGATGGTCTTGAGCTCCTCTAGTATAAAAAGTACTTTCCCCCTCAGTATGATAGTTCCTTCCAACCCTTTCTAGGAATATAAGAAAAAAATTCCATGAGGGGCTGGAAGGGTGGGCGTTGTGAGAACGTTAGGAACCATCTTGAAGAAACTTCTTTACAAGACAGCAACCTACTGTTCTTCTTCGAGTGGCTTCTCACAGGCTGTTTTTACACAGTTCCTCAGGGTGGTGCAGCCGTGTGCACGCCCTGCCCATGCACCGGCACGCCCACAGACACACAGACTGTTTTTACACAGCTCCGCAGGGTAGTGGGTCCATGGATGCACCGGTGCATGGGCGGGGCATGCACATGGCCGCACTCATCTGCACCCACGGAGCAATCGCCGTTTTCCCCAGTTGCTCCGTGCATGGGGACGAGATGGGGGGTGAGTGGGGATGCATGTTAGGCAGGCACGCGCAGTCACTCACACTCGCTGTGGGCACGTGCACCATGTCATTCACAAAGGGCTCCCCCACCCATGAACACACAGAAATCTGCGTGTTCATGGGTGGGAGAGGCTCTTGTAAAAAGGGCCACATTCTCACAACTGTCTTACTTATACTATCTTAGGTAGGAATTTAGTCTTGGAAAATCTGCAAATATGGTTCTGAGATTGTTATGGCTGTTTTTCACTAACTCTTCTTAATGAAGTTATTGCTAAGAGGAATACTGTCTATAAACCCCCATGCCATGATCAGTGGCCCATTGCACCCTAGCTATGCCCCTGGTCTAGCGTGCATGACTGATCAATGTGAATGAGTGTGTGAGATGAGATCATGTGTTTGCAGTGTGTATGGATGAGCGGGTGCATGATCAATTTGAACAAATGTGTGAGATGAGAGTATGTGTGTACAGTGTCTGAATGTGTGTGATCAGTTAGAATGAGTGTGTGTGAGAGGTGAGAGCACGTGTGAATGTGTGACCTCTTTTACACGAGACGCACCCACGCAGTGGCATGGGTGGGTGCATCTCGTATGAAAGCAGTTGCTTGTGTGCTCCTCTGTAACACGCACCTCCACCCGTCACCCCTGCACAGAGGAACCTGTGAAAAAACAGGTTGCTCCATGTGGGGGATGGGTGAGCGCCTGTGTGCACCTGTAGTGTTCTTGTGTCTGGGGACAGCTTAAGCATTAACAAAACTATTAAGTTTCAAAAGAAGGGCAAATTACCTAGACAAAAAACCTTTGGTTTAAGAAGCTTGTTAAGGCAGCATTACAAATTATAGTCAAATGTTAACATGACAGTAAATTGTATGTTAAGGCAATTTTATTAAATATCAGACCAAATCTATATGTTTTTCTTGTCTTATGCATTAATTAAAAAAAATATATGATGTGATGGGCATGGGGACCGGCCCACCCAAATCCCAGAGGATACCTGGGAGAGCGGGGATCCAGAGGAGGCACCACTGGCGGTAGCGCTGGCGTGCAGCCAAAAGGATGGGGAGACACCGGCAGCGAGCAAGCGGACGTCATACGGCAGCGACATGTCCGTCAGGGGATGCACATGACGCAGCAGAGGCCGGAGGCTGGGCCTTGAAATGCCGGAGGCACCCGGGAGGAAGAAGAACAGCCGAGGTGGCGGGGAGAGGAGAAGGGAAGTACCCACGCTCTCCTAACTGGGGGGAGGGACTTTAACCGGGGAACACCCGTGCCTGAATGCGGCATCCGCTGGGGAAGGGCCTAGGCCCTGAAAGATGGGATCAGGGAAGGGGTGGGTAGGCCCAGACCTTGGCCTGCAGAGTGTAAGAATAAGGGGGTGTCCCTACCCCACCAGGCCAGGGTCTGGAAGCCGGTGGGGCACAAACGTAGGGGGTCTTCCACATATGACTTAACTGAAATTAAACTGTATACATTCCTCATCACATATAAATATTGTTCAGTGTCCATACCAAACATATGCAGCTTAATTTCAGAACTGAAACCAATGTAAAACCATTCCATCCAACCCAGCCAGGTCCCACAGGTGAGCCATCAACACCTCATGGTTCACTGTGTCAAATGCTGAGAGATCGAGCAGAATCAAAAGGGTTGAGTGACCCTTATCCAGCTTCACTCAGAGGTCGTCACCAAGGCCACAAGCACAGTCTTGGTGCCATAAACTGGGCAAAAACCAAACTGCGAAGGATCTAGAAAACTGATATGGTCAAGATGCGCCTGTAACTGACAAGCCACCACCCACTCAATAACCTTCCCTAACAAAAGCAACATTTTAGTCATATCATTCTGAAAAATGTATTTTAAAGTCATTTCATGTACTTCCACTCTCTTACCTACTCTGCAATCCCTCTCTAGCATTATTTCTTTCAACATGTTAAGTTTTTCATTCCAAGTTGGTCGAAAGCTTTCTGGGATTTGTCTCTCTGCTTTTATAACAATAGCAAAGTTTTAAAAGCTGTAGCATGAATTCAGGCTTTATCTTTTTACTTTTTTAATTTTGACAGATTAATGAGAGTAAATGTGCTTTATTGATTCAATGGTTAGCTCGTTCACCACATTTATTTATACATTTCTAAGGCAGGTTTTTAAACTTTTCTCTTTCAACTTTAGAGGGGCAACTAGGATAAAGGTGCCTGAGTCTTGGATACCAGTTTTTTTTTGTCTCTCACCTGAAAGCAGGACTTTGACCAGTTAAAGAGAACAGTGGTATTCAACACTCAAAGAGGGACTTGGAAGTTATGCTGAAGACTGAGGGTCATCTCTGCCCCTTAACTTTCAAACCTGTGGTGTCAGTGTGTTGCAGTGGTTAAGAGTGCAGTACTTGGATCAGGTGGTTTGGGGAGGTCCCTGGTTCAAGTCTCATCTTAGCCAGGAACTCATTGGGTGACGTTGGGCCAGTCACAGAACTCTCAACCTAACCTACCTCACATGGTGGTTGTGAGGATTTAGAGTGGAATTGATTAGTTAGTTAATGTTACAGTTAACAAGATAAAGAACTGTAAACCAGCCTGAGCCTAAGGGAGAGGGTGGGATTTAAAAAAACCTAAATATAGACATAGTTCGCAGGATTTCAAGACCCCTAAGGGAAATAGTTTAAATAGTATTTACCGCTTGGTTTGCAGTTTCCTAAATGTTGTATTCTGTTAAATCTGAACATAAAAAAGCAGGCCATAACCAAAACCTCTACAAAAATATTGTAAGGTTACCTAAAATCTCTCCTTGATGTTCCTCATGTGGACATATATTTGCTAAAAATCCAGAGACGTGGTTATGCTTATAAAGTGACCACATGCCTACACATACTTAGCTGCTTTTTACATAATTCAGAAATGACTACAACAAAGATTTTTATTTTTTATTTTTTAAAAAACAAACAATTTACATCCATAAACTATTAAAACATTTTTTTTTAAAAATCAGATAAAATAAATTTAAAAGGAATCAAAATTAGTGGAACCAGAATTATTGGCCATTTTTACACGGACATCCCCCCTCCCCCGGTGTTCAGGTGGGGGGGGGCGTCTGTGTAAACGGCTGGTGGGGGGGGACGGAGGATGGGTGTTCGCCCATGTGAACACCACGGGCGATGGGCGGGTGTGCGTGCACACACACACCCTCCACCTCCCGTACCAGAATACCCATCCACCCCACCCATTCCTGTCCATGTAAAAATGGCCATTAACGGTGGGCCCAAATGGTTTGTCAAGGAGCTGCACAGCAGAGCTGGTGCAATACAAGGAAAGGACAAACAGGGAGAGCACGGAAGCATGCGCCACCTTCCCCAAGAGCCACCACCATCATTGTGCTCTCCCTTCTTAGCCTCAACCAACCCACACAATTACCTGGATGCAGAGGAGCAGTGAGCAGTGGCAGCAGGAGCACCATCGGATTCCTGGGAGCAAAGGTTCACCTGCTGATGTCACTGACCCACCCATGTTCCATGCCTCCACCACTTCCAAGGACTTGCTTCCCCTAGAACCAGGTAATTGCAAGGGGCAAGAGGGCTAAGTGTGATAGCACAACAGCAGCAGGAGCAGTGGTGGGAGCAGGTCCTGGGGAGCAGCAAATGGCTGCCACTGCTTGATGCGCCACTCCAGTGCCAGCTTCATGTTCAAGTGGCTACCTGATCGCCGGTACGTCTGTACTCCTATTTGCTATACCCTGTCCAACATGGCAATCCTGAACACACAGCTGACATAATGTCTGACAACACCCATTGAGGCTGTGATAGCAATTAAGTTAAGCCCATACATTAGTGTTTGCAAGATAAGGACAATGCCTGTTTTATATCTGGCCCAATTTCGGTATCCATACCAAGGTGTGTCAAAATATACACCTTATACCAAAGTGTGTCAAAATATAGTATGTCTGAACAAAGACAACACACCCTGCCCACAATGAAGAATGGATCAGACATACCCGCATCTACAGGATTATATTCCCTACCTAAAATATTCCAAATATTGCTTGTGGGTCCTTGGACCCTCAGAGAATAGTCAGAATTCGAGAGACAGGGGGCACACATTCAGCAGCTTCCTTCCCTCCACTCCCACACCTGGAAATACTACTGCTGCCAGAGTCAATCCCCAGGACACCACACTGCTGCAGAGACCAACCACATCACCACTGAAGCTGGCTCCCAGGAGCCTCAGGAAAATGATGCTCCCACCTGCAACAGCCCCCAGGCACCTCTCTTGCTGTAAGATATAGTCCTGAGGGCTTCAGGAAGGCACTGCCACAACCGGAATTTTGGCTGCGTTCCCACCTGCGACGGCAGTGGCGGCAGCGGGAGGGGCAAGGGAAGACGTGGCAGCACGGAGGAGCCAGCCGACTGGAAAAGAGCCGATGTGAACGCGGATCTGCTGCGGCTTCTCTCACGCATGTCAGGGCAGGATTTTGCTCCCTGACATGCGCGAGAGAAGCTGCAGCAGATCCCCGTTCGCACTGGCTCTTTTCCAGTTGACCGGCTCCTCCGTGCTGCCGCGTCTTCCCTCGCCCCTCCCGCTGCCACTACTGGTGAGAACGCAGCCAAACTTCTGGGAGGTCCTACTGCTATCAGAACTGGCCCCAGGGTTCATGAGAAGCAACTGCTGCTGCAGCAGGGCCAAGCCTTGCAGAGCTACTACCACCACTGGTGCTAGTTTCCAGAGCTTCTGGGGATTCCCTGCTGCTGCTAGAACTGGCTCCTGGAGCCACTAAACAGCCACACACCAAGAATCCTGGATAGCTGCTAGTGTCGCTGTTCAATATCTTCCCCCCTCCCCCAGGTGCCACTGCCACAGAGGAAGTTCTATCTCTTCTCCGCTCTAGCATTTGAGCCTCCTGCCTAAATATCAGACGGGAACACTGTGGGAGGAAAATCTCTTTGCAGCACTGTCAGCAGCAGATCTGCAAGACTCAAGAGGCAGTGGCAGCTCTGGAAGCCACAGCCAACAGCATATAGGCCAAAATGTCTGAGGGCTGCAGGGAACAAATTCAAGGGTCGGATGCAGCTCCTGACCATATGTTTTGTACCCCTGCTCTATTCAAACCTCACTCCTACTATGCAGTTTCTGTATGGTTCCACCAGCATCTGTCTCCATAGACTACGAATAACCATAACTTTTTTGATCTAAGTGGAAGCTCAAACTTTCATTTCTTTGCTTTTGTGGGTTTTGAGTCAGGTATGTTGTGTAGCTAGCGACCCACTGGCTTCACAGCAACATTTTGGTATGCTGGCATACAAAATAGTTTAGCAGCAAGGTTTAATTCTTCCTACCTCAGACAGAGGCTAATATTAGTTTTCCCTGCCAGGGCTCCCCAAATAAGGAAGTAGTAATTTAGCCAAAACATTGTACAAACTCTTATTTGAAAGGTATGCTTGCATATGCAATCCACAAACCACATACTCCAGAGTAAGTGGTGTGCAAATCATGGCCTGTATTTATAGTACAGATATTTTCCAAAAAGTATTTTTAAAAGTCGCCTGCTGTTATCACCTCACATGCAGAGGTGGGCGGACTGCCTTGAGCAGAGAGCTTGGTTCTGCATTAAAGAAAGAGAATGTACAAAGAAAGTCAAGTGGAAGAGAACATTTTTGCATTACATCCTGCTGGTGTCCATGACCTTCTACTTGTTGACAGCTCTCCAGCGGCTTCACTTTCACAGCTTAAGTTCTATCTTTTTGCCCAGTATAACCCCTTCTTGTTGTTCCTTCTTAGCTGGATAAGCACTCTGTAGGAGGTGTAGGCAAACTTCTGTCATTCTTTCTATAGAACATTTATTAGCAAAATCAAATGTCTATAGTTTTTCTCATCCTTATTAAGCACCAAAACCAGAAAAAAGTATAATGTACCTAATAGGGATGGGAATTTCGGTTTTGGATAAAACCGAAAGTACCCGAAAATGGCCATTTCGGATTAATCCGAAATTTTGGTTCTTTTTCAGTTTTGGTACTATCGGATCTTTTGCATTGATTTTTGTTCCGGATTTTTAAGATTGCGGTTTGTCCCTAATTGAAAAAACGCAATGTTAAAAATCCAGTACAAAAATCAATGCAAAAATCCGATAGTACCGAAACTGAAAAAGAACTGAAATACATGAGAACCGAAACCGAAATTGACTGAAACAAATTTTTCCCCCCAGAGTCCCATCCCTAGTACCTAAGGTCCTTAGCATGTGGGCAACAAAAAAAATCACTCTCCATGAATTAGATCAAAGTAAAAATATCTTACAGTAAAGTTGTCAGAGATGTCCTTTGGCAACTGCTTTAAAGAACCCCTTTGCATCACTAACTGCAACCAGGCACAAGAACTAGAAAGCAGCCTTGTTTTTACTCCCTTGTCAGAAATAAACTCTTGTGTTTAAGAGGTCAATAGCCAAATAACGTTTTGCTGCATTTACATGTCAAGTCAGGCTCTGCAAATTACTTCTGCACATTAAGTGCAAGCATGAGGCTAGCCATGCTGATACAGCTTTCAAGTAGCCACAGGAAAATGGGGTAAGGTTTCTTCAACTGACAGTGAAAACAGGAAATAAAACCCACAGGAAGGATTCGAGATGCACATGTAAATCTGAGAAAAATACTTCACAGGATACCGTTAAGATAGACTTCTTTCATCGCTATATATGAGTGAGACTTGCTGGCCAGACAGAAGGGGGAGAGGGTTGTGGGGGGGAATGTTATAGTTTGGGGTAAGTTATGATATGTTAAAATAAAGTAATTAATAGATTGAAGACAAAGGTGGAAGACACACCCATGTCACAAAAGTTTGGACCAACGCTGTAACCCAGGTCCAGGAGAACCGTTAGGAATTATAGAAATATGGTGTGTGAAAAATGTAAGACAAAAACCCTCAATAAAAACATTAAAAAAAAAAAAAAAAAAAATAGACTTCTTTCTAGGAAGTTTTTATCTGCATTGAAAAACATCACGTTTCCTCCAGAACCATAAAGGGGCCAAGGTTTATGATGCCTCCCTTACACCCTCCTTTCTAGTAAGCCCTTTTGTTTCTTATGCATGGCCAGTGCCAGAGGTAGCAGGAGCGTAGCTAGCTTGGGATGGCCCAAGGGACAAGAAATGTCCATGCCCCACCCCCCTTTTTCCTGCCAGTGGTGAAGCCGCCAGACGGCCTAGGAGCACCTCCCAGCTCGGCCAGCCTACGGGCACTGGGCTGCTGGTGCTCGGGACTTACTTGCTCTTTTCAGAGTCAGCTGCGTGCTGCTGTTGGTCTGCTGTTGGGCCCATCCATTTTCTGGGTCAGCGACGAGCTGGTCCCATGATACACTCTGTCCCTCGCGGCTCGCTGCCCACACACTGGGGTCAAGTGCAGGCAGCAGCAGCAGTGCCATTGCTGCCCTGGCCCACCCAACCAGTCCTGGAGGTCGGGGGCTGGGCGGGGCACGCCAGCTCAACGCGGAGAGCACCGGAGCGGGAAGGTGCCCAGAGGTGGTTCCACTCAGTTACTAAGTGTAGCCACCGCTGAGCACCTTCCCGCTTGGGCTGGGCCTCCCTCGAGCCAGCCCTGGCTGGACTGGGTCCAGACTGGTTGGGAGGACGACTCCTCCACAATGCGGCACCAGGGGGAAAGCTGAGCCACAAGGTTTGTGACACAATGTTGCAGACACAGGCAGACAATGTCAGACACAATGTTGCAACCACGGGCAGGGAGGGGGCCCACGCAGCAGCTGGAAGGCCCCCCAGCCAGCTCAGGTGGCAATTTTTTAAAAAAAGAAGGAAAAAAAGGGGGGTGGCTTAGCTGCCTTGGATATTGGGCCCCCAGCCAGTACGGGCCCCGGGACGAATGTCCCTGTTTGTCCAATGGTAGCTACGCCCCTGAGAGATAAGCAAAGTCCACGGCCTTCAGGAGGCCTATGGCCTTTGGGTAAGGCCCCCCGAAACCTGGACTGTTCACACACACACACCCAAACCTTAGCGGCAGCGCTTTGGCTGCTCCTGCCGCCACCACCTCTCTACACCTCTTGTCTCTACTTTTGGCCCTGTGACAGCCAGAGCTGATCAGCTGGCTGCCTGGGGCCATAGAACTGGCGGTGCATGCGCAGAAGCACTTCCCACATGGCGAGGGATGGACCGGCCCCATGCTGCTTCCAGGGAGGCATGCCAGCGCACTGTGACTACAGCAAGGCAGGCAGGCGGCAGCTGAGCTGAGCATACAAGGACACAGGAGAAAAGAAGCAAGTAGAGGCTTTTTCTCAGCTCAGGCAGCGGCTGCTTGCTTTGGAGACTGCTCCAATATCAGCCATGAGTGTTAGTGAGCGTGTGTGTGTGGTGAGTGTATGAGTGGCCCTTTTCACACAGACACTAACACTGATAAAATGGGTGTTACATTTTATTATACATACTGCAGGGTTGTAGGTGTGCTCTATGAGTGCCCTGCAACATGTATAACATGTAACACCCATTTTATCACTGTTCATGTCTGTGTGAAAAGGGCCAGTGAAAGAGAGTGTGCATGAGTGTGCATGTGTCTGCCTGCTTAACCCTAGGGGGCTGCTGGGGGGTTGGTGGCTGATTTGCCCTACCCCCTCTGCATATTTTTGTTTGGGGAGGTGGTGCCAGTTGCACACCCTGTATTTTTATGTTTGGGTTGCCAGCTTTGTCTTGCTATGTGGTTTGGGGTGCTTGCTTTGTGTTTGGCCATGCGCACTCTTAATTTTTATGTTTGGGGAAAGGGTTCCAGATTTGCCTTGCTATGTGGTGGTTTGTGGTGCTTGGTTTGCCCCTGTGCACTGCATTTTTATGTTTGTGGAGGGGGGGGAGAGAAGCTTTGCCTTACCATGTGGTTTGAGGTGCTTAGTTTTACATTCACACAGGGTATGCAAATTAGGGGTGGGGCAATGCAAATTAGGGACTATACAAATTAGGCAAAAGGGGGGACCTATTGATTCTCTTGCCCAAGGGCCCACAAAAACCTGGAGCCAGTTCTGTCTTATGCGTGCCAATCCTAAGAACATATGCACTATACTGGGTCAGACCCATGGTCGATCAAGCCCAGGCATCCTGTCCCAAACAGTGGCTAGCTAAAATAGCACGAGAGAAGTACAAGTACATGCCATGGAGGTGTGACCCATCTCCTGCTAACTACTCCCAACTACCGGTAGCCAGTGGTTTAAGCACCAACTAGTAAACATTTATGGCTCTATCCTCTAAGAATCTATCTAGTTTCTGTTTCAAGCTAGTTATGCTGCTGGCTTTCACTGCATCCTCTAACAATGAGTTCCACAACTGTATTGTCTGCTGAATGAAAAAGTACTTCCTTTTGGTTGTTTTAAATCTGCTGCCATTTAACTTCCGAGTGTTCCCTCCGAGTGTGAGAAAGGGCAAAAAACAGTTCCCTATTTACTTCCTCTATGTCACTCATGATTTTATAAACTTTTATCATATCCTCCCTTAATCGCCTCTTCTCCAAGCTAAAAAGCTCCAACCTCTTGAGCCTCTCCTCATATGGACGTCAATTCATCCCTTCTATCATCCGTGTTGCTCTTCTCTGAAATTTTCCAATTCTATTATATCTTTCCTGAGATGGGGCAAACAGAACTAAACACAATAGTCAAGATGGGGTCATACCAAAGATTTATACAGTGGCATTATGCTAGAAGCCTAAAAAGTAAGATAGGAGAATTAGAGAGTATGGCGCTACATGAAGATCTAGACATTATAAGCATCACAGAGACATGGTGGAACGAGGATAACCAATGGGACACTGTAATACCAGGGTACAAAATATATCAGAATGGCAGAGTAGATAGAGTTTGTGATGCGGTGGCTCTATATGTAAAAGACAACACTGAGACAAGTACAATTAAAATTTTAAAGGATGCAAATTGTTCCCTAGAATCTCTATGGATAGAAATTCCAGGTATAAAGGGGAAGAGTATTGCAGTAGGGCTATACTATCGTCCCCCTGACTAAAAGAGATTAGACTAAAAGAGATTACAAAGGCTAGTAAAGTTGGTAAAATAATAATAATGGGTGACTTCAATTACCCTAATATTGACTGGTGGAATGTTTCCTCCAGACGGGACATGGAGGTCAATTTTCTGGATGCCCTAAATGACTACTTCCTAGAACAGTTGGTTCTGGAACCAACAAGAGGAGGAGCTATTCCAGATCTAGTCCTGAGTGGCATGCAGGGCCTGGTGCAAGGAGTAACTGTGCCAGAGCCACTAGGCAATAGCGATCATAATATGATCACATTTGACATAATTTCTGAAGGGAGAAAGATAAATAAAAGTACAGCAGTAGCATTTAACTTTAAAAAGGGAGACTATGACAACATGAGGAAACTAGTTAAAAAGAAACTAAAAAGCCCAGTTGCAAGGGCTACAAGTTTGCAAGAGGCGTGGAGGCTGTTTAAAAGCACCCTTCTGGAAGCCCAGATTAAATGCATCCCGCAAGTTAAAAAAGGAAGCAGGAAGACCAAACGTCTTCTACTGTGGTTAAATGGGGAGGTGAAGGAGGCTATTAGAGCCAAAAAGGCATCCTTTAAGAAATGGAAGGCTAGTCCCAATGAAAATAATACGAAAGAGCATAAACACTGGCAACGTAAATGTAAAGTGTTAATAAGGCAGGCCAAGAGAGATTTTGAAGGGAGGCTTGCTAAAGAGGCAAAAACAAGCAACAAAAACTTTTTCAAATACATCAGAAGCAAGAAGCCTGCTAGGGAGTCAGTTGGGCCATTAGATGACAAGGGAGTAAAAGGGGCGCTCAGGGAGGATAAGGACATTGCAGAGAAGCTGAATGAGTTCTTTGCGTCGGTCTTCACTGCGGAGGATTTTGGGGAGGTACCCACGCCGGATCCTTGCTTTGTGGGCGAGGAATTGGAAGAGCTGTTACAAATCAATGTGACGTTGGAGGATGTTCTAGGGCAAATTGACAAACTGAATACTAACAAGTCACCAGGGCCAGATGGCATTCACCCCAGAGTTCTGAAGGAACTCAAATATGAAATCGCAGACCTACTGTTAGTAATTTGTAACCTGTCACTAAAATCTGCCACTGTACCCGAGGACTGGAGGGTGGCAAATGTAACCCCGATATTTAAAAAGGGATCCAGAGGCGATCCTGGAAACTACAGACCAGTAAGCTTGACGTCTGTGCCGGGCAAAATGGTGGAAACCATCATTAAGGACAGAATTACAGGGCATGTTGACAAACATGGCTTAATGGGGAAGAGTCAACACGGATTTAGTAAAGGTAAGTCATGCCTCACTAACCTGTTGGAATTCTTTGAGGGTGTAAATAAGCATGTGGACAAGGGAGACCCAGTAGATATAGTGTACCTGGATTTCCAGAAAGCATTTGATAAGGTCCCTCATGAGAGACTCTTGAGAAAATTAAAAAGTCATGGGATAGGAGGTAGTGTCTTACTATGGATCAGAAACTGGTTGAAAGATAGAAAGCAAAGGGTAGGACTAAATGGTCAGTTTTCACAATGGAGAGATGTAAAAAGTGGTGTGCCTCAGGGATCTGTATTGGGACCGGTGCTGTTTAATGTATTCATTAATGATTTGGAAAAGGGTGTTAAGAGTGAGGTGATCAAATTTGCAGACGACACCAAGTTATTCAAGGTAGTTAAAACACGAGCAGACTGTGAGGAACTGCAACAGGATCTTACGACACTGGGTGCCTGGGCATCTAAATGGCAAATGAGATTTAATGTGGACAAGTGCAAAGTGATGCACGTAGGGAAAAATAATCCAAACTATGCGTACACAATGCTGGGTACTAAGCTAGGAGTTACCACTCAGGAAAAGGATCTGGGGGTGGTTGTGGACAATACAATGAAATCCACAGCGCAGTGCGCAGCAGCAGTCAAAAAAGCAAACAGAATGTTAGGAATTATTCGGAAGGGGATAGAGAATAAAACTGAGGATGTCATAATGCCTCTATACAAATCAATGGTGCGACCGCACCTCGAATATTGTGTGCAGTTCTGGTCGCCCCATCTCAAAAAAGACATAGCTGAACTAGAAAAGGTACAGAGAAGGGCAACAAAAATGATCAAGGGCATGGAAGGGCTCCCGTATGAGGAGAGGCTTGGTAGGTTGGGGCTCTTCAGTTTGGAGAAGAGACGACTGAGAGGAGATATGATAGAGGTCTATAAAATCATGAGTGGTGTGGAACTAATAAACAAGGAGCAGTTATTGACCCTCTCAGCTAGTACTAGAACTAGGGGACACTGCATGAAACTCATGGGTGGCAAGTTTAAAACAAATAAAATAAAATATTTTTTCACTCAGCATATAATTGGGTTGTGGAATCTACTGCCAGAGGCTTTGGTAAGGGCCAGTGCTATAGCTGAGTTTAAAAGAGATTTGGACAAGTTTCTAGAAGATAGGTCCATTAGCAGCTATTAGCCAGACAGGATCAGGGAACATGACGGGAGCTGAGGGGAAACAACAGGGAATGGATCCCCCTTTGTGACCTGTTGGGTGCTTCTCCCAAGCCACCGTGATTGGCCACTGTCGGAGACAGGATACTGGGCTAGATGGACCATTGGTCTGACCCAGTATGGCACTTCTTATGTTCTTATTCTGATATTCTCCCTTTTATTTTCTATTCCTTTCTCAATAATGCATAGTTTCTGTTTGTCTTTTTTACTGCTGCCGCACACTGAGGCGAGGTCTTCAAGGAACTATTTACAACTCCAAGATCCTTCTCCTGAGTGGTTACACCCAGATCAGAACCTAGCACTGAGTATGTAAAATGAGGATTATTTTCACCTATGTGTATCACCTTGCTCTTATCAGCATTGAGTTTCATTTGCCCTTTTATTGTCCCTTCACCTAGTCATGCAAGATCCTTCTGTAGTTCCTTAACTATCTTCAATAATATGGTGTCATCTACAAATTTAGCCACTTTGCTCTTTACCCCTGTTTCCAGATGAATATGTTAAACAGTACTGGTACCAGTACTGACCCCTGAGGCACTCTGTTTACCTCCCTACAGTATCCTCAGCAAGCAGGGGCGGATTGGGAAATCAAAGTGGCCCGGGAGAATTTAGTCTTAGTGGCCCTGTGCCGGCGGCGAAGCCAGCGGCGCGCTGGAATTGGGCCAAGGGGACGTGGCTTGGGGCGTGGCTTGGGGCGGGCAGAGTGCACCAGATTTCGGGCCTATCAGAGCTGAGTCCCCATGCTCAGATCCTCAGCAGCCTGGCAGGGGCGAGTGGGAGGTTATGGGGGGATGGCAGGGGGGAGACTGCCACTGGTGGGGGTACTGGCCCTCATTTCAGTGCTCTGGCTCCCCAAATCACTCAGTTTCAGTGCTCAGTGGCCCCCAACTGAAAATCACTCTGTTCCTTGCCATGCATTCTACAGTAAGGCTTCTTCATTCCTACACCAGCTGCACTAGTATTCCACAGGCACTGTGTTTAGCTTAGCAAAGAGAAGACTAAGGGGAGAATTGATACCAGAATTCCTACCACTCAGGCCCCGACGCGAGCCCAGCCAGGTCCCAAGCATCCCCGCAAGCCCAGCCAGGCCCCCCCGCAAGCCAAGCAAGGCCCCAGGCCCCCACACAAGCCCATCATGGGTTAATGTAGGGTAAGGTTGCCCAAAATGGGATGTCTCGTGTGGCCTTACCCATTGTTTAATCAGACAGGGACGCTACTCAGCTTTATCTTGCTCTTCTTAAAAGATGACTACCATAGTCCTGAAATGAAACACTCAGGAGTAAGTACCAATTGAGGTCAATGGCACTACTTACAAGTAAATGATTTTAAGACTGTAGCTACAATCTCTCTCATTCCAATCATTTAGGGCTAATGAAAAATTGTTCACATTTCTATCAGGAATCTATCAATACTCATAAATATTTTCTCACTGCATTTATTATAATGAAAAGGCTTTTCTAGAAGCTATGATTCTAGCCAAGAAACTGTGAAATATATGCAGCAGATGCAAGATTAATTGATTTGATTTAATTTAATGAAAATCTTCTGTTTAGCAACAAATTTTTCCCCTTTGATTTAACTCCACTCATGAGAGATAAATAAGATTAATAACTTTAATCCTCTATGTTCACAAATAATTAATCTCAAATAGTCTTTATTTCAGTTGGTGTTTTCAGACAGGGAGCCACCCCCACAGCCGCCAATTACCAGCTCCATCCAGAGCCACATTATATGGACTGGTGGTGACCCCTGGCCGCAGTCTGCCTGTGCAGTGCTACCACCACCATAGAGCTGCGGGTCTCTCTAGCAATGCTCTAGGTGGCTGTTCGTGACTCTGCGGTGCTGAATGAGGCAAGAGATGGATGGGCACAGAGGTGCTCTGTGGGTTCCACCCATCAGATGGGCAGCAGTGTCACATTTGGCCGTTGCCCTGGATTTGGCTGGCCTACTCAGCACGGTGTGCTCTTGGATCTTGCAGAGCATGCCATGCTGGGCTGCCCCAGAACAGCCTCAGCATGCTCCATGTTGCACATCTGGTGGGTGCCCTTCACACAGACCAATGAACCTGGGGTGACGGGGGCATCGTGGACAAATACGGAGCTGCTGTCCATCTGTTTACACCCATTGTCAGCTTTCTTCTGAACTGGCATAAATGAGCAATATAAGAATGTGTTTTAATGTAACATTTTCAAGCTTTCCAAAACCCAAAGATGTCAATCTTGATTTGAGGGCATCTGCATAACCCTACCTATTACATTGTTAACTACTAAAAGCAGAATGTACTGCTGGTTTCTTTATGCTGGGTTCAGTCAACTTGTGGGCATATGCATAACTCACCAACTGTACATTTTATAATGTTGAGTAGTATAGATTGCTTTGTTTTATTCCAGTAATTCTAGCATCATCACTTCTTTAAAGCAGTCCTACTGAGCCATTAGTGCTGTGCTAGATTAGATGTCATGTCATATATCCAAGGAACCTTAGGTGTCCTGTTTCAATTGTTCTGGCAGGTTGTTTTTTTTAAGGAAAAAAGAGTTTTTTTCTAGTTTATATTCTGGTTTTGAAGGGTGAGCATGCTAATTACAGGTTGAAATGTCAACTTAAACATGCAAATAAGATGCACACAAATATGCAGACACCAGTTTGTCTAAACACTGCAGTTGCTCCCAGCTCTTCCCTACTCCATTGCAGTGGCATCCGTTGCTCCGTGGGTGGGTGTGGGTGGAGATGGGTGTTGGCCAGTGGGTGGGGAGCATTTCCCTGAGTGGAGATGGGTGGGGGTGTCTGTGTAAACGCCACTTTGGGTGGGTGTTGGTGAGTGTTTGCTCCTGGCCAACACCCATCTCCACCCACACCCACCCACGGAGCAACGAGCAACTGCAGTGCTTAGGCAAACTGGTGTCTGCATATTTGTGTGCATCTTATTTGCATTTTTAAGTTGACATTTCAACCTGTAATTAGCATGCTCACAGAGGAACTGGGTGGAGCCATCATGTGTGCACAGGGCCCATGGTGATTGGCTGCAGTGGTGCCCTGCAACACGTATAATAAAATGTAACACCCATTTTATGGGTGTTAGAGCATCTGTGTAAAAAGGGCCTAAGCCCTCTTTACCGCCAGCATCACCAGATGAGCTCCCTCACTGCCCACTCCATCTCAACACACTCAAATCCAATCGGCTCCATTAACCAACAAGCAGACTCTTAGCCTTGAAACTTGTCCCCATCCTACAAGGAAAAGGGTTTTCACGCTAAAATTCTTAGCTTTCTGCTTTGGGACAGATACTCCTAGAGCTGAAAAGATGATTCATGTTTGAATGTGGTTTTCTTCTAAAACAGCCAATTCATAGCCTCCCCACATGAGGTGGAAACCTACTGGACATGCCCATTGGTAGGTACTTTCAGTACTTTGGTACATGCCAGCATGCTGGGAAGCACAGCCTCCTTCTCCTCCCACCTCTCATTGGGAGAAGAGCACTTGGAAGCAAAAAAGGCATGGGGATGGGAAATCTGCAACATCAGGACATGAAAATACTAAAAAATGATGAACGATACCAAAAATTACTGTAAATACCAGAAAACGTCCCTTAATTACAGAAGTTGCATAAATAAATAAATAAATAAATAAATGTTTAAAAAATTTTTTAAATAGCCACCAGAAATCCTGCAAGCACCAGTATTGCAAAACGTGTCCCAGACTCAAAAGTTCTAATGAACATTTGGCCATATTTCCATCATGGGAACAGCTGTTTTTGATTCAGCACTAGATGCTGCAGGCAGCTGAGCTACAGCTGCCAGTAGTAGTACAAGAAGCTTAAAGGCAGCTGGTGACCACAGAGGAACATGCACTGTTCCTCTCAGAAAATCCTGGAGCAGTCTGTAAGTCAACACTCAAATTCACAGACACTTGAAAACCCTGAATTTTGCATAGCACTTCTTCAGAAGTAGGGTTGCCACTTTTCTGGACTCTTTGACTCAGATGCAAGTGAGGCAGAGCAAAGTTTCTCCCCCCACCCCTTTCTGACATAGCCATATCCTTTTAAAGCAGGAATGGGGAAACTTTTCCCTCCCAGGAACCACTCTGGAAAATAGTACAAGCTCCGAGGGCTGCACAGATGTTAGGGGCTGGAGTGTTTAAGGGATGCGCTTAAAAAGAGGAGGGTTGAGATCATGAATCTCTGCCACAGGTCAATCCCCTATCCTTGCGTACATGCCCTCATCTCTCTCTGTCCCCTTCCTATGAGCTCAGTCTTTCAGTGCTCGAGAGCAGGAACTGGATCCAGGGAATAGATCCAAGAACTGAAAAGGGGACAATAAAAAATTAGCTGCAGGCCTTATTTGGCCCCAAACCCAAGGTTCACCACCCCTGTTTCAGAGCATCATGCCATAACAAGATTACATAAGGGCCACCTCAGAAAAAGAGTAGGGTGCATACAAGTGGCCAAGTTTTCAATCCAGCACTAGATGTTGCATGCAGCTCAGCTGCAGCATCATGACCTCACTTTACAGCATCATGACTTCGTGAAACTCTGCAGTGGAGTCACTTTGGAAAAGCCTTTTCACCTCACCTCCTTTCCCAGATAGCCCCACCCCTTAACCTGATAACTTGGAGAAATCAGGACTTGCCACCGCCACGGAATCCAAAGGTTCCAGGTCCCTGGGAAGGTGACAACTCTAAGCCAGTCTGACCCACTGTCTCTGGTGATGAATACACCGAATGTCCACACTTCCACCCAAATGTGTATGTACATTAGAAGGATTATTTTCATAAATCACCTTGACAGTGACTCAAACACAAGTAATTTCTGGGGAAGTGGGACATGGTGAGGAGATCCACTCTGTCCATGTCAAAGAAGAACCCAAATGCCATTCATATCTCAGCTCCCCACAACCCAAAAAGAGCCTCCTAGCAAAAAGCAGCTCCAGGTGGCTAAGAGTAAGCAATATAAATACATATAAAAGATAACATATAACACAATAAAACAAATAACAAAAGTATTAGAATAGCACAATTAAAATGAAGACAGGTAAAAATAACAAGAAACGCCCCCCCCAACCTTCATCCCCCTCCCCTACCCATCTCCCTCACCAAATGCCTGGTGGAACAGCCAGGTTTTGCACGGACGTCTAAAGGAGGGGAGGTCCAGGGCCACACAGACCTCCACTGGGAAGGAGTTCCACAACCTTGGTGCGGCCACCGAGAACGCCCTCTCCATAGTTGCCCCCCTTCCCTGAGAAACTTGGGAGACTTCGAGAAGGGTGCTCCCGGTTGACCGCAGGGGTCGATCCAGGGCCCAGGGAGTGAGGCAGTCCCACAGATAGGTAGGGCCTAGGCCATATAGGGCTTTATAGGTCAACAGCAACACCCTGAATTGGGCCCAGAAGACTATAGGCAGCCAGTGCAAAGAACAGAGCATAGGTGTAATGTGCTCACGGCGACCTGTCCCGGTAAGGAGGCAGGCTGCCGCATTCTGCACCACCTACAGCCTCTGAACCATCATCGTGGGTAGCCCCATGTACAGCACATTGCAATAGTCCAATCTCGAGGTAATGAAATCATGGATGATAATGGCCAGAATGGAGTCCGAGACATACGGCCAAAGCCGCCGCACCAGATGTAACTGGCAGAAAGCACTCCTCACCACAGCCCTCACCTGGACATCCAACCAGAGCCATGAATCGATGAGCACTCCCAGGGTACGAACCTGGGAGACTAGTGGGGGGCAAACCCCATCAATGATGGGGGTGCCAATCCTACTGCCCTACCCACTAGTATCACCTCCATCTTGTCAGGATTCAGCTTCAGACGGCTCATCCTCATCCAGTCCCCCACAGACACGAGACATCGGGTAAGCACCGAGACTGTCAGGCCTGAGTCAGATGGAAAAGAGAGGTAGAGCTGGGTGTCATCAGCATATCGATGACACCAACCATCAAACCTTCTCACAACCTCGCCAAGCGGCTGCATATACATGTTGAACAGAAGAGGGGACAGAATAAAATCCACTTGCCAATTGGCTTGACATTTCAAAGACACCCTGGCTGGGACAGAGATGCAATTGCCTCTCCTACTGCATGCTTTCAGCTTTCCAGGACTAATCCTGGGCGCTCTGAGGCGGACATAAAAGGGACATAACTGGGACTTCAGCCAGCAAGGCAGAGGCCAGGGAGAAGCATCCCAGGAATCAGGAGACATGGTTCACACATCCAGGCTGGCCAATTGTTATCACAACAACATCCTGCAGCACTGTGACAGAGGACATAAGAGAATCCCCCTCACTGACCCTTTTCTAAGCAGATGCTTCCAAATTCCTAGAGGTGGGACCCCGGGCCCATTACCGGCTACCGGATTTACTGGTTACCGGTTCTCTAAAAACCGGATTCCCGGATTAAATCCGCTATGCCGGTACCGGTTTTATTTCATTGATTTCAATGGGGCACTGTGTCCCCATTGAAATCAATGAATTCCTTCCCCCTCCCCCTCCCAGGCTGCGCTGGTGGAAGGGGGGACACCCCCCACCCACCCTGCCCAGCCTGGATTTTTGTTTAAAAAAAGACTCAGAGGCGAGCCCACCCCCCAGCACCAGCGGCCGCGGCGTCCCC